>OU343219.1:58911403-59208477 GCA_910596185.1 Chrysanthemum makinoi
AAAGTCCTCGATGGTTTCGATGTTCGGCCTTACCTTTAGGAACAAGTCGGCACCAACTAACATACCGAAGTTAGTATCGCTATTGGGGCCACCAATAAAGTTTTAAGATCCATACATCTTATGGGCTTTCGGGATGAATAGAGTATGGATGATGCGACTTCATGCATAATCAACCACGGGATTCCACCATGAAATGGTATTCAAATGCCGAAGCATAATGTTCCATCGGGAATGGTTCAGAAGCCTTTCACTTCTACCATTCCATGAAGATTCTCATATGACTTGCATCTGACTGACTTTCGATATTGATGAATTTCAAACTTCAAATTCATCGCTGTCTCATGTTGAGCCTTCATCTAAGATATGCTTCAAACTCTTACATGGCTCTTGCAAATACTACACACTTGGTTCCATACGGTAATGTCTCCATATCTTAAGAGCAACACTACAATAACCTAACTCAAGGTCATGGGTGTTTTTCTCATGCTTCTTAAGTTGTCGGGATGCATAAGCAATCACCTTCCTCCGTTGCATCAAAATAGCACTTAAGCCTTTATCGCGGCGTCGCGATTAACAACAAAATCTTCACTTCCTTCGTGCAAGCTAGGATGATGCACTACACAACTTCTCCTTGAAGTTGGAATGCTTCTTCCTTTTTCTCCCCATTCATACTTAACATCTTACGTGTTAATTTGGTCGTGACTTAGCTATCTTAGAAAATCCTCAATGAATCTCCTATAATAGCACCCTAAACCTAGAAACTGGCCGAATTTACGAATGGGTTCTTTGGGTATTTCCATTCCTTAATGGCCTTAATTTAGTCAGTAACATGAACACCTCGACTATCTATCACATGGCCTAAGAATTGCCTCGGACCGGAATCCAAATTCACACTTAGAGAATTTGGCATACAACTTCTCCTCTCTTAACAATCCTAAAATGAGCCTCAAATGCTCTTTGTGCTCCTCACTACTCTTAGAGTATATCAAGATGTCGTCTATGAATACTATCACAAACTTATCCAGATATGGCTTGCATACTCGGTTCTTGAGATCCATTAAAACGCTTGCGTTGGTCAAACCAAACGATCACTCACTTGGAATTCATAGTGTCCATAACGAGTCCTAAATGCAGTCTTAGGGATATCCTCTTTTCGAACTCTAAGCTGGTGGTAACCAGGTCGTAAATCGATCTTGGAAAAGACACTAGCTCCTTGGAGTTGGTCGAATAGGTCATCTATTCTAGGTAACGGATATCGGTTCTTCACTGTTAACTTATTCAACTCCCCATAATCAATACACATCGAAGCGATCTCATCCTTCTTCACAAACAACACTGGTGCTCCCTAATTGGCAGACAACTTGGAATGAATCCTTTCTCGACACCTCGCTAACTGTTTTGATGGTTCCAATTCTCTTGGAGCAAGTCGATAAGGTGCCTGACTACGGTGCGCAGACCGGGATTATCCTCTATTTGGAATTCCACTTGTCAAATGGAATCCACGGGCGGATCGCCGGAAACACATCGAAAATTCTCTAACGATGGGTACATCGTTGAGGTTTCTTTCACTCTTCTCCTCACTTTTCTTTTCGAAATTGAGCCAAGAAAAGACAACCTCTATCGATGTACGGGCCTTAACACAGAGATGATGCTCAATCGAGAAGGACTTCCACGGTCAGCTCCGATCTCCTTGTATACGTAACCTCTCCGCCATAAAAGCGACAATCTTCTTATCACAAATGATGTGAAACGTTCTTCGATAACCAATCCATTCGATAATGGCGTGAAACTTCCTAAAGTAGCGGCAATAGATCTATACTAAAGGGCGGTTCTAGGAAACTTAAGGTGCAACCTCAACTATGGTGTCTATCTTCTATTCCCGGCAGCTAATTCCACATCAACTAAATCCTAGAGGTGTTTGGGATATTCTAGTAATGGCATAAAATTGGTGGATCTGAAACTCATATCCGCACTGATTATCAAGCGGTATGGAAGCATAGAGATTATTTTAGAAGGAATTGTGCCGTAACTACGTTAGGGTCCCTACTTCCTTCCTTCCAATAACGTAAACACGCATTTGTCCCGTGTCTCTCTGGCGATTTCTAGCACCATGGTTTCCGGTTCTAACCTCACGCTCACAAGGTTTAGCCATTACCTCCTACACCTTGGTTAGCAATTCCTCCACATTACTGATTTCCTCTCATCCACGGCTCTCGGCACTCATTCCTAAGTATACCTTCTTTCCACATCCAAACAGTGGCAGGGGCCTTCCATCCTGTTTCCAATGCAGTTTGAAGCTGCAGCAAGTGGTGGGACCCACAGATCTTTGGCCATATGTCCTACCTTAGAGCACTTCCAACACTCATTCGACACGGTCCATGGTGGTGTCGGCTACACCCACCACCACTTTTAGCTATTTCATAATCGTCTCCTACCTCCATTTCCTATGGCGAACACTCACACTTCTTGCCGTTTGTTGCCATTTCCTTAACAACCTTCCTCTTCCTCTTATCACTCCTATCACTCCTACCCTTGCTTCCTACTTCTAGCACATATGAGTCCATTAAACTCTCGAATACAAAGAATTGCCTCTTGCAAATTGGTGGTTTGCGGCTGATGACATCATTTCAAGTAGCCAGAAGGTAATCCATCGTTATACCTTTCAATCTTAAGTTCTTGATCGAAACATTTGAGAGGCAAAGCAAGGATAACTCTTGGAAAGCATTTTAGTATAAGTCGCCATATCAAGTATCCCTTAACTTTGTGGTTCCGAACTCACTCTCTAACTTCTTAACTTCATTCCTAGGCAGTAAGTCTTAATCGAGAGCCTTAAATTGAGTCCGTCATACCATAAAGCTACATCAATCCCCTACAGACTGGTGGTGATTGTTCCACCCAGTGCGCCTGGTCCTTCAAGGTGAAGGTTGCATACTTGACCTTAAGCAATCCTCATCACAATTACTCACACAAACACATATTCAGTTTTCTAAACCACCTAGTTAGGTAACTATCTTCCTCCTAAATCAATGGGACCACGAATCGAACTCCTTATAGGTACAACCTCGAGTTGATTCAACATTAAGTTCCACTAGAGGTGTTAGAAAGATTAGCCTCGGCTAAGCGGTTCAATGACACGCATTACATTAGGCTGGTCAATGGGTCAGTTCACGTGGAGGGTTTTGTGGAACAGGACCATTCGGCATGGTCGTTCACATTCGGTTTTCATAGGTTATCGTTAGGGTTCTCAACATGTGGTGCGCGGTCGGGTTCTGATTGGCGGCGACCTCGATCGACTGGGCAACAAATGCCGGGAGCTACCGGTTGTTCCTACGGGTTTCGTCTTGTTGCCATCATTCTATACGTTCATAAGTTCACAATTTCACGCTCTAAAAATAGAGTTGGGTTCGAAGGGTCACTCATAAGTTCACAACTCTCTCCCTCATGGGGAAATCCGGCCGACATCTTCTACTACTATTCCGGCAAAAAAAATGACCTAATCATGGCCTCTCTACCCTCTTATGATTCCTTGTCATTCGCGGTATGCAATCCGTTTGTTTGGGTTTGGTTTTCTTTTTCATAAGATGGCTGCTAATGGTGTTATTTGTTATTAATATTAACGATTTCCTCATAAACACTATTGAATCGATTCCTTATTCCTGTTTCATGATTCTTTGATCGTTTTGGTTTTAGGGTTTTCGACTTACGGTTTATCTCTTTCTATAAAACCGTTTTGTTTGCTTTATTGGCGGCTTGAAACCTAACTTTTCTTTATTATCTAATTCACGTGATTTAGAGGAGTTTATTTGGTTAGGATTCAAGTTTGTGATTAAGCACGTTATATCTAAACGCTTTGGGTTTTATGTCGATCTTTTAATGGGGGTTACATGTCGGTTTTGATTTCATCTAAAGATCGTTTTCTTGCATATATTATCCTCATGGTGCTGATTGCCTATTTTTGAGGAATGTTTTGCTGGAATGGCCTTATAACGATTATAAAACCTTTTGGTTTTTACATTCAATGTTGTATGGTGCTTAGTGAATTACGGAACCCTAATTTAGGGTTGTGATCTTTTTTGGCCGACCGCTTGTTCATGATGTGGAATCAAGTTGCTGAATCGATTGTCAACCTTGCTGTTGTTTGATGATCTTTGGTTATGTTCTTAATGGTTAAACCATGATCGTGGGTTGGGGAGATGGATATTCTTGTGTGAGCTCATATACATTGTGTTAGGGTTCGTAAACCCTTGTACTACAGCCCATGGTTTCGATCTAAGACAAGCTGTAATGGCTTGTTATTGTTGATGCTGGTTGTCTTGCTTTAGGGATCATTGTACATCGTTTAAAAGTCATCTTTGCCAATCTTATTAATATTGCCTTTGATCGATGATCTTGGTTTCTAAGGAAGTTAGGGTTGTTTGATCATGATATCATTACTTAGACATGGTATTGTCTCGGTTATCAATGGTCTTGAGCGATCTTTGCTATTGTTATCGGTTGTGATCGTGTCAATGCACTGGTATGTCTTGTGATGATTGTTGATGGATGTTAGGGTCGTTTATTCTATAGTTTTCTTATGCGGTGGCAAACATGGTTGTAGGGTGATGTCATTGGATTTTGAATGTTCTTTGTCATATGCGATGGTGTGGACTTGGTGGTTGTTTGATTTGATCATCATTGGTATACAAAAGGTTTTGCAGGTTATTTGTCCCTTTTTTGCTTATTCATGGTCTATCATTGTTGTTGCTAATGATGTCATGTCATGTTCCATCATTGTTGTTGCATATGACTTGATCCTTGGTTGTTGTCTTCATGTGTTTCATTAAGTTGTTAAAGATTGGTTCAAGTTCGGATATCTTTGGAAGGTTTCGCTTTTAGACCATGTTTATGCTTCAAATCCGACTCACAGTCACTCTTATTAGGTTATTAGATTATGCTTTTGCATAATACTAATAGAAGACGAATGGGTCAGTTGGAAGTTTGAACTACTATGACGATTTGATGATTCAAGGATTTGTCTAATTGAATTGCATTTAATTTGTGTTATTTTTATAGTCGTTGTAGTTTATGTTCAATGTAAGTTTATGTTCATTGTAAGTTATAAGAATGGCGTGACATTCTTATATGAGAGTTTTGTGTGTCCTAGGATTTGAGATGAAAGGAGTACCCTCATCCTATGTACTTCAACGCTTTTTGGTGTAATAAATTTTACCGGGGTGTATTAACCCTTTTACCCAAAAAAAACAATAACGCCTGAATACATAATCAAGGCCAATAGGGATAACACTATACCAAAGCGAAACAATCAAACACCGCATCATAACTAAGGATGCATGTTCCCATAAACCATAACTCATAGGTTTTCAGCAAATTGGAAATACATGGAAGGATACGAAGAAATCAAAAACGATCCTAACAACGATAATAATAAACAACTAGGATAATCCTATGTCTCGAACCAAGTACTACTTAGTTTCCAAGGTACAAAACCATGAATCTAGTACTATCAGCCGCGTCTACGAGCACTCCTAAATGATCTCCAAACATCATCCATCACTTCCATAGTGATAAAATCTCAAACGCTGAGAGAGTCGCAATCCTTCCTAAGACTCACGCACTTCTTCCAAATCGTTACCTTGCTGGTTGGCGCTCTTAAGTGCCGCTGTACCGGCAAGCCGGTACTCCCAACCCGCTCATATAGAGTCCACACCTCTCAAGGCCATCGACTTTTCTCTTCTTAGTCAAATCTATCCTCAAATCTCTACACCGGTCCTCTCGCTCCTATCATCCAATCGATCGACAACCCCTACGAGACTAATATTACGGGATAAATCCTCCTCTCAATTGCGTCTCCTATACTCATGGCTCCAAAGCAATTCTCATGGTATTCTCAGATCCTAATGGGCTACCTATCTCGTGAGGTGGAGTGAATCAAAACCAAAAGGTCAGCCCGGGGACTCAAGCTCGAGCAAGGAGAACACGGTCGGAGAATGTGCAGACTACTCGCAGGAGAGAGTACCCCTTTTGGGATATCCTCATCATCCTCCCTATGGATCCTCATCCTCATCAACATCTTGCTCCTCAATCTTATCCTCCTCCTTCAACCTCATACCTTCAACCTCATGCTCCTTCGCCTCATCCATAGGGAGTCCATGAGTCGGAGTCTCGGGGAAATCTGAGGTGGAACACTAGGAGATCTAGTCCCTAAGACATGGTGATCTTTGCTAAGCGGATAGTGATGATGATGGTGGTCTCAATGGACATGGCGTAGCAGCAAGCAAGCCTAGAGTGCAGGCTCGGCTAAAACTCCGATGTAAATTAAGGCTGCCTAGATGAGCTAGGGCGATCTCGATGATGAACTAGAGTGATAGGCGATCTCATAAGGATCACCCTCATGCAATTAGTCATGGGAGTCGGTTGGCGAATAGCAACAGAAGGACCTCCTCGCATTACATCAAAGCTCAGTATTAGTCAGGACGACCGGCATAGGGTAGGTATAAGTGTTGAAACAACCGTTCTAAATGCGCATCAACTTAACCAAAACATATATCACATAATGAAGGCTTTAAAAGTAGAGGTACCGCATTACTCAAAATATGCCTTTAAATAAAACACATAAGTTACGTTCCATCACATAATCACATATCAAATCAATCGAGTTCAAAACTCCAAAATCATAATATATAAGTTTACTTTCAAATCAAATTATGTAATATCTCTCGATAATCACATCTCATTTTCCAAAACCAATAATCATATCTCGTTCCCAAAATCAATAATCTTATCTCATAATAATAACGTTTCAAAATGGTTCACAATATCCTTAACATATCATCTCATAATTCATCGTTCATACCATAATCAAATAAGCTAAAAGCGCTACGTTCGTCGAGGATCAATTTTCTTGGCGGTTATAGTCTAGGTTTATAAAATACCTAGTTCTCTATAACCGCTCGAGCTACCAACTGTAATTCCCAAATCTCGTGCAATAGACTTAATCAAGTTTTCGAGTTACTATTGGTTGGTATCGCATACTATATAATAACATAACCATTTAACCATTCAAAACCAATCCCAAATTTAGATATTCAAAACATTTAATCTAAAATATAAATATTAGGCCCAAAACATAGTTTAGTAAAATAGGTCCCCATAGTTTATCGAAGTCGAAATGATCCTTGAACCCCGCCTTCTTGCCAAGCTTCCACAATCCACATAATCCAAACATCTTTTAATTACCTGAGAAATCATGCTAAAGGTCGACTAATTTGGGAGTTCATGAGTTTAAGTTCAACAAAATCATAGTGGAATGATAGAGAGTTGATTTGCTATGCAAGAGCTAAGATAGATAAACACCGTTTTCACACCGATCCATGCCGGATCACCAATCATAACACACATCCCGCATCCGGGACAACTTCGAGCTTCATGACTCTAGTCAAAACCGTCATGGCAAAATCTAGAACAATTGCCAACCCGGACTAGGTAATGATAGAAGTCTATTCTTAGTTAGGCGCTTAACCTAAACTAAGGCAACAACTACCGCGCATCTATCTAAGCAACAAGCATATAAGCAAATCAAAATAGTTTTCACGGTCCAAAAGCAAAGCGGCATGATTCTCACCCCAAAGTAGTTCAAAGCGTAATTAAAGCGAGAGATAAAAGGGGGCTATGAAACTCACCTCAAGCAATCAACGCACAATCAACACACAAATATCACTAGCGAAGATAACGAAATAACAAGACACGGAACTATCGCATTCGGCACAACCTATTAATATAGACCAACTTTAACACACATATTCCTCAAAATCAACGTTATCTACCCCAATATATTCCATTTCTTTATTTCCAAAACGTCCCGTTTCACCATTTAATCTAGTGTTTGGTATCCTCAAAGGGTGTATCGACTCATATGCCATGAATGCACTCAAACAACCAATATATAAAATCAATGTATGCGACACAATAAGACCTCTAAGCGATAAACCCATAGTTCAATAAGTTTCGAATAAATAGTAGACCTTATCATTCGTCAACTCGATAAACTCATTCATTTTATTAGTGTCGCTAATAATCCCATAAATCAATCGTATCCTAAAGAGTCATAAGGATAATTCACCCTTTAATAAGGTTACCCAGCGTTACCTAAAGGGCTTTATTAGATTTGGCCAACCCATAAGTCCAAGCACTAATGGATCAACACTATTAACGCGTTAGGTTATCCGTAACCCAACACATAATGCATTAAATAATTATTTATCAATATTAAATGTCCACAATTGACATTTATTGATAAACATACCTCGAAACCTTATTTACTTATTTATTACAAAACCTTTCCAATTTAGTCGTTAGTTTCCGTTTAAAATTAGTAAATAACAAGATAAAATCTTAATATCGATATTTTGGTACAAAAGCTCATTATTACATTTCATAGATTTATTAGCATTTCTATATATATATATATATATATATATATATATATATATATATATATATATATATATATATATATATATTTCGTCAAATTCCATTATTAATCTCATATCGTTATTCTGTTTGAGTCCCACAAGCACGAAGTCATAATTTCTAGCTTTTAATCAATCAATAGTCCTAATTATACTAAAGTCCATGTTATGGCTTTTTTGAGTCAACTATTGACTAAAAGTCAAAGTGACCACGTAGCTCAAATTCAACATTATATATCAAGTCCAGAGTTAAATGTCACTGCATTTCCAATTTAATCCCAAACCAACTCAAAACAACCTGCCAAACCAATCAATCAACCAATTATACCGAAACACCAGCATGACCTAATGGTCATGATATTTGCCAAGGGATAAGACCACGGAACCAAACAAGCTCTAGAAGTTTCTAGCCTAAGCGCCTCATCCAAACCTCAACAACATCAAACAACAAGCTACCAAATACACTCGATCCCATGACCAAGATAATGCGATACCAACCATGGGTCATGTATGACCGTATGGTGGCGCTAATGCCTCTCCACACCCATCCAAACACAACCAAATCCAATCCTCAACACTCAAATCCAATCATTCAAGCTTCAAACACTAACCAAACCCAAACCCATCAACTATTCTTAATCAAGAATATGCAACTAAACCCTAAACGCACAAACCCATCAAATTAATACACCACATGTACCAAACACTAATTACTTGTTTACTTAGTCACTAATTAGCTTTATTTTCATGTTCCACCCAAAAGCCCCAAATTAGTTCATGGGTGAAACCCTAATTCCCACCATGGGTTTTATTGCCCAATCAAGCTCAAAACATGTTCCTTTTACCTTATCTAATCACCATTGCAAAGCCCTTTGAAACCCTAAAAGCAATCTTAATTCTTGAATTTAGAAGGTTGTTAATGAAGTCTTAAATGAGGAAATGTATATGGTGGAAAGAGGAGAAAAGAGATCTATCTTTTGGCGGGAGGTGGTGGTGGACCTACCGCTAGGCAAATGGCGGTGGCGGTGCTGGGCTCCATTGACCACAAAGGTGAAGTGGTTTAGGTTTCAGACAGAGAAACAAGAGAGAGGAAATGATAGTGTGTGTGTTTTAGAGAGAGAAATGAAAGGTGGAAATGAGGTGTAAGGGGTATTTATACTCATGAGCTAGGGACCTCAAAATAAATAATTTAGGGGAAGGCCGGCCAAGCCGCCGGGAGGGTTCCGGTTGAAACTTTTTCGTATCTATCTTGTTTACCCATTCCCGAGCTCACATATCGTCCCCCGAGTGTCCCACTATATTTATTTAACTTTCCAACATCGTTACTTACGTTTTTCCAAGAGTTTTGACTATTTATTTGTCAATTTTCGTTACTTGTCTAGTGAATTACAATAACTCTTGTTTTAGGCATTTCTAGTGCCGAATCGAATAGGGCCTACCAAATAGAGTTAAAAGCATCACATAACTCATTTAATAATGAAATAAACCGTAAAAACCAATCGATGATATAAAATCAAGTCATGGTTTATAAAATAGTGATAAAGGCAAATCTCAGTATAATTTAACGTAATTCAGTTACCTAAAATAGACTCTATAAATTGCCGGTTGTCACACACACACACACATATATATATATATATACATATATATATATATAAAGAATAAAATAATTTTAAAATTAAATCAAAAGGAAAAAAATACCTTTTTTGCAGGAATGAACAAATAGGTTTTTTGTGTGTTTGTGATTGTAAACATGAATTTAGATGATGAGATGGATTAGGTTAAAGTTTATACTTCTAAAAGTATAATTATGGAATTGATATGTACCATATAATTTTTGGATATAAATACATTCCTTTTCTAACTAATCAAAATGGTCAATAATTAGTTGCGTAGGTTTATATATTTGGTTTTGCAAGATATAATCAAAACATATATTGGTCTAGTAGTTATCATTCTTGTTAATGTTACAAACACTCTAGGTTCAATCCTTGCAAGAGGCAAATTTAAAAATCCGAATTTTTAGTACAATTAATTATTCAATTTAATTACTAAACCGAATTTTATAAATTTAACATTACAAAAACACTAAAACCATATTTTAGTTAAAAAGAAAAATGACATGTATTCAATGATGACATGATTTATAGCGGGCATTAGGATGCCATGGAATAATATGATTCTTATATATAATGTTGTGTGTGGTATATACATATATATATATATATATATATATATATATATATATATATATATATATATATATATATATATATATATATATAGTTAGGATCAAATAAGAAGATTACTTAAAATAAAAAGGAATAAGAAGAACTATAACCAAAATCCGAGATCCATCGACCTAAATTAGATGCATCCCTATAATCATAGATGCATTATAGCGCACAATAATGTTTTCTAGCTTTTAATTAGATGTATATACGATATTAGATGCATTTCATGATTTTGTTTTTGTTCCTCTACAAGTGCCAAAATCATGAAAATCAATTAGCACCATCTATACATCAAATTAACTTTTGAAACTCAAGATGTTGCATCTATATGAATAGAAATGCATACAATGCAAGTCGTTGAATCTCAAATGGTTTTGGTCACTTCTCACCACTTCTTATTTTAATTTACTTCTCACTAGATCCCTACTCTATATATATATATATATATATATATATATATATATATATATATATATATTTAGAACAAACCGTCCGATGGGCCGGTATGATTAATGGTTTTATTTTTAGGATTTAGTAAAACAAATATATACTAAAAAGTAATTAAAAGTTATTAAGATCTATAATTGATGTTATCATAATCCATAAAACGGCTAAAAACAGGTAAGTATTTTGATTTTTGGTTTTTATTTTTAGGATTTAGTTGAACAATTATATACTAAAAAGTAACTAAAAGTTAAATTCAACGGTTAAGAAGTATAATTGTGTTTCCATAATTTATAAAACGGCTAAAAGGAGGTAACTACTTTCTAACCTTTTGTTCTAAACAATATTAATCATAACTTATAAGTATCGTTGGCATATTTTATCAACCAAGTTTATTTGACAACCGGTTTGGTTCAAGAAGGTCGAAGACAAAAAATGGAATTTGAAAGATTGAATAGATTTTCCTTTTGAGGCTAATTTTCACATCAATGGCTATCCATATTAGTTTCCATGTTCCGAGGCTAATTGTCACACTTTGACTTGGAAAGTCAAATATGTATATGGCTTGGAAAGTCAAATATGATTGACAATTTGTATCTCAATATGATATGTCTTTCAAAGAATCGTCAGACGACGTGTTAAAACGCCATGTCGAGCTCTATAGCCCCAAATGTGGAGGTGGCAAAATAGATGTGTTGGGTATGACAACATATATCTTAAAATGTAACAAAAGCAACAATATATATCTAAAAGAATATGTATGACAATCATTAACTGTCATATACATATTTGACTTCTAAGTAAAAGTATGACAATTAGTCTCACAAGTAACTCCTGATCCACTTCCAAACATTGTTCCAAATCCTATTTTTATTTATTCCTTTTATCTAGTATTTGGTTGACTAAAACATGTTTTCAAGTAAATGGTGAACCGGTGACCGGATTGGTTTGCATCGTCCTCGCCAGCGGTCTAGTTTGCTCACCATGGTTTTACCCATTCATCATTTGTTAATCAGATTCAAACTCATAAGTTAATTTCTAGAACTAACTACCTATGTCTTGTGCCATTCAAGTTGTAAAGATCATAATTTTCCGTACATATTCTCTTCCCATCATATAGAATCGCATTAAGTAGTTAGCAAACACCTTTTTCTTGAATGATTTGGTTTGAATGGCATGGACACAAGAGCGAAAATATTGTACTATCCAAAATCTTCTATTTAGATGAATCAGGTATTGAGATACGGAGGTAATTTTCATTATCCAAAGTTAAGCGCAATTGTGCATAAAAGGATTCAAAAGAATATAACTAACCTTCGCCTTAATGGTGCGGAAACCACACATTGAATGTCCAGATTATGATTCACTAGCGAATGGCGTAAGATTTTCTTATTTTGGTTATTTATTTGGCATACCGCTAATGTCTACAATGGCAATCATTTTTTTATGCATAGCTTATGTAACATTTCGCAACCTTATCTCGAGGCATAAAACTTGATCATCGAGTCGTTTTCCCATGGTTGACTATAGCTTTTGATTTTGATACTCAAGCGATCCGAATTGCGACTATGCTTCCACTTGGAAGAAGAGCGTAGAAATCTGACATTAAACCAAGTTAAAAAGCAAAGATTATTAGATTAAAAATGTAGCACAAATTTGCTACTCATTATTGACACTCAGAACTCATTATATGCTCAAAAATATGCAATCCCAAACATCATTATAATCTACAGAATTGATAACATCATGGTAAACCCAAACATTGAGATAGGTAAGTTTAACATATCGTAAACACTTCCATAATAAATTTAAAAGCACCATCATTATTTCATCTTTAGTGTTTGGGATTGATTGTTTTAAAGTGTTTATTTGCTGCTTATTATCTTAATTGGTTTGTTCCTAAAAATCAACGCGTATATTTTTTCCACTTATCCGCAAGCAAATAAGCATGACAAAAGTGATTTGATATAATATGTACTAAACATGAAAGGCCACATAAGTCACTAACACACCCAATATCAAATTTGAATATCTATTATGGACTTACCAGGGAGGTTTAAACTTATAAAAAAACATTTTATAAAGGGATAATTCCATATATACTCAAAATAAACTTCATAATTTCATATTTACCCAAATGACAAGTTTTCATGCATGAATACAATGCTTTTTAAGCATGTGTTGGGAAAATATGGAATTTGCATGATCCTCCCAAAATGTTGCATCCATTAAAATCAAAACGTACATAATAATCGAAAAAGAAGTTTACATTTTATAACGATATAGTTTACATTTCATAGCTATCCAAATATAGAAGTTGAACATGATTACACTCTATATAGATTGGAGATTATAAAGATGATGAAAATGAAAAATAAAAAAATAAAAAAATGACTTACTTTTTTTATTGTATAGGAACATTATAGCAAAAATGAAAAGGTTATACTCATCCGAGTTTTGATTTTGATTGTCTAAACTCCATGAGCATGTTGTGAAGATGTCAAAATAGTATTTAACATCCTTTCTCGCTCTCGGACAAAAGTTGCATGTATCATTGGTTATCTTGAGAATGTTGTAGTGACTCCTCGTCTTCTTGTTGAACGCTACTCTTTGACTTACGTAATCACAATTCCGGGAAAGAGCATTAAAAACTATTGTTATCATCACTTTACTAAACATTTTGAATGCTTTCAAAGAGGTGTACATTCAAGATTTCTTCAGACTTCCCAATTTCATATACTTCACCTATGTAGCAAGAATGTATATAAAAAACAATAAACTTGCACAGGGTTATATGCAATTTGGTATTTATAATCAATGAATTCCTTAGTGAGAAATTACATGAAGTGGAGAATGACCAACTTATATAACGTAAATCATTTGTCATGATTATTTCATCTAAAATGTAGACATTTTATTGCACAAACAACTCTAATGATAGCAGGTAATGGTTAATAAGCTATTGAAATAAGTTATCCAAACAGCTCCTAATAGCAACATGTCGAGGTTATTTAGCGGCTGAAATAAGGTATCCAAACATCCCCTAATAAACAACATGTGAAGGTTAAATAGCTGCTAAAATAAGCTATACAAACAACCCTTAATGAGCACGATTCGATGTTAATTAGCTTCTGCAATAAGCTATCCAAACAGGGCCTAATGAAGCTATTATATCATTATTAAACAAGCGATAATAAGAGAGTAAGCTATCTAAGCAACCATTGGTCATATCTTAATAACACACTAAGCTATAAAAGCATCCCATGATTAGAAATACCTTGATTAATGCTTCTCGAACTTCATCATCTTCATGCATCAACTTAGTGACTCGATCAAATGAAGAACCACTTAATGAAGTAGCACAAAAAACATTAATACTATTGAACAAAATTTGATTTGAGCCACCTTAGAAGATTTTATAAGTTATCAATTATAATATCCTTTTTTAGACTTCTACTTAGCTCCTCTGCCATGTTTGTGTATGAATCGAGTGAATGTTCTAGTAGGTATGTTACATATAATAGAACAATATATAGTTTGGTATATACTCTATAATATTACATTACTATTTAAGACATAGCAAGGACATACCTTAGGAGCATGCCGGTCATGGAAATTTGCCATATCATAACATAGTGAAGTCGAGTTCGTCTAATTGATTGCACTTGGATACCATGAAAATCTTGTTAGATATTATTGCTAGAAGTCTTGATTCGACATGGAAGGGATTTACTTTAAAATTTCAAATTAAGCTTAAAATATAGAAATTACAAAGACGTGGAAGAATATACTTATTGTATTGGAGTTTGTGGTGCATGACAAAGGGTGTTCCATTCCTCCATCCAGCTACACCAATCACTTAAATGAGTGGGTTCCACATAACAATCAACATCACGTCTCGTAAGTACTCCTAAAACTGAGATGCATTAAGCATGTGACCTGTGCAATACATTTGTATCTAGTTATTAACCTCATAAAAGATAGTAACAGCTAAAAATTATAGGTATCTCTATATAAGTAAAGTTAATACTTATATGGATAAAAAAAGAAGAAAAATACTCAATATAAATACTATCATACCTATAGACATCTTTGTTGGTGATATGTGGATTGAAGTAAAGCACAACCTTGATGCAAAAAATTTAACCCACTTGTAAAAAGCTTCGACCCATTTACAAATACTTTGCTTATAGCTCAAATAATAAGATAAGAACAACATTTGGGTTAATTTATGGTTAAGAAAATCATTACAATTGACATATAACACATCAAATAATAAATAAAGTTAGAAATAAAGATAGGAATCTGCCTCATTTGCAAGATCTTTAAATCTGCGGTCATTACATGTGATCCTAGAAAAATTATCATGTGAGAATTTGGAAGTGAGACTATGGATCCACACTGGATTCTACGGACCACCAACAATCTCGACCGCTTACCCGCAACATCAACGACTTGTTTTGTGAATATCGTTTGCAAATCCCACTGGGGCGGCATGACTTATAAATATCGTTGAAAAAAGTAACTTAATAACAATAACTTATAAACATACCAAATTATTTATAGAATGCGAGAGTAGGTGAAGGTCGCGACGAGGCCAACAACGGAGTACTCGAGGCAAATTCATAAGTTTAAACCTCTTGAAAGCCAATGTCCGAATAGCGTAAGGGAACACAATAGATATAACAGTAGAAGGTCTAAACATCTTGGTTAAATCCCTTGTTTGATTTGATTTCCTAAAGCCAATATTGTTTCTGAATTATTTATTAAACTTCATTACTCACATAGTAACTCTTAATATCGACTTATAAGAGCGGTTCATCATGTTTTGGAAGTGTTTCATGAAGTTGATGTGCCTCTATCAACCAATTCGCCGAAACTTTCGTTCAAGACATGAAAGGGGGCACCAAACCTTTGAATCCTGAACGCAGACCGACGGAAAGCGTTCTCGAAACTACTTTCTTTCAAATCTATGTTTTCCGGTATCGCATAACCCTACAATGCATGAAGTACAATTTATCTCACTAAATTGGTATTCAACAACTATTATGAAAATAAGTATTTGTTTTGTGATAAAGATTTTGGATCGAACATGCGTTAAGAAGAAAGAAAACTTTGTTGGATTCAAACTTGGAAAACGTTTGGTACGTTCACGCAACAATTATTTATCTCCACCAAAAAGATTTATGAAAGTATACATTAGTTCGTGCTTTTAACCATTTTACACGTAGATTTTTTCCCCAAAGATTACCACCGATATTAGTAAGTTGACATGTCAGAGGAAGAACACATAAATGAAACATAATTCCATTGACAACCATGCATCTGTCTCCAATCAACTGTATAATTCTCTGAAACATATGACATCCATAATGAAATCATACTATTGAGTAATATTTTGAGAACACTTGTTAACTAAATTATTTTTGCCAAGTTAAACAAAACTTACAAGTTCCATTAGAGTTTAAGAGATTTGAAATATCCAAGGAATATCATGGAGCAATTTCGTTCTTATTTAACTTAGTCTTTGCAAGTTTTGTTAACGAATAACTAACACGAAGAAATGTTCCGTTAATCAATATAAATAAATCATTAAGATTTTATTATTCAACCTCTCACCTCCTTTAATAGGTCTAGAGAACACAAAAAGGTATCACATGAAAGTAGTTCGCCATGCAAGACATAATTCTGGACTTGCTAGAGCCAATCAATAGCTTCTTTATTTACTCTAGGCATCTCGGATCATTTGAGTCATCCTATTTTGGACCACATGTCTAGGAACTTTGCAAGGCTAATAGTGTTATCAATGGATTAGTTAAAAAAGTTTTCATAATATTAAAAATCATCTATTACAAGTAGTTTTACGTATTCAAGATATCAAGCCATACAATGAACACATTGAACTAACATGGATTCAAACTGGAGATTGATGGGATGTAGGAAGATTCAAACATCAAAACTAAGTAAAACATGTTTCAAGAGCAAATCATGGTTATTATTCAAACACGATCGATAGTATCACCGATTCCCGACAAGTTGAAGTCTTTCAAGTGATCCGGTTTATATTTTTGAAATTGAAATTTGCTTGGTTATTTAGTGCCGGATGCTTTGAAAAGAGGAAATTAGTCATTCATCACTTATTTTTAAGTAGTCTAAACCCGCTAATCATTCCAGAAGTCAATAATGTTAATTTACCATGATAAATCCATGTCGGGTTCATATAGTCGATTTTGGCCCGACATAAAGAAGCTGTCTCATGAATCCCACCTTCAAAATATCTCACAAACATTGATTAGAGTTGAAGAGGGAACTCAATACA
The DNA here is from genome assembly GCA_910596185.1 of Chrysanthemum makinoi. Classification (NCBI taxonomy): domain Eukaryota; kingdom Viridiplantae; phylum Streptophyta; class Magnoliopsida; order Asterales; family Asteraceae; genus Chrysanthemum; species Chrysanthemum makinoi. The sequence continues at coordinate 58,928,869 of OU343219.1, forward strand.
CGCTTGTTTCTGTGTATACGCATTCATATAAAGATCTCATACAAACATATCTTCGGAACCGCCTCCCACGGCTCAATGGAACCCTAACTTATTTATAGATCCAGATAATATGAGTAACAAAAGCATTCATAAGGCACTCATCGAGTTTCACGGGTCGGCTGAATATATGGTGGTGTGATACATATGTAATCAAATGGCTTGTCTTTGTACCTCCGGATAAGTTTCCACATGGATTGTATAGACTCGGAATGGGACGATGGGCAAAATTATGGTGAAAACATCGTTAGCTAAGTCGTTTATATCAAAGCTTCACCATTTTGCATTCGTTCTGCCATAGCTGAATATCTCTATTTAATTTCACATGTTAATTTCAAAATAAATAAAATAAAAATTTATATAAAACATAAAAGTGAGATACCATGCCACTAATGCTTGAGAATTCCACACTGCCATGTCATATGCTCGCACAAACGCTTTAGTAGGGACGGTACTAAGAAAATAATATATTACCTACTATGAGATAGCAAAAAACCTTAAGTTCTTATAAAATTGTCCAACACGCTTAATTAATAGTTTGCCCAACCAATGAATTCCCTCTTCTTCCATTTTGTCAATCGATATAAGGCCTTTGATGCCAATACATCCCTGTATATATAAATCTAACCATCGACCGTGCCTAAAGATGTAGGGACAGACCAAGCGCCTTGCAAAAGAGTAGCATTTTATCTCAATACCAAAATTATAGAAGAAGCGCCCATTTTTATTTTTATAATTTAGGTACATTTGTAAGAAGCGTGCAATTATTAAGTGGATGTCTAAGCTAACGCATCATATGTTTCAATTAAAGCAACATCGAACTGTAGTTTGTGTCGATACTAAAATTAAATATGCATTATATTATCATATACTAATAATAGGTTTTAAGGCGACACCGAGTTTAATATTGCGATTCATCTCTTGAACAAAAGCCATCAGAACACTTATTGATTCATGTACAACCCGTGTCACAACAATATGATCCAGAAATATTTGTCGTCTCGAATGACGATGCTCATAGCAACTTGAAAAGTCATATGAGCATATACTAACTAAACAGATGATCATAATGTAAAATGATGCCAGTTTGTTGTAGATATTTACCATAGCAATGCCAGTGAGCCTCGCCCCTTCTCACATCTTGATTAATAACTCTTTGTGAAACAACATCAACGCTTTGAACGGTATGACCATCTATACCACCTTGAACAACTATTGCATCAACATGTGCTATGGACTAAGCGACTATAAGGTTATATATGTATAAATGCAGATAACTTAATATCAAGGATACCCATGGCACTCCCATCTTTCACTCAGCCTGATGAAACAGTATCGATCTAAGAACCTTCTCATCTCAAGACGATTCTTATAGGTATCCAAATTCCAAAAAATCTTTCTATGGAAGGCAGTTTGAAGCATCTCTAAAAGTACTTGTTTTGCACTCATATAACGTTCTAGCAATACCTAATAATGCTCCATTAAACTCACGCAGAAAGATGATGGCTTTCTTTTTACCTAAAAATCATACATAAACAAATACAATTAAATTCAACATTCTTGAGAATCTTCAAGAAGCTAAAACCGAAATACAAAGGAAAAGTAACGGGAGTGAGTATGGAACACAAACCGAGTGCTCAAGATAAACTCGTGTTAGGAATCGGTTTTCTCAAGTATCTAAACCATCATTTGATCGCATCGGATATCTCTAAACAAACAAAGCTTAGTAAATGACCAAGTATAGGTGTCAATATACGTATGCCAAGCGATAAAAATTTTGATTAAAACCTCGAAACCAACAACATTCTCAACGAAAATCATAACTGGAGGTAACACCAACTGAGGTATAATATCAAGGATTAAAGAAAGCGTGAGGCATGTGCATCGGAGATTGTTCTGAAGACCTAAGACAAAGTTAGCTCAAGAATAAACCATACTCAATGTATGATCGAACTTAACTAATATCGGAATGTTACCTTGTCTAGTATATGGTTGACATAGAGAAAAGCCACACATTAGCTTTAAATCAAGATCGTGAGCCAATGTCTGATTATTACCTCTGTATTCACCACTTCCAAAATAACTATCTGAACTATATTTATAACATTCAAATGGCTTTGGAATTGGTTATTTAAATGCTTTATTTATGGCAAGTGATTAACGTTTTGAGAGGGTGCTTAAAATTGCTTATTTTAGAATGCTTGTTTAATTATAAATAGCAGTACAATCTAAACACAAGCTCAATATGCCTTACTGTCTTAACAAATGCTTTAAGCATTTAATCACTTAATTAAAGTGTTTGGGATTGCTAATTTTAATTGCTTGTTTGCTTTATAAAATAATTTGGTACTAACTATTTACTTATAAGTGCTTATTTTCTCTCTTAAAATAGAGAAGTACACAAACACCAAAGCTGTTGCTTAAAAATTTAGCGAACATTGCTTGAATAAGCAATCCCAATCCCAATAGCCTCTGTAATGCCAAAGTCCGGATTGTGTATTCTTCATCTGTATTCATAGTACTTATTTACTTATTTTATAGGATTTTGTTCCCGATTCATAGTGCTTATTTGAAATCTCTTTTTAGTCAATGATCTAACCTAAAACCCACCCGTAAGTGGATCTATTTCTACGTTTTATCGTACAGCAGGAAAAGCTGCCAACGCTATTTCCCGAACTTGTTATTTGCCTTCTTACAAACGTAGTTAAAGAAAACCTAAACAACGTCTAACTAAGCAATCCTAACTACGAACACAAATAGTATCTTTCAACATCCACCTTTAAATTTGAGCTAAAAATATAGAATATATTAAAGTATACACCAGGAATGGGCGATGGGCAAATTATGGTGATAAACATCGCTATTTAGTCGTTTAAATCGAAAGCTTCAAAGGCAACCATTTTTTATTTTATAATTTAGGTACATTGTATGCGTGCAATTATTAAGGGATGTCTAAGCACGATCACATGTTTCAATCGTTAAAGCAACACGTAACTAAAAGTAGTTTGTGTCGGGATACTAAAATTAAATATGCATTATATTATCATATACTAATAATAGGTTTTAAGACGACACCGAGTTTACATATTCTTGATTCATCTCTTGAACAAAAGCAATCAAGGACACTTAGCGATTCATGTATTACAACCGTGTCACGACAATATGATCCGAGAAAACTTTTTCGTCTTCAATGGCGATGCTCATAGCACCTTGAAAAGTCCTAAGATAACATAAAATAATCTAATATGATGATAACAACAACATGATTCCAAAAGAACATCAAAGCAGGAACAATTATTACATGTAAACAATTAATTAATGTGCATATATAACTATTACCTTACAACTATAGACTAATAAATATTAACCCCATGGTGTCACAATTCTCAATTTCCGGTCATTTCTCAAACTCAATCTTCATCATATTAGTTCATGCATGGTTTTGCATATTACATTAAACGCATAATTTCTTATTAAATAAAGCTATCGTAATTAATTAATTATTTTGAACATTTGATCCGACATTTCCAAAATTATTCGATATATTTTATACTCATATTAAGATTATAAAATAATATTATGAGTTTACCCGATTTTAAATTTATTTAAATTCTATAAATTGTTAAGTTTATATAATTCTGACTTATTTGGTTTTAAGAATTCAACCCGATAAATATTTATTCACTCAAATCTTTCAAGAAATGTATTTTTATAATTTTTATGACCTCAATATATTTTATCTTGAACCGTAAAAATTTATTTTTAGTTAACGCTACCCTAAATGCTTAAATATATACACAAGTTACTAATAATTCTTAACTAACTACACTTCTATTTATACATACAAGTAATTAACTATATCAAAACTTATCTAATTATTTTTCTTTCTTCCATATATGTAAAAGTGACCTTCTACATGACTCACACATGATTCTACAAAATATCTAGTAACTTATATTCATATTATATTTCCAATATCTACACATACATACAAGTAAACTCAAGGTGTAAAAGACTTTTCTCTCTTCTCTTCTTCTCCACACAACCGGCCACCCTCAAGGTTCAAGAAGGAATCCATAAAATTTTTCTAGTCAAGTTCTAAACAATCTAGACACACTCTTGATTAAGGTTGTGAAATAAAAACCTTGGGTGTTTAGGATTAATCCTTTGTTCATTAACCTCATCAAGTTAACTAGTAAGCATCTCATGTCCATGTTCATATTTCATATTCATTTTATGTTCATTACATCATATTTGAGAAAAACATGCAAGTCTTATGGATGTTTATACCACTTTTTCATTGTTTTTAAGAGTTATATATATATTTATGTCATCCTATAATTACTTCTTGAAACATATCACTTTTGGTGATGCCTAGGAACCCATGACACCTTAAGAAGGTGTATGGTAGGATTAGAATAAACCTTGAGTTGTTTTGAATTGGTTGGAATAGGTTTGTGTGAGAAAAACTTATTTCGACAACTTTATTAAGAGGTCTGATCAAAATTGTTAATTCTGGAATTTTCAACAGTAAGCAAAATATTTTGGGCTAGATATTAGGAAAATATACTTTAAAAGCAGAAAACGTGACTCAAAGCACGGTTAAAGCGAGTTATAACGAAGTTATGCTATTTTGAAGTTTGACGACGAAAACTATTAATTTCAGCATGTTAATATCACTTTTTACGAGTCAAAAATGAGGATTAAGCGTTATGAAATGTACCGACTTATCAAAATATATTAGTATACTTTAATACGAGTCTAAGGATGTAGAAAATGTAGAAAGCGGACTTGTAAGCGATTAAATTACAGCGTTAAACAAAGTTGTCGTAACTTTATTATATAAGCAACATTAATATATTTTCTATTAAACATAAACTACGGTAGCGAGGACCATGTTGAGGGTCGTTTTTAACAAGGATGTAATACTTTTTATAACGTGATGTCTTCTAGTAAAAGTAAGATTAAGCCTCAGCATATTTTCCAAAATGTCCAACCGTTAGTCAAGCGGAGTTGCAACGAATAAAATATCGGTCACTATAAACTTTGCGGAAACCACCCTAAAACAATATTTTGGACAAAAGTACCATACTTTACCTATATTTTTTCTCCATGATCGAGACCTCTAGGATGAAAACTTAAATGCTAAAACTTTGAGATAATGATACAAGCTTCCAAAAACCGTCGAGTTTGTTTCACGACACTCACGTGCACCATTTTATCGACTAGCTTTTGAAGAATTAGGCTGTTTAGTCACTTTCATGAAATTGTCAAATAACATTATTTTGACGATTGAAAGTTATAATTTCACAATAAATCACAAAGCGATTATCAGGATGTTGATTCAGCGTATATACTTGTAAAGTATTTTATAAACATGACAAGATGTCATAAACATATATTTCGACGATAAATTCTATTTTAAAAAACGTACACGTGGTATAGATTACATATGGATTTGCATGCACGACATTGTTTCATGACTTATATTGATACATCATTCATTTTAGGTCGCGGATAGTTTAGAGCCTCATTTTAATGCACTTCATTTTGTTAGCATATCAATCATACCGGTGAGTTCATATTCTTTACTCGTTTAAATTCTTACAAACTCTTTGGGGGAGATACATGCTTAAATACTTGTTTTACTCTTGAGAATACTCAAACCATTTATACAATTGTGTTACACTATACTTCTTATACTCTTTGGACATTATGTGTAGTTTATTGCGATATGTGCCTTAATGTTAACTTGTTTTCAATTATGCTTCAACTTACATACTTTATGGTACCTTGGTTAACTCCTGCTACCGGGGCCGGCGGAAGGTATTGATAGTACTTATCGGTATAACGCCCCCACCCTTGTGTCCTGATGACTTGACTGGTGAATATAATCTGTTATTCAATGAGACACAACAAATAATGTAGACTTGTCAAGAGGTTGAGTTAGTGATTCTTTGCATTAAGTACATATATATATCGTAGCGCACATATGTCCTACTTACAAACAAGGTTGACAATTCTATTTTAGGCAATGGGCTGTGAACACATAGGTTATTGAGTTTTGTGGCGAACTTGGTAATCGAATGGATTACAATGCCTTTCTTTGCATCAACATTCTGTATAGACCTTTTCAAATCATTTTCAACAAACTTATGAACTCACCAACCTTTGTGTTGACACTTTTTTTAGCATGTTTATCTCTCAAATCGTAAAGCGATAGCATTTCATGGAGCTTTTGGGTCACATGGCATACATTGGAGTCTTGTGTTTTTATCAATTACCATTCGACATGTTTTGTAACCCTTTATGTATTATCAAACTTTGGGATCTCATGTTTTGTAAACTTTAACTTTATTTAATCGAATGGTAAACTTTTCTAAACGTCTCATTTTAGGAGTCGTTTCGTATCCATACTTTGTGCTATATACGTCATACCCCAAAGAACACTATCGTTCACTATGATATTTTGGGGGTGTGACATGGCATAATAAAAACTTGACTTCATATGCACACATAAACAACAATGAAAAAAACACTTGCAAAAAAAGATGATGATGATGGTCGCTCAATATAGGTTTATTTTTGGAATAATATAATAGGGTGTATAAAAAAAGTTAAAAATATATATGGTATAATTATCTTGTAAGCAATATATATCATATTTTTTATTAATTGTTATCTTCATAATATACATTCTTAAATTACAAATTGCAGGATTTTTTTATCATCTCCTTATTTGTATTGATTTGAAAGATATAAATCAAAAAGCAATTTACTCTAGTGGTAAGTTGTTTAGAAAACTCATGAATGACCCAAGTTCAAATCCAATATATGTCTTCTTTTTAATTAAACAATTTTAAAATTAAAAAATAACAAAAAAAAAACAGAATTTTAAAAGTAAAAAAATAAAATTGTACATATATTAATTAAAACGCCACATGTCATTAAAAAAATTAAAAAAAAATGCCACATAAATACAATGATGACATGGAAATATGACATGGCATTATGGGATGCCAAGTGGCATTATGACGTGACATGCCTCCTCTTATATATAATGTATAGATATATATTTGGTAATTGTTAAACAACAGGCTATTCTAGCTGATTTTCTTGTTAATCATCCTTTGCATTTTTATCAAGCTGCACTGTTTAGGAATGATGCAGTAGAATACATGATGCTAATTAAGGTTGATTATCATAGAGAAAATCCATACCGAAGTTAATCAAGTGAATGCATTAGGTATTGGCTGGAGCCATTTTTTTTGAAGATTGTTTGTTTGAGTATGGAAAGATGATAATATTTAAGTTTATGTGTATAAATTACGAAGATGATTTAGATTATCATGTTTTCCATGTTTGTTAGGAAAAATGATACGTTTCATGAATGACATTTTAATGTTGTTTTTTTTTGTTAGATGCTTATATTTATTGACATGATGAAACTTTTAGTAGTTGGTGTGCATATGCTTATGAATGGTGACAATTTAAGGTTGTTTTTGATATTATGCAACTTAAATATGTTTTGGTTAATCTTATATCAACATTTGATATAGCAGATTGTAAATACAATGAATAGAATGGTTTGAAATTGTGAATTTCATATAGCGAGATTGTAAATACAATGTCAATATTGTTGGAGTGACACAACAACACCATCAATACCAACAATCAATATATATGAAATAAACTTTTAACACATGTTTTCAACGTAAATCCAGAAGCAAACAATATCCAATATTTAAAAATAATCCATAAGAAAATCGCTTAAACAATATTCAAAACATGTTTTCGTGAAGATAAATAAATACACTACTCCAAATTGTTTGGTACAATTCTTTTTGCTAAATTGATTTCTTCATTCTCATCTTCTATTCTACTCTCTGATAGATCTATTGCCGAGTGAGGTTTTTTCTTAACAGGAGTTGCATTATGATTTTTCCCATCCTGTAAAAATATTAGTCAATAGATTCACATATTTAGATTTAAACTCATGGTAATTGTAACCACCCATAATTTTTCACACTATTATTTTAGTATTACTATTATTTATTTTATCAGAAAATAAAAACTATTTATTTTATGACATTTACTGATAAACAAAACACAACAACGAGAGGTTATCTCGATAAATGAGGCTACACGCGTACCGACACTATGTAATAATGGCTTAAATTCGATAATTATTATTTTTCAAAGTCAATAACTTTGTTTTTATTTATAAAAATGTTTTCAAAAAGATATATTTCTCGCATCTTTGTCAAACCGGGATACCGCGACTACATGTTTAGCTCAAACGGGAAACGAAATAGATAAAATAAATTTGAAACTATACTCCCTCTCCTCGCATTTTCTGTTGACCGCCCAATACAACACCAATCCCTAGCTTGAATCACATGTTTGCATATATGTTAGGATTTTGAAAATCCAGTCGTTTAAAGAGTCGGTCACCTCAAGTATATGTAATCGTTAGAAAGCTCGTAGTCGTAGTTATTTAATGTTAGTTAGTATTTAGTTAAGTAACACCGTGGAGGACGGACAGGTCTTTACCCACTGTATGCCCGATCCACAGCCCGTAGGTGGCGTATTTTGTAAGGCACTATAAATACCCTCTACCTCCCAAGGTATAGGGTTGTAGCTTCAATACCCCTTTTCTTTTGTTTCACATAGTTCCCAACTCTCTTCCTTTTCTCTCTCTAGAACTTTATCTCTCTAAACATTGTATACGCCTCTTATGATTATGGTTTGATGTGTTTGTGAAATCCTAAATGTTACAATTGGTATCAAGAGCCATGGTTTGATCACTCATCTTTCATGCTCTTTGTTTTGGTGGATTTCATAAGGTTTTTGGGGTTATAAGTGTTTAGAAGAGTTTGAATCATTTGGTTAATTTCTAGTGTTAAAGTTTGAATTTTGATTGTACTTTTGTGTTTAGGATCATCATATGTGTTTAGGTTTTGAATTGGAAGGCTTGAATCATCGTGGTTGGGCTGTTTTTTATTGTTAAAGTGGTTGTTTTTGAAAATTGTACAAAGTGAGTTGAGCCACGGTAATACGTTTCTTGGAAGCGAGTTGCTTTGTTATTGGAAACGATTTGCTTTGTTATTGGAAGTGAGTTGTCTCTGAAGCGAGTTGATAATTAAGCGAGTTGTCGCCTAAGCTAGTTGCTTGTGTTTGTATCTGTTCTGCGAGTTGACACTTAAGCGAGTTGTCTTGGAAGCGAGTTGGTTTATGCAACTTGGCTATTAAGCGAGTTGACTCTTTAAGCGACTTGGGTTTTAAAGCGACGTGTCTATTAAGCGAGTTGTCTCTTTATGCGACTTGGGTTTTAAGCGACTTGTCTATTAAGCGAGTTGTCTCTTTGTGCGACTTGGGTTTTAAGCGACTTGTCTTTTAAGCGAGTTGTCTATTAAGCGAGTTGATATCAAGGCGAGTTGGTAAGGTTGCGACTTGTCAAGTTTACTACTTGTCTATTAAGACTTGTCACTTCTTCATGCTACGTTTTATGGTTGTTCTTTTGATTTTGTAAAATCCCGTGAAAGAATCAATTTCCCGGTATAATCAAAGAAAAGTAAAATCCCGTAGAATCTGGAATCATGTCTAACAACGTACCTACTATCGTTTCTACTGTGTCGAGGACGTTCATGCGGGATCGAATACTCGTCCACCTATGCTTGACAGAACTGATTATGACTCATGGGCTCAACGAATTAGGTTGTATTGTTTGGGAAAGGAAAATAGGGTTAACATTCTCAAATCAATTGATGAAGGACCTTATCAGATTGAGACTACAAGAGACACACTTGAAACTGCTGCGGATGGTACAGTGATTTTAGGATTGGACAGACCAAAGACGTATGATGAGCTCAGTGATAAGGAGAAAAAGAGATACGATGCAGATATTAGGGCCTCAAACATTGTACTTCAAGGTCTACCAAAGGACATCTACAAACTAATCAATCACAACACTGAAGCCAAAGCAGTTTGGGACAATGTCAATATGCTTCTCTCTGGTTTTGAATTAACTAAAGAAGACAGAGAATCTCAATCAGATGATGACTTTGAGCACTTTAAGATGAAACCAGGGGAAAGTGTCACTGAATATTACGTGAGGATCCACAAGCTTGTGAATGACATGAGGAATATTAAAATGACTATGCCGAATATTCAACTAAATTCAAAGTTTGTGAACAACATGAATCCCGAATGGCACAAATTAATCACTTCTGTCAAGTTAACAAAAGGTTTGAGGAACACCAACTATGAGCAATTGTATGCGTACTTGCTTCAGAATGAGAGACATGCTATGTTTGAACGAATGATCTTGGAAAAATTCAATTCAAATTATGGTAATGCGTCGTCAAATGATTCAACAGCCTTTTACACCAATGTAGGAATTACCACCAAAGCATCTCAAGTCATACCTAATGGTAATGGTAATCACAAACTCATTCCTGATCTAAGGTTTAAGCAACCTGATGCTGAAGCAACGATGGAATATTTCATCAATCAACTGGCTCTTATGGTTAAGCAAAATTTGAACCTCACTCCACACACTAACAATGATATCGAATCGCATCCAATCTACACAATCATGCTATTGTCAGAGATGGTAAGATCATGGTGCAACCAGTGCAAGGAAGACATTATGAACAAGGAAAGGCTGGAGTAGGTGGAGGGTATGTGGCTAATCAGAACCGTGGAAGGAATGCAAATCAAGGACAAGGAAAACAAATCAAGTGCTACAACCGTGGGGTGATGGACATATTGCAAGGAACTGCGTCTCCAAAACGCCCTCAAAATGCTAGTATTTCGAGGGATAAGATGTCTGGTGCATGCTCAGACAAAGTGGAGCGGTTTTGGATGAGGAAGAGTTGTTGTTTCTTGCTGAGGGAAATGCCAAAACTTATGATGCATATGTGGATGGCGACCAATTCATGAAATAGGTCACAATCATCAAAAGCATTTCAAGTTGTTGACTGTGATGCATTTGACTCGATGTCGATGATGAACCTATTGCTCAGACAATCTTCATGGCTAGCATTTCACCAATGGTCTCTCCAAAGGTCTCATCACCAAACAACAGGCCTGGTCCATCCAAAGATTCAATCATTTCAGAGGTATTAAAACTATACGATGAAGTTGATGAGCAAAAGATACAAAATGAAGTACAATCTCATGAAACTTATGAATCAGATATAGATAATGTGGGTAATAGTAATATTGTCCCATATGATCAATATGTGATACAAAATAAAAGTGAGATTATACCAAGAGATGCATCTTCATCAATGATGACTATGTTTTTATGAATACACTGCATGCTCGATGATTCGTTATCTCTCGAACTAAATGCCTATAAAGAACAAGTTGCTATTTATGAACAATGTGCTAAGCTTGAGTTAACTACCCATGAGCAGGAAATGGATAACCAAATGCATACAATTATTAGAAAAAGTAATTTTAGAGAAGAAGTGTTAAAACAAGAGTTAAACTCCTTACAAGAAAAGCTTTCTAGAACTGTCAAGCAAAAACAGGAACTCCAAGATAATGTTAAAGTGCTTAAAAAAGAATTTAATGCTAAGGAATCAAAACTTTTGAATGACTTTTCCAATCTAAAAACTTTGAAAAACAAGCTTGAAAATAAGTTGTACGTACAAGGGAATACCATTCAGACTGCTCACATGATCACTAAGCACAGAGTCTTAAGCGATAAGCATAGTGTTCCCCTAGTAGAGGAGCCAAATCCTGAGTATTGTAAAAAGGCTAAAGCTTTCCATACGATTGTATATGATGGTAATGAGATCCTCAAGCCTAGGCAAACACCATCATGTATTGGAAGCAAGGAAGAGGATAGAAAATTTGAAGATGCCTCTAGGGAGAAAATAGATAAGAAGCTAAAAGATCCTGAGTGTAAAAAGCAAAACATAACGTTCAAACCTCATGATTACACTAAAGAAAATTGGATTTCCCTGAACATGTTTAAGCCTCAAACTCAATTAACCCAGAACAAGTTTTTTTGGAAAAAGGACATAGATATGCAAAAAGCTAATGCACTTGTTAAAACAAACACTCCCCTTAGGAAAATGCCTCCATCTACTATGTATCCTTCGAATACACCAATGCATTTAGTCTCTAGATCTATTCCCACTAAGAGCAAGACCTTAATCACCCCAGTATGTTGTTTATCAACTATTCGTTGATTTTGAGAAGACACGTAAGAAAATAATCACACCTACAGGGGATAATCAAGGGGAGAGGGTTTTGAGCAAACTAAAGAATGCTATTTAACTGAGGTCATACCTTTCTTTAAACAATTAAAAGGTCAATTTGAGAGTCTTCAAAAAGGGATAGACTCAGATATTAAAGAAATGGAAAAGTAATTTGATGCAATGATAGTTGAGGTCAATGATTATGAAGCGGAATTCAAATATAATGAAATTGAAAGGAAGAATCTGCATATCTTAAATGATAACTTAGTATTGAGTTGTGTGGCTCAAGATATGTTTTATACTGTTACTAAGCATTCTATTATTGCTTCTCAATTTCATGAATTATCTGTTGCTTTGAAAGTTTCCCATGATCGTGTTATTGAGCTTGAAAACAAAAACTCAAAACTAAATGAGAAAATTGACCAGGATGATCATGATAATTTGGTAAAACATCTTTCTAAGCTAGAAGTTGAACATTTTGATTTGCAACTAAAATATCAACATCTCAAAGAAAATGTAAAACCTCAAACATCAAGACATCCTCAAATGTTCCAGAGTTTGATGCAGCTTTTGAAATAAACAAACGTGACGAACAGATTCAAGCTCACTGTAACATGATCAGAAATTTGAAAGCCGAAATTTCACAATTAAAGGGTGAAAAGAACAATGTGACTGGCTCCCAAATGCATCCTTCTTTAGATTCTCAAGTTTCTCAAAACTTTCATCTTCAAAACATCATTAACGTATTTCAACAAGAAAATGAGAGTTTTCTAAAAGAAAATGAAAAGGTCAAACGACACTTCAAAGAGTTATACGACTCAATGAAAGTCACTCGTGACAAAAACAATGAAAAAATAACTTCGTTACATAAGGAAATTGAGAATCAAGAGTCGTAAAAGGGAAAAGGCCACTTGTTTTTAATGAGAATGTTGCATCAAAGTCATCTGCTGACTCAAAATATACTGTGACTGTCAAATACATTCCTCCTCTTCTTAGAAATAATGAACTTGTGTTTCATAACTATTCCTTTCACCTTAAGGATAGTCTAGAATATCTCCGTGAGATTGTAGAAGAGGATTACATAAATAAGCCACTTGATAGTGAAATTAAGTTTGCTTGCATTCAGGCCAAACGATCTCAGGAGCTGTTAGAATGCTTAAGAGCAACATGTCCTAAATCCTTATGTGAGAAAGATAAAGCTATGATTCCTTGTTCTATGCCCAGTATCAAGAAAGTGAGTTTCAATGTGCCTTCAAGTAGCTCAGATCCCAGCACTTCTATGCCCAGTATTAAGAAAGTGCATTTTCATGTGCCTTCAAGTAGCTCAGATCCCAGCACTTCTAAACCTGAATTGCAAAAAGTAGCAAAATCAACTAATGTTCCCATTCCCTCTACAGGAGTAGAAAGTGACACCAAAGCGAGCAGGTCAAAGCCTCAAGGAAACACAAAGAATGATAGGACTTTGCAAGCTAGGAATGTTCAATGGAAGAGAGTAGAAGATCATCTTAGGAAGAATTTGAATAAAACGAATCGTGTTGATTCTAGTGTTAGCTCTAAGCGCTTTGTAATTAATGCTAATTCGCTACTTTTGGCAAAACATGTAATGATGATTGCTTGGTTTCTATTACTAATCATGTATGTGGTGTGAATGATTTGATTAATGTTGTTAAATACCCAGTTAAAATTTTTAATGCCAAAAATCAAGCTAAGAAGGCTAGAAAGCAAAGGCGGAAGAAGGTTAGAAAACATTGGAAACCCACAAGAAGAAAATTTAGTAATATAGGTTATTAATGGATACCTACTGGCCGCAAATTTAATATTAATGAGTTTTGCCCTAAATTTTCTAAGTCAATGCCCATTAGGAAATGGATGCCCACTGGTAGAACTATACCTTTAAGAAGTGAACATGCTTTGAATAGATCTACTATTTCTACTAGCCCGGCATCTACCACTAATGATTTTATTGACTCTTTTCGATGTGGTTGTTCCAATCTCTTTGTCTAACCAAGTGGAACCCATTATTGCATGGGGATCCCAATTATCTACTTATCCATTCTTGTCTGTGTTCAACTGCAGATCGTTCAAATAGTTTTGTGGTACTTGGACTCAGCCGCTCCAAGCATATGTGGAGATCGCTCATGCTCAGGAACTTCGTGAGTAAATTCATCGGGACTGTTAGATTCGGGAACGACCATTTTGGTGCAATTATGGGTTATGGAGACTATGTTGTTGGTGATAGTGTAATCTCCATGGTATATTATGTAGAAGGGCTTGGTCATAACCTGTTTTCTGTTGGTCAATTCTGTGATTCCGATCTAGAGTTGGCTTTTAGAAAACATACTTGTTTCATTAGAGAACTTGATGGTGTGGAACTTTTAAGAGGAACACGGGGTTCAAACCTATACACCATCTCTATCGAAGACATGATGAAGTTTTCTCCAATCTGCTTGTTGTTGAAGGCTTCGAAAACAAAGTCATGGTAATGGCATCGTCGTCTCAATCACTTGAACTTCGGCACCATTAATGATCTTTCCAGAAATGACCTTGTAAGAGGCTTACCCAGATTAAAGTATGAAAAAGATCATCTTTGTTCAACATGCCAATTGGGAAAAAGCAAAAATATACCAAAAACCCAAACCCGCAAACTCGGTTATGGAAGTTCTTCATACCATTCGTATTGATTTTGTGGACCAATGAGAGTGCAAACGATAAATGGGAAGAAATATATTTTAGTCATTGTTGATGACTACTCTCGATTTACTTGGGTAAAGTTTTTGAGGACAAAGGATGAATCTTGGATATCATCATCAAACTTATCAAGCGACTTCAAGTTCGACATAACAAGACTGTTAGAATTATTGAGCAGACAATGGCAATGAGTTTGTTAACAAAGAGCTAAGTCAATTTTATGAAAGCATTGGAATCAGTCATCAAAGAAGTGTTCCACGACCTGAACGGAATGGTGTAGTTGAAAGACGAAATCGAACCCTTGTTGAAGCTGCAAGAACTATGCTAATTTATTCAAAGATTCCAATGTTTCTTTGGGTGAAGCCATTGCCCTTTGCTTGCTACACCCAAAATCGTTCCCTCATACACACCACTCATGCAAAAACTCCATACGAGCTTGTTCATAAACGAAAATCGATCTCTCCTACCTTCGTGTATTTGGTGCTTTGTGCTATCCAATAATCGGTCAAGATTTAGGTAAATTAAGAGCCAAGGCGGACATTGGAGTTTTTGTAGGTTATGCATCAAACAAGAAGGCTTACCGAATCTACAACAAAAGAACTTGAGATATCATGGAAACTATTCACGTCACGTTCGATGAGCTGTCGGGCAAATGGCTCCGGGACAATCAAGTTCGGACCGCATCGAACCTTCATCAAGTAGTCCCATCGGTTCTTCTCTTGTATAAAATCCCTCACCGCAACTACATATGTACCTCCTAAGATGATTTGAAGAATCTGTTTGATCCAATGTTTGATGAACACTATGAGCCAATTGCTAATGATCTGTCAAATCCATCAACAGAGGCTACTCTTATCCCTGTCAACGTAGATAATCCTTCAATTTCTATGTCATTGAGTCAAGAAGCGCCTACTGCTGATCACTCAGTCTCATCATCAATTCCTCAATCATCAAGTGTACATCATGGAATTGTTTCCGGCACCTATGATGGAGATAACCCCTTTGCTACTCCCGAAGATGCTCCCTTTGAGAACATATTTGCTCCTGAATCACCATCAGAACCATCTTCATCAGGGGAAAACGACTCTGCTACTTCAATTCCTCAACAACAACCACACGAACACCTTAGAAAATAGACACATGAACATCTATTGGACAACATCATTGGAAATCCCTCTCGTCCAGTATCCACTCGTAAACAACTTGCAACCAATGCCTTATGGTGCTTCTTCAACTCCGTACTATCCAAGGTCGAACCAAAAGATGTTAAAACTGCCATGAATGAAGACAACTAGTTCAAGGCCATGCAAGAAGAAATTCATGAGTTCGATCGACTAGATGTATGGGAATTAGTACCGCCTCTGACCTGCTATGATCATTGCTCTAAAGTGAATCTTCAAAGTAAAACGTGATGAGCATGGTGATGTGTTAAAGAACAAGGCTCGATTAGTTGTAAAAGGATACCGTCAAGAGGAGGGTATTGACTTTGAAGAATCATTTGCTCAGCTTACGCACGTATCGAAATCGAATCTTCCCGCCAATGCTGCAAGTAAGAACATGGTAGTCTATCGGATGGATGTAAAGACGGCTTTTCTTAACGGAGATCTTAAAGAAGTCGTATACGCCAGCCAATCTGAAGGTTTTGTGAATCCGAGCATCCTACTCATGTCTATCGCTTGAAAAGGGCTCTTACGGTTTGAAGCAAGCTCCAAGGGCATGGTATGATACGCTATCAAAGTTTTTTCTATCTATCGGATTCAGACAAAGGAGCAGTTGATCCGACATTGTTCACCGAAAGTCAGGCAAACATTTAATTCACGTTCAAATCTATGTTGATGATATTATTTTTCCTCGACTGACCCCAATGAATGTGACCGTTTTCTAAGGAGATGGGCTCCAAATTTCAAATGTCAATGATGGGACAAATGTCATTTTTCTTGGGATTACAAATTTCACAAAGTCCCGGAGGCATTTTTATCAATCAATCTAAATATGCTAATTAGATTTTAAAGAAATTTGGATTTGATTCTTGTGACCCTGTTGACACTCCCATGGTGCAGCGTACTAAACTGGATGAGGACCACTCAGGGAACATGGTTGACCAGACCAAATATCGTAGTATGATTGGGTCCCTGATGTACCTTACTGCTAGTAGACCAGACATTCTATTTGATGTATGCATGTGTGCTAGATACAAGGCTAAGCCTACCAAAAAGCACCTTGAAGCGGTTAAACGGGTCTTTCGGTATCTCCAAGGAACCATCAACAAGGGACTTTGGTATCCGAAGGACACCGATATGTCACTAACAGCCTATGCAGATGCTGATCATGCGGGATGTCAAGATACACGTCGAAGCACGTCAGGAGGTGCTCAGTTTTTGGGTGATAAGCTTGTGAGTTGGTCTTCAAAGAAACAAATGAGTACTTCTATATCCTCTACAAAGGCTGAATACATAGCCATGTCATCTTGTTGTGCTCAAATCCTATGGATGAGATCCCAATTATCTGACTATGGCTTTGAATTCAACAAAATCCCTCTGTATTGTGATAACAAAAGTGCCATTGCTCTCTCATGCAACAACGTTCAACATTCAAGGGCAAAGCATATCGACATTCGACATCATTTCATCAGGGATCAAGTGGAGAACGGTGTGGTGGAACTTTATTTTATGAGGACTGAATACCAATTAGCAGACATCTTCACCAAAGCTCTTCCTAGAGAACGTTTTGAGTTTATCCTCCCACGACTTGGTCTAAAGAGTCTACAACCAGAAACACTTAAACGTCTTCAAGAGGAAGACGAGGAGTAGAAGTTTTTCTTCGTCTATCTCTTGTAAATATTTTTTTTCAAAAAGCAAAATACAAAATTATAAAACCCACAAAAGAAAATAGAAAAATATAAAATTTCAAAAATCCATAAAAAATTTGAAAAACTCGAAAAATTCCAAAACATATATATATATATATAATAATATATATATATGTATATATATTGTCATTTTGTCATATTTTTCTTAATTCGATAACATCTATGGACTTTGTGTTGACATTCAAAGAGTGTCACAGGTCTTTAGATGATCTTCGAATGTACATAAAATGTTTAAAAAAAATAATTAAAAAAAAAATTGAGACGGAGAAAAATGGTGGTTTATTGTCATTTCGGACAGTAACCCGTTTTTAATAGAAAGAACAGAGCCATGCTTAATCTTAAATTTTCAAATCTCATGCTCTGATTATAAAAACAAATGTTTGTCGTCAAAAAAGACAAATGTTTCTTTCCAAATATTTTTCCTTCTACTGATTCTTTTGAAAAATATTTGTCATCTAATGAAAACTAAATAGCTTTATAAAATAACTCGGACTCAATTTTTTTGAAAATCATCAGGACTTGTCACTTGTCAAAATCTCTATCTCTCAATCAACAACTTATGTCATTGATTGAGGGGGAGAATGATTTCAATTAAATCAAAAGGTTATTTGTCATACAACTGGTTCAGACCAAGGCTAATGTCATGTTTTCAAAAGATACTCATGCATGTTTAATCATTGGAGTTTAAAGTCTTATATTTGATCCTTATCAGTTATAATGTTTTTCAAAAGCAAGTCACTATTCTCTTCAAAAGTTTTTCAAAATTTAATTTAAATCAATAGAGATCACAAATCTCAAAGGATTTGAAAAGTGTGATCGGGGGAGAATTTGTGATTTAAATTGGATTTAAACTGATAATTCGATAAATGGTTTTATAAGTGATTAACAAGCTCTCCTCCCTACATGTGCCAAACGATTTCAAAATTTTCCATGCACATGTTAAGGGGGAGCATCTATATCAAACCAATGAGGATTGAATCGTGATTGATTTGTCTCTAAGTGCAGATTTTCCCTAATATAAAGACTTTCGAATCTCGATGCACATATTGAGGGGGAGCAAATTTTTGAAAACCACATCCTTTCCCAAAAATATCATTAACTGTATTTGAAACACTAATTTTGATAGGGAAGGTGATGTCGATACTTTTAGAAAATATTGAACAAAGAAGTGAATTCTTCCTCTTGCCTCCATGTGCCAAAATGATTTCAAACATACGTTGCACATGTTGAGGGGGAGCCTGTTTCTAAAATATCAAAAACAAAACCCTAAAAACGATTAGCTCTAGAGAAAAAAGAACCGAAACCCTAAATCTGTTCCATTCGATCTCATGCAAACTTTAACCTTTTTCTCTTGCTCTAATTTGTTACATCTATGTAATTACACTCGTGTGTTACCTAAGTGTTTACAGATTATAGTAATCTTTGGGAGTTAGGTTTAAATTTGATAGTTTTTTATATTAGGGTTTCGTTTTGTTTAAAATCGATTATTACCTTCATCTGAGCTAATCATGGTTGATTTTGGTTAGTGATTTGAGCTTTAATTCATGCCTTAGTTTCACTAAGGCTTTCGGTTGTGGAAGATAGACGTGGTTTTCCTGTTTCTGTGTTCATCGTTTATTTTAGGGTTTTGTTTAGTTCGCTATTGATTTTCTGGATCTCTCTGTATTCGCTGCTATTCTTAGTTTGCAATATGGATAAAAGTGGTAATGTTAACGTTGATTTGGATGCTTTGGATGCTCGTATGCAACGATTAAAAGGGAATGAAGTTGGTAGTGATGTTGCGCCTAAACCTAGACTGCCTATGAGGATTTTGCGCAATCCAAACCTTGCTACTTCTGTGGATAAATCGCACTTAGCTGCTGGTGCCTCTCCTTCTGCTGATCAGATTCATGACATTGGTTTGCAATATATTAATCCAAATGTGCAATCTGGTGACTCGTTGCAATATATTAATCCTAACGTGCAATCTGGTGACTCGTTATTCTGGGGTGAGGATGATAATGCAACTAATCAGTATACACAATCTGATTTCCCTTCTCTTGAGGAGGTCCTTGGGGCTGCTAACAGTGGTAATCAGGCGGGTAATCAAGACAAGATTGTCAATGGGGTTGCTGGGGTCTCGTTGGATACTATGCCTAAAGGTGATGGGATTAGTGTAGCCAGTCAAGCGGGTAAATTAAAAGGTATAGTCACGAATGACTCCTCTACTGAGGAGAGCCCTATCGTTCAATCATCTAATGTTATGCAGTCCTCAACGTATGTTGGAGTTGCTAGTGGTTCTCAAAAGGCTCCTCCCATTGGCACTCAGTCGATTCCTTCTAAAGGTAAGTCAAATTTTCGTGCAATTAAAGTTGATAATATGTTTAATGGGGTTGACGTGTCCATTCCTCTTAAGGTGGTACAAAATATTAGCACTAAATTTGATAACACCTTGTATGGATACTTCATTGGTAAGCGTATTGCATTTCCCGTGGTTGAGTATTTTGCACGTAACAACTGGGCTAAGTATGGTTTAAAACGGATCATGATGAATGCAAAAGGCTTCTTTTTCTTTAAGTTTGACTCTCAGGTTGGTTTGGAGGTTGTTCTTGAAGGAGGTCCGTGGATGATTAAGAATAGTCCTATTATTCTTAAAAAGTGGACCATGAGTACTAGTTTGATGAAAGAAGAGTTAACCCGCATTCGGTATGGGTGAAACTTCATGATGTTCCGCTACGTATTTTCGAAGATGGTATTAGTATTATTGCAACACATATTGGTACGCCTATCATGCTTGACTCTTATACTAGCTCTATGTGTATTGAATCTTGGGGTAGGAGTAGTTTTGCCCGTTGCTTAATTGAAATTGACTCTCATGTTCCCCTTAAGGAATCTATTACTATTGGGGTACCATATTTGGATCGACACGGTTTTCTTCAAACTATTAGGGTGGAATATGAGTGGAAACCTCCTAGGTGTGATGTTTGTTTGATTTTTGGCCACTCTGTTGATTCTTGTCCTAAGAAAATTGTGACTGAACCGGTTGTGGAGGATAGGAATGATGGGTTTCAACTAGTTGGGAAAAAGGGTAAAGCTAAGACGAATGCTAAGGAAAATAAAAGTGGTAATGTGTTTAATGGGGTTCCAGTTGGTAAAAATATGCAGTATAGACCCAAAGCTGTTAATACTCCTTCTACTAGCAAACCTCCTCAAGGAGTTGCTAGTACTAGTGTGGGTCATTCACCCAATCTGGTAGGTAATTTTGTTTCACCTAATAACTCTACATCTAATGACCCTACTGATGTGCCTAATAAGGGTAGTCAACCTGCTCATGCCTCACCTACGGTAAGTAATCCAATTCTGGCTCCTAATATCTCTACATCTAACCCTTTTGGTTCTTTGGCTACATATGATGATGTTGATGAGACTAATGATTTGGTGGATGATGATGAGGTTGAAAATGTTTTTGATGAGTCTGGTAATTTGTTTGACAAATCAGGGGCAAGCACTCCTGTTCTGAATGTCCCTGATGTTTAGTATCGCCTCTTGGAATATAAGGGGTTTGAACCATTCCCCTAAACAAAAAGAGGTTAAACAGGTGGTTAATGATAATAATCTTAGTGTGTGTGCTATCTTGGAATCTCATGTTGATGCATCCGGGGTGTATGATACATGTCATAATGTTTGTCGTCGGTGGAAGTGGACGTCAAATGGTAGTCTTTGTGATAAGGGGTCCCGTATTATTCTTGGTTGGAATGATGATATTGTTGATGTTATGATTATGTCTCAAACTAATCAGGTTATGCATGTTCAGTTAATACTGGGGACAACAAAACATTTTTTGTTCTTTTGTGTATGCAGATAATTATTATGTTCATCGGCGTGCCCTTTGGTCCAACCTTGTTTGCCATCGGGCTTATGCGCGTAGTAGGCCTTGGGTCTTGTTGGGTGATTTTAAAGCGGCACTTAAATTGGAGGATCATTCTTGTGGTAGTTATGCTCCTGACATTGCTATGCGTGAATTTAAAGATTGTGTTCGTGAGAATGGAGGTTGAGGATATTAATAGTCTGGTCTTCACTTTACTTGGAATCAGAAACCAAGAGGCTCATTTGGTACATTGAAGAAAATTGATAGGGTGATGGGTAATCTGAAATTTTCTGATTTGTTTCCAGGTTCGTTTGCTATATTTCAACCTTATCGTATTTGAGATCATTCTCTGTGTGTTCTGCGTATTCCCCAGGTAACTAAGCCTAAGCCTAAACCGTTCAAATTCTCTAACTTCTTGGTTCATAAAGATGGGTTTCGTGATACGGTTACTGCGGGATGGAATCTTAATGTTCATGGTTGTGCTATGTATCGGGTGGTTCAACGCTTAAAGGGGCTGAAATCTCCTTTTCGTAAGCTTTTGCACACCAAGGTAATCTGCATGGCGGGTGGTTAGGATTCGGAGGAGTTAGATGAGGTCCAAAAGGCAATTGATCTCAGATCCGTCTAATTCAGACATACGGGATGAACATGCTCACTATCTTCTTGCATATAAGGAGGCTACGTTAGATGAAGAACGGTTTTTAAAGAAAAAAAATCTAAAGTTCAATGGCTTTATGCAGGTGATTCTAATACGGCCTATTTTCACAATATTGTTAAAAGCAAATGTGCCCGTAATCGAATTGAATTGGTTAGAGTTGCAAACAATGTCTTATGCAGGGTAATCGTCAGGTTGAAGGTGCTTTTGTTGCTCACTATGAACAGTTTCTTGGTATGGAAGGAAATTGTACTCTCTTTGATGATTATGGTATATTCTCTAATGTTCTTCCTCATCAATTGGCTGGCTCGATGGTTCGTCATGTTATGGATGCGGAGATTAAGGATGCTATATTTTCTATGGGGGATGATAAAGCTCCTGGTCCCGATGGTTATACGGCCGCTTTTTTTAAGAAAGCATGGGATATTGTGGGTGGTGAGGTAATGTCTGTTGTTCGCGATTTTTTCATTAATGGCAAGCTTCTCAAGGAGATTAATCATACCATTATATCTTTGATTCCTAAAGTGTCTACCCTGTCTAAGATTAATGACTATAGGCCTATTTCTTGCTGTAATGTCATGTATAAATGCATTAGCAAAATCCTTGCTAATCGTATTAAAGAGGGCCTTGGTCAGTTGGTTAGTATTAATCAATCTGCTTTTGTTCCTGGTCGTCGTATATCTGATAATATATTACTTACCCAAGAGCTTATGCGGAATTATCATAGAGGGAGAGGCCCTCTTCGATGTGCGTTTAAGGTTGATATTCAGAAGGCATATGATACGGTTGATTGGACTTTTCTTAAGGCTATTTTGATTGGTTTTGGTTTTCACTCCAAAATGGTTGACTGGATCATGGTATGTATCTCATCTACGTCTTATTCCATATGTGTTAATGGGGATCTTCACGGCTGGTTTAAAGGTAAGCGGGGCCTTAGACAAGGTGACCCGTTATCTCCATACTTGTTTACGTTGGTTATGGAAGTGTTAACTCTTATATTGCAGAAAAAGGTTTGAATGCAGAGATTTTCGTTTCATCATTTGTGTGAATAGCAGCGAATTATTAACCTTTGTTTTGCAGATGACCTCTTCTTGTTAAGCTAGAGGCCATCGGATTCTGCATTATGTCATTATGGGCTTTGGAGGATTTCAAGAAATTTTCGGGTCTTGTCCCAAGTATCCCTAAAAGTACAGCTTTCTTTTGTAATGTTCCTAATGCTATTAAAGCTGCTATTCTCCAGTCTATGCCATTTGCAGAGGGTTCTCTCCCTGTCAGGTATCTTGGGGTCCCTCTTATATCATCCAGACTTCTTTATAGGGATTGCAAGGTGCTTGTTGAAAAATTGGAAGGTCGTATGAATGATTGGCGTAATAAGTTCTTATCTCTTGCGGGTAGGCTTCAGTTGGTGAGGTCTGTTTTATCTTCGATGCATTTATATTGGGCTTCGGTCTTTATCCTTCCTACTCGTATTATCCATGAGTTAGAGCAACTTATGAGGGGTTTCCTTTGGTGTCAAGGAGAAATGAAAAGGGGAAAGGCTAAGGTTGCTTGGGAATATGTTTGTAAGCCAAAGAAAGAAGGTGGTCTTGGTATTCGTCGTTTGGAGGATTTTAACATTGCTCTCATGACTACTCACATTTGGAATATTTTGACACATAAAGAGTCGTTATGGGTTCAATGGATCCATTCATATAAACTTCGCGGGAGAAGCTTTTGGGATGTCCCTTGTTTGGGGGATGATAGCTGGGGATGGCGCAAGCTTCTTGCCATTAGACCCAAGGTTCGTCCCTTTATCTGGCATAAGCTCAACAATGGGAAGGACACTTCGGTTTGGTTTGATATGTGGTGTCAGTTAAGCCCGATTCATGATTTACTTACTGCTAAAGATGTTGCCCGAAAGGGTTTAATTTATCCGACTCGGTTTATGATCCGATTGCAATGATGTTTGGCGATGGCCGTTGGAGTTATCTAGATTTCCATTGTTAGTCGCTGCTCTCCGGTTCCTACTCTAAACGATACGACGATGGATTATTATGGCGCTAACCGGATGGTAACTTTAGTTGTTTTCGGTTTCGGTGCTTGGGAATCACTGCGTCTAAGGGCTGATTTGGTTGAATGGTGTAATGTTCCTTGGTTCTCTCATTGTATTCCAAGGCATGCATATACATCGTGGCTCGCTATTAGCGAAGCTAAAGACTTCGGGATAGGATGCGACAATGGGATGTTGGTCCTGATGTTGATTTGGACTTGCTTAGATGACCGCTTTGTGAATTGGTTCCAGATTCTCATTCTCATTTATTTTTTGAGTGCCAATTTTCTATGCAGGTTTGGTTTCAGGTACGGGTTTTATCTGGTATGGATGCGGTCCCACCTTCTTTGGAGAGTGTTGTAACAGTCCTTATTCCTTTATCTAAGGGGTGTTCGGTTAGTAGTATCATTTCTCGATTATTGCTTGCTGCTACTACTTACTTCGTTTGGATGGAGCGCAATGCTAGGCTGTTCAAGCGTAAGATGTCTACTGTTGCTGAAGTGGTTAGCACCATTGTCTCTACTATTCGGTTGAAGCTGGTTACTTTCAAGTTCAAGAAGCTAACCTCGCAGTCTCGGTTGATTCTGGATAAATAGAAGATTCCAAGTATATGTATTTCGCACGAAGGGAGTGCCGGGTAAGGGTTGTACTCTTTTTCCCTTCTCCAAGGTTTTTCCCTTTGGGTTTTTCTTGGAAAGGGTTTTTAAGGAGGCAAACTTCCTGGGTTAACTTGCTCCCTTCGTGGATTGGCTGGATGCGGGATGCTCGCTTGTTACAAGTTTTTTTACTTGTTTATGCCTAGTTTGATGATGTAATATAGCTAGGTTCTTTGTGTTTATGGCATGTCATAAACACTAGTTTTATCAAGCTCTTCGCTTGAGGTTAATGTGGTACTTCAGCCACATTCCATTTGTACTTAACATTATTTTTTGGTTATATATTTACCGGGGTAAACCCCTTTACCCAAAAAAAACAAAATGCTTTGATAATATATCACAAGTACCTGGATTGATTTTCAAATGGTTTTCAATTGGTTCCAATGGCAAATTAACAATACCAAAAACACCGACCAAATTTACTTTATGTATGGTGATATAAGGATGGTTAGGTTAGGTATTCGTTCCCACGATCCCGCCAGAGCTGGAGGGATCTACTCAGGGACAATCCACTAGATAGTGTAGAGTCCTTAGGTATGATGAAAAAAGGAGAAAAATGATAAATGGGAAGAGTGCGGACTGAGATAGAGCTAGAACTGGAATAAACCCAACAAGGTTCTAGTAATGAAGTCTCGGTAAGCACTGAAGGGGTTGAAGAATGAAAAAGAAATGAATGTAAAAAGGGTGAAAATAAGCCCTCCAATAATTCAACCTTAGGGCAGTAACCGAGTTCAATACATATGCTACTGCACTAAACTTCCCAAGCTACTCAAGTCCCTCTTAAAACGACTTGTTTCATTCTCACGGGGAACCTACATAATCTATCGACTTTCTCTTAGAGATTGTTGATATTTAAGAAGGAGACCCTCTCCCTAGTCTCCGGCATAGGAAACCAAATGTGCACTATTGAGTCTAGAGCCAAGAGATCATCCATAAATCTCATTAGGACACTGTCAATGAAGACTCTCTGTTTCACACAATGTGGAAAGAGAGAATATATATTTTAAGAGTCCTACGCATTATCCTTGTGGTATTGCCAGAACATTTGAGTGATATGCCAACATACTCACAATGAAGATGGAAAGCCTTCTAGAGCCAACATCAAACAAGCTCTTGGTAGGTGGCATGTGAGATCTATCCAATAGATCAACCATGTGACAACTGAACAGAAACAATGGGGCGATTCAAAATTATGAATCAATCCTGGTTCAGGTAATGGATTGACGGATACCTTTGAAAAACCGGTCGTTGTGCTTAAAACTCGTTTCTCTAGCACTCCGACTGTGTATTAATATTTTAAAAATAAAAGGTGTTTATGATTGATAATTGATTTTCCTTAAAACATTCGTTGTATTGCAAAAACACTTTATTTTGAGCAGTTCACGATTGTTTTTCAAATCTCTTTTCATCAATCAGTGAATCGCAAATTCGCTGGTTCACTCACTCCGTGTTGTCTTCTTTGAGACTTTTCGGTTTGAGAACAACTAGAGCAGCTGCGAAACCCTATCAAGGAGATTCTTCGGAATTATACCTGATCACAGGCAGTACTTGTACTGATCAACGGGGAAGCGTGGGTCGTGTACCTCAATTCGACAAAAGTTATCAAAGACACTTTTCGAGGCGCTTTATTGCTAAATATTGTGCGTACACCCGACGCTTTGGTAAAATCAATTGAGAGGTTAATCCATAGCCGCATGCTCACACAACACATTCATCTCTAAAGAAATCTTGATAAATGCATCAATGACTCTGATATTCTCACTCCATGCTTCGCTACCGCAAATATCATGAATCAACTAAAGCTTCCGCTACTCTGATTAGAAGAAATCATGATCCAGAATGTGAGCATGTCGGTCCAATGTCACAACATCACATAATGTCAACACTGCAAAGGAAGAGTCAGAGATTAATGGAAGTTGATGATCTCAAAGCTGGCTCAACACTCATCATCATATGGATCAGTTAAAGACCTCCATTTGGATTAACCAAACATGCAAAACATGAAGAATCAGAGACTACGGACTACAGAGCAAAGATCTTTAACATGAATCTAAGAACAATCTTAATGTAATATTTGTGTTTATTCAATGTAATTTGAGGTGATCTCCCTTAGGGGGAGATTGTTAGGATTTAGAAAATCCAGTCGTTTAAAGAGTCGGTCATCTCAAGTATATTTAATCGTTAGAAAGCTCGTAGTCGTAGTTATTTAATGTTAGTTAGTATTTAGTTAAGTAACACCGTGGAGGACGGACGGGTCTTTATCCACTGTATGCCCAATCCACAGCCCGTAGGTGGCATATTTTGTAAGACACTATAAATACCCTCTACCTGCCAAGGTAGAGGGTTGAAGCTTCAAAACCATTTTTCTTTTGTTTCACATAGTTCCCAACTTTCTTCCTTTTCTCTCTCTAGAACTTTCTCTCTCTAAACTTTCTCTCGGTTTGATGTGTTTGTGAAATCTAAACATTGTATACTTTCTGAACCATCATCTTCTTCTTTCTCTCCTTAGTGATCTTTCTTATATCATCTCTATGATTATGCTATATAAACCCGACTCATCCATCACAAATACTCACAACTTTGCTTACAACACCTATGCTTCTCCATATAATGACCAAACTAATTCTCAAACATACTATTTTGTGAAATCCTAAATGTTATAATATACATTTGTAGTAGAAAGTGACCAATGTATATATTGACCAAAAAGAGAACACAACTTTTTCTTACCTTAGCAAAGCATAGTCGAACTTCTTTTGAAACCCTTTGGCAATTTACTTTTCAAACACACCCTTAAAACCTTTATAATTTGAAACTTTGATACAATTTCTTTAATTTGAACCATTTTTCAAAACTTGATACTTATAATATTTTTTTTCACCTTCAAGTTTGAAAACTTTTATGAGTTTAACTAAACTTAAATATATTCTACCACTTTTCATCTAGATGAACATGTTTAATACATATTTAACGCGACCACATCCGCGTAAACTATAAACATTATATAATATTTTCCCACAACTCCGATAAATATACATTGTATATATATTTGTACTTTTCAAAACTAAACAAAATCTAATAAATACAAGTTGCTTTGTAATTATTTCCACTTCAATAAATATATTCAAGCCAACTCTTATACGAAAGTTTCGTATACATTTTCCCACATCTATTCCAAAAGTCAATACTTAAGAAATATTTTTGCAACTACATTTTAAGTACGTCAATAATCAAATAAAACATCCACATGAGCTACAATAACTGGAATAATTGAAAACCTTTTGTTTTTTTAAAAAACTTTAAGCATTACCACACAAGTTAAAACGATACGAGCGTCTCATAGCAAATCGTATTTTAAAAATTACGATTTAGGGTCGTAACCGGAATATATCATCTAAGACTTGCCATATTATATCTAGGTTTCGTGTTGAAACCGTTGTCGTATCGCACTTGCTATTATTGCGCATTTCCTACCGTATCACTAAGGTGAGTTCATAGCCTCGCTTTTACTTGTTTTTCAACCCCCGCGAGGGAGATACATGCTAGGGTTTCGGGTTTAGGGTTTAGGGTTTAGGGTTTAGGCTTGCCTGATTATCATTATTATTATAGCCTAAGTTGCCAGCCAAAAGTCCCCTTCATCATGAACCATTAATCACTTGTGAGTGAACGCAAATATTATGGATAGTACTATGGGAATTGACGACCCCGACTCGGTTATCAGAAATAACCAGGGCGCACCATATTTGATTATCTCTAGGTAATTGGCTATTACCTCTGGGGGGCAATTTTATTACTTACACCAGTAATTAGGTGTATGCAGTTAATTTGGTGTCATGAGCTTAGTGCATAATAATCTCTGTTTTTCTATGGAAATTGTCTTCGAAGCAATTATCATCTTTAACTTGTGTTCAACCATTTACTAAACCTATGAATATCACTCAACATTTTTGTTAATCTTTTTAAGCATGTTTATCTCAGATATTAAAAAGGCGATAGCTAACTCTAGAGGCGCTTGGGCATTGGCATGACATGGTCGTAGATGACTCTGATTTACTTATGGGGGCCATATTTTATTAATGGGCCATTTTCCGCAATAATTCAACCTTTGTAAACTCTATTTTACTTCAATAAATGAAATCTTTTATGAAAAATCTATTATTCTACACCTTGTGTTATGATCCAATGGAGTAGCACCCCAAAAACCTTTTCTTCCGCTGCAAACCATATTTGGGGATGTTACAGTAATTCTTTGTGTCATAGTTTAAAAAAAAACATAATGTATCATTCCTCATTTTCATTCGAAATCGTTGTTGTAAATTCATCTTCTGTATCTTTTGTCGCAAACTCGTGTGTATCCACGTCACCTTGAAAATCATATAAACCATCTAATGCTTCTTCGTTGTTATAATCCACATTTTTATTAGCAATTTCATCTTCATCTACTACGTCTTCTTCACATGCGGACTTTTCTTCACTAATATGTGTGTCTTCTGTTGCATCTTCATTTTCTGATTCTAAATCTTCAAATTCATTTTCAGCTCCTTGCAACTCATCGTCAGAATCCTGTTTTGTAAAATATAATAGAATGTTATTTTTTTAAATAATATTCCAAAAGTGACAATTATATTGTAATTATAACCATTTCATTCAGTTTATTTTACAAAGAATATGTTAAACCTCATCAATTAGGAAACCAATTTTGAAGTGATTGATTATTTCTGCATCTTCCGTGACTTTCTCACTTCGATATATATGCATGTTATTGATGTGGTTAAATTCGGTGTATTTGATTTTGAACAAATACGGTTTCCCTATTATTGCATTGAGCTCATTTGGAAAATATTCATATGTATCCATGCCTTGTTTCTCCATTATCTCCCACGCTGAAAACCCAATCATCCTATGGACATTCTTGTAAAATATAATCACTTGTGCGGATCCACTTTCATCGAATATTCGAACAATGATTTTGAACCTGCACATATGTTAATGATCAAGTTGTTTTGTTTTTAAAATACGATAATTAAAAACATCTTACAACGTCAACAATATATTTCAACACACTATATTCCGTACATGGATGCAACTTCGTATGTTTCTCCGTGGGTTCTGCAATGCCATAACTGATTCTTATTCTTTGAACTGGAGCTTTCTTTTCTTGTTATTGGTGTTACTTTTGTATTGCATACTTTGCAACCATTGTAAGTCCAACCACTCTCATACTGTATGCTGTGAACTGTCGCGTAAACAACGCAACATGTATCATGTTTTTGTTATTAATGTTAGGTAAAATTTGATGATGTTTAAACAATGACACGTTTCACTCGGAAATATCTAAATCAATAATCAGAGTAAAAATTGCAAAGTTACCGGTTCAATACTGCGAATCATGCCTACCAATCTTTTCACACATCCTTGGATGAATTCAGGTGGTGTAACTACATGGCTGACCTGGTCATATGATTCAATCTTGAATTCCCTAGGGTCATATCCCTCTTGCGATTCGTAGCTGTATTATGTATGAATTTTATTAACCTTTGACAAAGTACGTACTTATTTATATAAACTTGTATTATTCACATTACCTTTTTCGGAATGAAACCAACGGTGGCAGATCCCTGTTAATGAAAATCTTTGTGCAAAATAAAGCGTTATGTATAGATGGCGCATCTGTGTTATGTGTAAGTTTAATTAAATCATAACATACTTATTTTAATGGCGGGTATGATGCGCTAAATTTATAAAACAATTAAAAAAACTTACTATCCCAATATTTGACTTTCCCCAACACCAATAGAAAGTCTATATGTCCAAGTTGATCAAGTTTCTCTTCGTAATCATTCCACAATAATGCCCATTTATCCCAAAATGTACAATCAATTTTGAGAGCACTGTTTATTTAAATTATAACAGCACCATTAATATAATATTTTGTGTAAATAAATATGAATAACACATACTGAACATAATATAATATTTCAGTAGAAAGTCTATATTAATGGTGTGGATTGAAATAGATATGTGTGCACCATTAATATAATATTTTAACACCAATAGAAAGTTATAAATTATAGTTTCTCTTAATCATTCCACAATAATGCCCATTTATCCCAAAATGTACAATCAATTTTTGAGAGACAACACCATTAATATAATATTTTGTGTAAATAAATATGAATAACATACTTGAACATCTTCAATCACAACACTCTACTAGCGGATCTTCGGCCACCATGGCTATTGACTGATACAATTTTCCCAATAGCTACTACTGTTCCTATAGCATCTGCCAACAATAACAAAAAATAAAGAAGATTAAAACATCACCTTTTGAATATAAAATTACGAATGTTTATAGCAAACAACACATACCTACACAATCATGTTCATGATACTCGTTATCTGTATTCAAGATATGAGTGAATGGCTCATTAATAAAACCAACGTAATTATCGTCTATTTGCTCAACTCTGGTCACTTCAATCCCTTTGTAGAAACAAATTTTGTACCTGTGTGGTAACAATGGTAATCTACCACCATTTTCGGCCACTCCAAATCTTGAGATGATATAACATTGGCCTTCTTGTAAAAGTGGTTCAAATTTAAACATCAGCTCTTTTTTATGTAGACTTGGATTCATTGAATTTGTTTATATGGTTACAAATGTTAGATTCTATGATCAATACTTTCCAATATGTATAAATTATGCGCGTATAAATTCAAATTACCCCCGCATCTTGCAAAACAAAATCCAAACTATATGGATCATGTTCTTCATTCAACTTGTGAGAATGCCAAATAAATATACATCTCCCTTTTATTACCATGTTAATAATCATGGGATCAACATTCTCTAAAGGAGTTATTTGTTGTTCATGTATGTTTACTCCTATAAACATTTATACATACATTTGTTGGTAAATATATTTATAAAAAATGCTATTATTAATAGTAATAAACAATATGTATACCTCGTGAACTGCTTTGGAAATTGGTACTCTTCCTTTGAATATTTCTTTCACCAAATTAAGATTTCCCTAGATTAGAGTTATTCACTCTAGAACTATTACCTTGATACTTGAAATTAGAATCATGAATGGTGCTTCTGGTCTTTCCAGAACTTGATTGGGGGTGCAAAGAAGATGTTTGATAACCAAAACTCATTTTTGAGTTTCTGGTTCTTCCTACACATTATTAGGTAATGGGAAATTATATAATATTTGCTAAACAGTTGTCATAACAAACACAATTAAACTAACAATACCTTCCAACTCCTTTCTATATTTTAGAGCCTGATTCCCAGGTGTGTCGCTTTCTACCATTGGCATAGACATAAACGTCGATCGAGTGTTTGCTGATGGACATGTTGCAGAAGATGAACAACTCTGTTGTAACGTCTTATTGCTGATTGGAGCATCTAGAGTTTATAACCAAACAATACATGATTCTAAATTAATTCAAACGTATCTAAAGTAATATTTAAATAAAAATATTAATTACACAATAATAAAAACATATTACCTTCACATACTGTTGGCACATTCCGCGAACGGCTTTGATACTTTCTTCCTGATGGATTTCTTTCAAAAGTAGTTTTACCCATAGCAATTGATTTCTAACTGCGACTTTTATCAGCTGTTGTTTAAAATATAATGAAAACATTTTGTATTAATTAAAAAAAAACAAATCCAATAAAAAATAAATAAATAAATAAATAAATTTACAAAATAATATACGAACCTTGTCTTCCTGGTGTGTCACTTTCCAATATAGGAGTTTTTGCTACATTGTCTTCCTTTTCAGAACAACCTCCTCGAAATATATTCCTCCGAACTAATTTATCAAACAATTACAAAAACAAAACAATTTCTTTAATAACACTGGATTGATTAATAGGCAACAAAATAACTTTTGAAACCCCTTTGTCACTTTTGTTAAGTAGCAAACAAAACACAAAACAATTAAATAGTTAAAAAAATATCATGTGGTTGAATTGGTGAATCTAAAAATCAGTTTTTGAAACAAAAATTCGTATATAAATTATACAAATACCATATAAACAATCACACATTACTAATAAAAATATAGTGAAAACAGTTTTACCCATACCAAATAAAACAGTTGGTAAAATTGATTGACAAAACAACAGCATATAATAAAATAACTACAATACCTGTTTGTTACCTTCCTACAATAAAAACATACAACATGTACATAGAATACATGCAGGTTGTATGAATATATATATTAATGAAAAATAATTAAAGAAACAATAACAGTACAAAATAACTACAATACCTGTTTCTTGATTTCCTGATGTGGCTGATTCCAATACCTCAACATCGTTAGTTTTAGCTTTCTTAATGGTATGTGAATCTGTTTTAAAAAATTATATACCTTTAAAGGCCAAACAGTAATACAAAAATCACAATAATGCAAAAACAATACAAACAATACAAACTTAAAACATCACAATAATACCTTTTGAAACAGAAGCACCACTCTTAATATCTTTAGCTCTTGTAAGCCTTTTCGATTGTCTTTGTGGCTGCATCTTTTAATAAACTATCTGTGTATATTACGTTTGTATGTAATGCCGATACAATATATTATATATACCTTACGGATTAAGATAAAATTTTATAGAATTATGCATATAATCAAATAACCGGGCCTAAATATAGGCCTATAATATATCACAATATATATTTTCCTAATATATCCACATATAATCAAGAAGATAAATACAGAAAAAATAAAAATATTTATACAATTAAAAAAACAGTCATGTACATATATCCTGATTTGGAGTATGTAACCAAAAGATTCATTAGCCTAGTTGGTTTGATTACTTGAGGCGTTAGAAAAGTATTATACATATGCAGGTTCGAACCTCAAATGTGTCCATTTTTTAAATTATAATCACATGCATACGTGGCACCCAAACTTAAAATTGCTTACGTGGCATTGACTGGGCAAAACGTGGCATTGAGGTGGCATTACGTGGCATTTCGGCTGATTAATGACATCATATGCATCCTGTTATATATATATTATATATATATATATATATATATATATATATATATATATATATATATATATATATATATATATATATATATATATATATATATATATATATATATATACATATACATATATGTATATATGTATATATATATATATATACTAGCTTTCAAAGCCCGCCCTATGGGCGGGCATGACTTATAATTATCGTTGAAAAGTATTAGTTAACGGAAATTAATATATAAGAAAGGCCGGCATGACTCATAATTATCATTGGAAGGTATTGGTTATCGGGGAATTATATATAAGGAAATAGTTGAGGATCAACAATTACTGAACTATTAAAAGTTTTAAAGAACAAACTATCAATGCATAGCCCGTTCGATAGCAAGTCTTATAAATATCGTTAAAAAATTAAGTTAACAAAAAATAAGCAATAGGTATAACCAACACTTGAATGAGTCTTTCCCGGATGTGCATATCCAGCTATCTGAACATGAACCATTCATCCTGGTACTTGTTGCGTCAGCATCCCTTTGTTCTTCTGGTTCAAGCTTTACTATGAAAATTCGAAGGAAATTTAGACTTGTAACGGCAGCAACCCAAGAAATGCGAAGCGCTATAGCTGTCACTTCTTCCTCAAACTGCATAGATCCGTAACAATAAATATGTATTTTCAAACTCTTGAAGAATATGTCAAATTTGAAAATAATGCAAAAATATACAACTAATTATATGATTGGTGAAGAAACCTCGTTATTTGATTATGAATGGTCTCTATCGTAGTACATGTTCAATATCTAGTGAACATCATAATATTACAAACATCTTTGGGAAAGGATGGAGGCAGGTGCAGCTTAGTTGGGCCACTGATGGCTGCATAAGTAAAAAACTTGAAATCTAACATCACATGAACACTTAATCATGTTTACTTTATCATGTTTATAGAGGTTTTACCTTTTGAAATCATGTCTTGCATGTCATTTTACTAACCCAGAGTGTGTTATACGCCTAAAGGACGGGTTTGAACCAATAACACCACGAAGAGGCACTTTTCCTAACCCCTAATCCCATTTCTAACCCGTATTTTCTCTCAAAGTTAGTGATAAGCTCACTCTTTTGAGCTTATCACCTTATCAATTTCAGTTTATTAGCTTAGGCCAATAAAAGAGTGAGCTTACCTTACATATGAAATATTGACTTGAACTTCAGATTAGATTCATCGTAAAAGCATTTCATAAAACCTCTGGTCTTCATAAAACGACACTTAATCAAGTGTTTTCCCTAGCTAACCAAATATATGCTTAACAAAGTCACTAACATGGTTCAATGTTTTATGTAAAGTAAACTAAAGTTGGTTTTCTTACATGGTTTTTTACTCGTTTTCTGCTTTAGAATTATCACTTTCTTCCCATGCTCTTATCAGTGCATCTTTCTTCACAATTGAGATTCGAGCAATAACAAAATTTGCAAGTAACAAACCATCACTCAAGTAAGTAATTTATTAATGGATTTATGTATCCAGTTAGTGGAGGACCTTAAAAATAACCTCATTCAAAACCTTATAATAGACTAACCATCTTACAAATAAAATAATATATATACAGAGGTTAGGGGGAAAAAAGCTATACTTTAACTCAACTCAGTCTTTGTAAGGCCTCAAACCGTTCAAATTTGGTGCAAAGTGCAAACATGAGAAGTAAAGTCTATGGATTTCATCAAACTTTTAAACAAAAAAGTAACGTTAGTGATGCATTTCTAATTAAAAAAACCTCATTTAAAACACGATATCCAATGGAAAATGAGAATCTTGCACAAAGTAAACTGAGAGAAATATGACTAACTTAATGTAACGTACCAGCAAGTAGATCAGCACAAGGAAGGTTATCGTCCAAGGTTACTCCCATCACCACCATAAGCTTAAAATAGTTAATGTATAAGGTTTTTCAGAATACAAATAAACCGCGCATAACTAATATAATAACAACATGAAACATAACGAAAAATTTCAATAGGAGCTTTACCCAAAACGACGTAAGCCACTAATTACACTATCTTACACTACTTTTAAATTGAAAAACATAATTATTAGAGAGAAACGGTATAGGTTTAGTGGTTTCACCATTACGAACCCTAGATATGATGAGATATAAGAAAATATATAACCAAAGAAGTAGCATGATGATGACGCAAGATACGGCGTCGAACTTCATCAACAAAAGGGACAACAGATGGATCTTTTGAATTAAGAAGCAACACTTCTTGTGTAGTAATGATGGCCTTAATATGCTCAAGGTTAATGACAATGGACTGTTCTCTACCTAGCAAAGTAGACGGATATGATAGGATCGTGTCAAATGAAAAAGACGGAGCAATCAACAGAAGCATGCCTTTGTCATGTATTTCTGAACGAACTTCTATGGTTGCTTTTACGTCTTCAATGTCTTTGTCCCTAGGCCGAGATGCAAGGACCAAAATTACCAAATAAATCGAGAACTAAACC
This sequence comes from Chrysanthemum makinoi, assembly GCA_910596185.1. Taxonomy (NCBI): domain Eukaryota; kingdom Viridiplantae; phylum Streptophyta; class Magnoliopsida; order Asterales; family Asteraceae; genus Chrysanthemum; species Chrysanthemum makinoi. Next base: position 58,965,397 of record OU343219.1, read on the forward strand.
AATGAACATCCTACTAGCATGACCATGTCCCAACAGAGAGGAGCCATACCCTCATTAGCTTCTTTTATTTTTTGTTTCACTTACCTTTTGTCTCGGGTTAAGCATTAAACTTTATGTCCTCAAATATGCTATGTCAGTCACTTACACGATAATGGCCGTATGAGCTATATATGAAACATGAGATAAGATTTGTTGTTGCAACATATGACATTAGCCATTGAACTTTATCTAAACATATATGTTTAACAACCGACTAACATTGCAATAATTAAGTGTCCATGTTCAAAAATTGCGCCAAACAAAGTGCACTCGTAACATGTAAATCTCAAATTAGATCGATCAGGATTTAAGTTTTATCCTTCTAATAGAAGTATATTTGAATTCTGATATGTTGTATGTTAAACCTTTTAAGGATGTAAGCTTGATCAGATATCTTATATCCAAACACGAACAACTAATGTCATGAAAGTCTCATATGTACAAAACTTGTCTGCTTTTGGTGTGATCTACCAATAAAATGCACTATTCATAAAAGGGAAGTATGTCGATGCTTACCACATCCTAAATTTATACCTTTAAGTTTACTATAATTGATTATCAAATTCCTATTTACCGAGATGCAATAACAGTTGTTGTTTTTTCTTTGGTGTCTCAACAACGCATAAAGAAATTGAAAATTGAGAAGAAAAAAATTGCTTCAACTTATTTCAGGTGCTCAATGGCGTAATGTATTCAAACATCATAAATATTTTATTTTGAAGAAAATAAGTAGCTTAGAATGTGCACCAACCTAAAGTTATGCTTGCAATGCATACCTGGAACCTAAAGTTGTAATGGAAAACTAAATGTCACAAAAAATAAAGTATATACTCACACATGATAGATGGACGCACCATAAAACATTCTCACCTCAATACTCCGCCAAAGATCCAATCTAATGACAAAAACAAATTATCGTAAAATCAAAATCTGTAAATATCATAAGAATACTATATACGATCCAACCTAAAAATGGAATCAAAATTGATTTAACCAAAATCTATACCTTATAAACCTCAGATGATTGGTGATCCCCGATGATCATACAAATGAGACATAAGAACTAAAGTGACAAACACTTTACAACAACCTCTTCAAATTTCAAGAGTTCAAGATTTAGAGTTTCTTGGATATTGAAAGAGATTACTCACGATAAAAACAAAGAACATAAAAAAAATCAACAAATAAGTATAGATATATCAACAAGAAAATAGGTTTTCTTCACTTCTTCTGCATGGAAAAGGAAGCAATTCAGAAAATATAGGTCAATATACAACGATAAAGAAAAAAATTCAAGAACATGCTTGTGTGTCATCGCTATAAAAAATAACATCTGCAAGAGGTCTGTAATTTTGTTTTTCAATAATCTCCCAATTATTACTCTTGTTAATTAGTGATGATTTCATGTCTAGAATTGTTTTCAAGTTAACACTCAAATATTCACGATGTAGGATTTGTCTAATTTGGATTATTTGTGCAGGTTGTGACAGATGGGGTTAGTGAAGCCAAATGTGTGAGCAGTTATATCTAAGGTCTTGACTTTTAGACAAAGGATTGTTCATCTAAATTTTGGTAATAAGCTATACTAATAATAAGATTCGTCCTGGCTATTCTTTGATCAATCAAGAAAACAGGTTAAGATCTTACATGTAACACGTGATATTTGAACATACTGGAATTGCAATGTTATCCTCTTACAACAACGGCTTGTAATTGGGCGGGCCTTGCGTATTGACTTCTAAGTTCTAACCCTTAAATGACACCGTGTGAAAAATGCACAAAGTTTTCCTAGAAGAAAAAGAAAAAAAACATATATATGAGATATCATTTAAGCGATGTTAACGGCTAAACTTGACCCGCCCATGGACTCGTATAGTTATATATAATTAAGCATAATGGCTGACCAATTTCTTCTACTTAGATGTTGTAACAGATGACATTGCAACAAGAGACTTGTTCTCAACCACAAAGAATCCTTGTATCAACTTAAGATAGGTGCTTCCATAAATGTAAAATAAATTTTGTTAAAAAAGGCAAATTAGAATTTTGCAAGCACTTGATACACACTATCATTTGTCTAATCCGATCAGCCCATTTGGCATGCTTCATTCTTAACTATACTGCTTTAACTTGCTAGCTGTAGAATAAAATTAACCTTTTCTATATAAATAAAATGGAATTTATCTGGAAGAAATAAAACACCATCTTTAGCAATTTAAGTACTTCCTTGTATCAACTCAAGAGAGGTACTTCTTTTTGTTAGTCTATTTGCTCCTTGTCGGCAACGTGGGTGCGTTCCCATCAATGAACATCAAAAAATCATATAGATAATTAGATAGGCATTTTTAATGCTTATAACCACGTAAATCAATGAATAAAAATATATTAGATTTCGTCTCAAATGAAACGGGTCATAACTCAAAACACAATATATGAATAAAATGTGTCTATATATATTATAATATATGTTAAAAATTGGATTGGATTGTATACCACAAATAGTACAAAATTATATATATATATATATATATATATATATATAACTCCATTTACTGATATGAAGATGGAAGCCAGTAAATACACATCGCCTACATTACCCAAACACAATACATGCAAATTTTACCACAAGCATTCATAAGATCCCTTCAATCACATAGTTGTGAGTTTTTGCAGCGCAACAAATACATAATAAATTAATAGTTGATCATCCACAATATTTTCAAGTAAATCTAATACACAATTAAAAAATATATGTGTATCCTAATCCACCAATAATATTAACAAAACTGAAATAATAATACAGTAATTAAAAATCTACTACATATAAAATAGACAGGATCTTGAAGTTTCATATAGTAGAAAAAGGTGCACAAAGAATCCTTGTAAGCATTTGCATAGCATAATATTATAACATCTCATCAATTCTTAATTTTTACACCAATAAATTTGGTTGGCTTGGTTGTTAATAACCTATAAATTTCCCTGTATGAATCATGATCATCAATGCCAATACAACTCTTAACACTAATTGGAACATCCGTGTTGGCAACGATGAAAAACATAGCCTCCACACATATACTAAATAAATGTATGTGCCTAACACACATATTAGTGAAGTTACGTCTCTATATCAATCATAGTAGTTGAGATATACAACATATTAATCAAGTGGAAAGAATAACTAATCATAATAGTAATTGAGACATGAGACACAAAATATTACCAATTTGAAGGATCCAGTTTCATTCTTTGGATTGATTTGCTTTTTTTTACATCACCAAAAACATATCTAGCTTTATACCCAACGCATATGCAGCTTTATACCTTCACCACCGATCAAACCAAAACTAACCATTGACATGCCCTGAATATCAAAGCTCAACCCAGGTGGCGGGATCTTTCCTATATCAGAATCTACATGTTTTTCATCTGCTCCAAGAGACGGAAAACGTCGCTCAAAAGGCAACTTTACACTACTAACGGAACCATCATTGATGTGGCTACTTTTATTGGCAATACCTAAATCACTTGTTACCTTTCTTGGCCATGGATCGCTGCTCTTTCCTGATAAACTTGAATCTGATCGCCTTAATTCATCCTTCTTATGCGATATCACATACGGCACTAATAGTGAGCTCGGTTTTGATTACCTGATAGACAATCTTGCAATGGGAAGCAATTAATTTTTTTCTTTCAAGACATCAACAATATATTCTGTTATCTTATAAACCATTTTCACTCATATTGATTTATTGTGACCTAAAGAGTGTTGATGAGCTTGTAGTAAGGGGCTTCAATTACTACATCATCGATGAGGTTGATTCAATTCTTTTAGATGAAACAATAACTCCTCTTATTATATCTGGACCTGCTGAGAAACCAAGTGAACAATACTATAAAGCTGCTAAAATTGATGCTGCTTTTGAACGCGATATACATTATACGGTAAACAAATAGGTACTTGGTTGCAAATAATCTTTTAAACTATATATAGGGTGTGTTTGTTTCGGCTTATATTTCAAAATAAGCCACAAAAGGTGAGCTCCTGAAACAGAAGCCCAAAGCCCGTAGTTACAACCACACAAAGCAAAGGAACTGGGACTTGGACTGTTAATTGCATATCAAGAAACGGAGATAAATGACATACACTTGCATATCCGGAGTCAGGATTCCATAGAGTGCTTGCATGTAGATCTTCAATAGCACCATGGAACCATACTTGGCACCAGTTGAGGTTGTGAAGATGGGCTATCAACTACTATAAGAAACAAGGGTTCATTAACAGGATCCTTGGCTGGCTCGGTTGTACGTGTGGTTTAACTTGTTCAAGAGCAAACTGCATCACATGTTGAAGTTCAAATAAGTGAAGAATCATAATAAATGTAGGATTATTAAAATGTTGTGTTGAGGAAAACCTTAAGTTCATCAGTCTATTCAATATTATATGGTTGACCATCTGCAATGCAACATCTTCCATGCAACCTTCAAATCACATACCTGGTTAACAATATAAACAATGAATCAAAGTGAATTGATGCTTAACAACAGCGAATCAAAGAGAAAAATTACCAACAGGCAATCTAGTGCAGTTTGTAAACTCGGTTGAATAAAGAAGCACGTTATGGTTTTCTGTAGAGGCTCAAAATTGAAGCGCGTTAGGTTTTTACTTAATGGTTTTGTAAACGCAGAATTGAATTAGATATATGTGAATTAGCTAAAATAATTAATTGCACAAATTTATAGATTTGGAGTTATAGAATTTCTACAAAACAATGTGGTGGTTCAGTGGTTAAAATACCGCATGACACATGTAAGGTCTTGAGTTCGAATCCCAACAGATGGTTTTTTTAAAACAAAAAATAACACGAAAATATATTAAAAAATATTGCCAACATGGACAAAAAACCGATGACATGGCACAAATAGCTTCTAAGGTGGAAACAAAAGTTGCTTACATGGCCAGAATATGATGACATGGCTGTTAATGACAATTACATGGCAATGAGGTGGCGTTTTCTTGATTTATCTACCTATAACGCCTCCTGTTATATATAATGAAGAGATATATGTATATATTGTTGTTCCCGTTTCACAGTTAGTTTAAAAACAATTAAAACAACTAATTATGAACAATGACTGACGCAATGCAAGTAAAAACACACTGAGTAATGCACAAGCTTAAATCTTTCACTCCAACTCTTATGCTATTTATACAAGTATGTATTTGGAGGAGTGAAAGATTGCTTGTGTGTGTTTTACAATTAATGCGCAAGCTTAAATCTTTCACTCCAACTCTTATGCTATTTATACAAGTATGTTTTTAACTCTATCCTAGTGGAAAAACTGGCAGGTTACAGAAGACAAAATACTAATGTATTTTTTCTCTGTTTACATTGGCTATTTAGGGTAAGTGACAAGGCTGCTTTCTTTTTGTCAGTGATGACATTGAGCCTGATAGTTAGCGATTTAGGGAAAGTTTGACTTTGGTTGATAAGGACTTCGTCTTATCTGTTCAAACTTTTCCCGCCTTGTCCCGCCTCATTCTTCTTCCTTCTTAGCCTTCAGCTTCGTCTTCAAGTGGTAGTAGTTTGGTGAGGAGTTTTAGGATTCAGTGAGTTATTGTCATCGCTCACTTAATCCACCATCTTCTTCTTGACTCAGTCTTCACCCCTTAAGTTCCGCTCGAGTGGAGAGACTTCTTCTTTCTCTCTTCTGAGTATCGTGGAAGCATACCACCGAGTGGCTATGGCGCGCCGCTGACTTGTTAGTGTTTAAGGGACTAAACACTTAGGGTAATTTCTATTCAAATCCTAGAATCAAGGGGTTTGGGTATTCACTTAACCCAACGGGGCTCCCTATTTGGATATACAAATAGCCTAAGTGTTTGATCAGTGTAAGTGAGCAAATGGCTTCTTCTTAAACTGAATGTACTAATGAACATAATAAGGAACACTGAATATTTTAAGAAAACATACATCGTTTATTCATCAGATTACAAAGTTCCTAACACTAGTACAAAAGATGAAATGATACAGATAATTCAAAGATGTCATTCAAGACAGATTCCCAGTGCTTCAAGCTTTGGCTTCTTGGAGAGTAGAGTTTCTTTGTCAGGTGATCTCTCACTTTGGCATTTATGTCAGCACAGAACTTGATGTTTGCAGGAGACTGAATTTGAGAGGCCACTGTTATGCAACTCAGCATTGTAGCTACACCTGCCTGATCGATATCACTCCACCTTTGAAATGCTAGGTTCCCATATACATCAATGAAGAAGAGTCCTCTTTTAGGCTCTTCAATGACAAGGAAGTTTACAAATTTTACCCCTTTACCCCCTTTTTCTTTTTCCTTGGGATGATTGAGGTTGTGATCCTTGAGCCTCAAGAAGAGCTGACTGTATCCCAAGTTGAGCTAAGGCTTCCCTCAGTCTTTCATAACGTTTGCTTAGGGATTTCATCAACTCTTTGACCACTACATTTTGCTTCTTTCCAATGATGGGACCAAGTTCATCAAGTTCAGTGATCCCAAAGTCAGTGAATTTGAACGGATCATGAACTTCAGAATCTCTTTTATCATCCCCCTTGTAGACATTCATTACAACCGTGGTTTGCATCTAGGATGATTTTACATCGCTGATCTTTTGGTGACCTTCTGCTTGTCATGGTCCAATTGTAGTGGTCAATCCTTTCTTGCCTGATTGCAGCATTCCTCTTGTTCTTTTCATCTTTTTTCCTCTTAAAGGCTGTTAACTCAGCATCCTGAGCTGCTTTGAACTTTTGGCCTGCTCCTTTTTCAAGAGTTTTAGGATTAATTCCTATCTTTTCTTCTTCGTGAGACCGCTGACTAGGGCTCGCTTTTCCGCTTTTCCTTCTCACCGCTTCTTGCGTTTGTCTTCCTTGTTGAGGTAGGCACTTAGCTGTTCAGGAGTAAGCATGTACTTGATGCCACCAATTTCAAAGGGAATCTTTACAGGCTCTATTGTGGTCATGATGGCTTTGCCTTTATCATGAGAAGATGAAGAGGATGATACCAGTGGGGGTGTAGTTGTGACTATCGATGTTGTTATTGCTTTAGTCACTGAGATTGTTGTTCCTGATGGTGGGATGGATGAGATTGGGAATCCTGATACATGTAGAGTTAGATCCCCCTCAGTGTGAGAGGGATTCTCTTCAGCAGCTCTCTCCCCTCAACTGTTGCCGTAGCGTCAATGAGGGCAAGAGTTGTTTGTGACACTGAGGGAGAAGGAGCAACTTGACCTTTGAAGGCTAGGTGGCTCTCCGAGACCCTGGACTTAATGTCAGATGTATCTTATTGAAGACTGGAGACTGTTTCAGCAAGATTGGCCTGAGATAATTCGAGTGTTGTCATTCTAGGCCCGAGATTCCGTGCCATAGAAGAAGATGATTTAGCGGATCAAGCAACCATTGTATCTAGTGAACCCAGGGTGGATTGAAGAGACTGTACTGAGGATCTTAGACCCTGAATACTTGCAGTGTTGAGCATGTTGATCAGTTCATTGAAACTGGAGGAATTTTTCATCTAGACCTCAAAGAGCCTCAAGCACTTTGGAGTTGAAAAGTGGGTCTTCTTTGACAGATTCCCTGATTTCATCCAGCTTGTTGTGAGTATCCTGAAAGTATTTGAGAAGCTTCTTCAGGTTGTCATCCAGTCTGTGTAGGTGATCATACATGATATCCATGTGTTCATCAGTGTTCGCATTGGTAAAAAGCACTTCAGCTTTCAGATCGGCATAACTTGCAGCTGCTTCAACATGCTAATCCTGAGAGTGTCAGTAACACCAGAGTATAGCCTCCCTGTAGCCCTTTTTATCCACATGACAAGTTGCCTTTCAGTGAGTGGAAGAGTGTTGTCATATTGCTTCCATTCATCAAAGGTTGAAGAGTCTGAGGAAGCAGAGGAGTCATTATCATCATGAAAGGGTGACTCCTCAGGCTCCTTTGGATCAGGCTGATGTGTTTGTTCTTGTTGTTGAACATCAGCGTCCATTTCTTCACTAGCAGAAAGGATTTTATCCTCATCAGAAAATAGTATGTCATTTTTACCTCAGCAAATGTAAGCAAACCAGTGAGGGTGATGGGTTCCGTATCAGCGGGTGGTTTATGTACCTCTGAGTCTTTGTCCCCCAGTGACCCCTCAGACACTGATGGGTTTTTCCCAGTGTCTTCTCTGGAGTCAGGATTGGTTTTGAGTTCCATATCGGCGGGTTGTTCCTTTCCCTTCGAGTCTTTGTCCCTCGATGCTCCTTCAAGCACTAGTGGGTGTTTCCCAGTGCCATCCTTAGAAGCAGTGGCAGTGATATCCCTATTAGTGGGTTGTTCGTTTCCCCCTGAGTCTTTGGGATTAATAGTTGTGCCCGCGAACAAAAATTGAGTTTTGCGAGTGTCCTCACCGACCTGAGTAGAAGGCGCACCCCTACCAGTGGGTTGTATGTTTCCCTCTGGATCTTGGGGAGTAGTCTTTGGGACCAAGGGCACTGATTGTGATATATTAGTTTCCTTGGATGTCACCAGGGTGGATGTTGCTTGGTCTCCTTTAGGTGGCTTATCAGTCTGGAGCTTTCTTTGCATTTTAGGCTGTGCTCCAGAAGCCTCAGGGCCCTGAGACTTGGGTTTGGTTTTAGTCCCAGTCTGAGACTTCCCTTTTCTTCTTTTGGGAGCAGGGTTTGGAGACACCGAGTCCCTCTAGTTGTTTACAACAACCATATGGGCCGTCAATTCAATTTCAATGATAAGGGATGGGTCTTTTTGAATTTTTTTGGGGCTCAGGATGGCAGTTAAAGCACCATATTTGTATTCCTGAGGATAATTGCAACTCAGTAACACTTGCAAAGCACATGAGACAAACCTAGGGTATGAAACGTATTTTGCCCTAGTTTTGCTTAGTAGCTTGGTTACGAGATCACTGTAAATGATCTCCCCTATGTCGACATTAGTCCATGTCATCAAGCTGTATGCCATCATCAACTGAATAGAATTAACTTGTTCAGTGGATGAATGGTTCCCACCGAGAACCTGAATCACAAAAGTGAACAGGATCTTCCAAGCCACGGGAAAAGAGTTCTTGGTGACTGGGGTTCTGTCCAAAATTTTTGGATCTAAAACAATTTTAATCAACTCAGCCTTAACAATGGCTGGGTCAGAGTGAGCAACATATTGTCCTGGATTATAGTCAAGCCTTATTGATGTACAAAAGGTTTTATAGTCCAGGGTGACCGATTGTTCCCCGTTTAAGATTGAGAATTTGATGAGAAACTCCCTAAGTGGTCTAACGTCTGTCTCATCAGTTATGGGTGTTGGGTCATAGGCAACTGCAGTTGCCCAAAAATCCCTAAGGAGGTTTTGGTACATTATTGAAGGGGACTGAACAAAGGCCTGTTTCAGTGGGCATTTAAGTAGAAATTTCATGATTCCCTTATAGGCTGAGACATCATGTGGGTATTCAAAATTGCCTATAACATTATTTCTTTTTAAACTCAACATTTTCAAGACTGCCCACCCACTGAGGTGCAAAATGAAGACTTTGTGTTCTTGCCATTTCCATTGAAAGATTTTAGGGTTTTTGATAATGTTTGACAAGAACAATCAAAGACGTGAAAATCTTTTGAGTTTGGTGATGAAAAACCTTTTGTAAATTATTTACAGAGAAGATTTTGCTTAAAACTGGTTGAAGATTAAAGAACACACAATGTTTCCGGGTTGAGAAAAGATTTTGACAGAGTTTTGATGCAGAAAACAATTTGTGTGTGTTTTAATGTGTTTTGAGAGGGGTATTTATAGAGTGGTGAGAGGGTAGATTTTGCACATGTGAGGATTTGTAAAGTTTTTATTGAAAACGTTTTATTTACCTCATTTAATGTGACCACTCCACTACCCGCAGTTTTCTCACGTTTTCAGGAACAATTGCAAAGGACGTACAGAAAAGTGCATCTTGCAGGGTTAAAATATCATAAGGATATTTGTTGTGAGAGGAGGCATTAAATGCCAAGTGGGATAAGGTAAGGTTGTGAGGGACCCATGACATGGATGACAGAAGGATATAGAGACATATATTCCTATATTAAATTGGCATGTTTACCAACCTAGTACATTAAGTAACTAAAATACTTAGAGCATTTAGTTACTCATTAAATGCTCAATATCCAATATCAGGGACCCTGAATGAGTCTTACTCATTCAGTGAGAAGATTATTTTGGACTTTGTTCAGGGATCAGGGACCATTTCAAAGAAAACTTACTAAGATTAGGATTGATTATTAGGTTGCTGACTTTCAATGTCAAGCATTCCCAATTCAGCTTTCAGTCTCCTGAAGGTAAGCTCATCCAAGGGTTTGGTGAAGATATCAGCAAGTTGATATTAAGTAGGAATAAAGTGGAGTTCTATGTCTCCTTTCATGATGTGTTCCCTGATACAATGATATCTAATATCAATGTGTTTGGTTCTTTGGTAAAGGACAGGGTTGTTGGAGATTGCAATTCATTGTTATCACGAAGATGGGTACCATTTTGTAATGGATGTCATAGTCACCGAGTTGACTTTTCATCCATAGCACATTTGCAAAGCATCCCTAGTCCACATATTCTACTTCACGAAGACATAGCCACTGATTGTTGCTTTTTAGCACTCCAACAAACCAGCTTTCCTCCAAGAAATTGATAGGACCCTGAGGTACTTTTCCTGTCCATGTTGCAGCCTGCATAATCAGAGTCAAAATATCCTTTGAGGTCAAACCCTGAGCATTTTGAATAGTAAAGTCCAAGGCTTGGAGTTCCCTTCAGGTATCTGAGGATTCTTTTGGCTGCAGTGAGATGAGACTCTTTAAGATTGGACTGATATCTTGCTATTAGACATACTGAGAATTTTATGTCAGGTCTGGAAGCAGTTAGATACATCAGTGATCCAACAATCCCTCTGAAATGAGTTTGATTGACTGATTTCCCAGTGAGATTAGGTTCAAGGTTATTAGGAGGGACCATTGGTGTCTTCACTGAAGCACAGTCAGAGATCTCATATTTATTCAAGAGATTTTTTGTATATTTCTCTTGACTGATTGTGATTCCTTTATTAGTTTTCCAGATTTGTAGTCCAAGGAAGTAAGTGAGTTCACCCATCTTGCTCATTTCAAATTTCTTTGTCATCAATTTTTCAAACTGTTTGCAAAGAGTATAATTTGTTGAGCCAAAGATGATGTCATCAACATACACTTGGACTAGTATCACATCTTGTTTTGTCCTATAGATAAACAGTGTGTTGTCTATCTTTCCTCTAACAAACTTGTTTTGAATCAGGAAGGTTGAGAGAGTTTCATACCATGCTCTGGGAGCTTGTTTAAGTCCATATAGGGATTTGTCAAGCTTGCAGACATAGTCAGGGTATTCACTACTCTCAAAGCTAGGAGGTTGCTGAACATACACATCTTCATTGAGTTCACCATTCAGGAATGCACTTTTTACATCCATTTGGTAAACTTTGAAGTTCATGTAGGTTGCAAATGCAAGGAAGATCCTGATAGCTTCCATTCTTGCAACAGGAGCAAAATGTCTCTGTTGGAATCACTCCTAAACTTCAAGTGTTTGTAATAAATATGTAATAGGTTGCTTAATTAGGATTTTATATTTGCATTAATGGCAAGGCTTATGTAGAAAGCTGTTGGGAATTATACGTTTAAGTTGATAAGACAAAAAGAATGAAACAAGAGGGACTTAATACGACAAAAAGAAAACCTACAAAAAGATGGAAGGACTTGCTTGCAAAAGAAGTTTTATTTATTAGTCCTTTGTAGTATTTTGTAAACCCTAATCCTCTAGTATATAAAGAGGACAAAGGTGTAGGTAAAACATGTCTTCCAAGATGTAGTCGACTTAAAGGTGTGTGTGTGCGTCCTAGGCGTATAGTCTTGTAAACGCCTAGGTTATTAGTTTAGTTATCTAGACGTGTTCCTATAAACGTCTAAGATTAGTTAGTTTTAATGGTGTTGAAAACCTTGTGTCAATAACAATTATGTTTTGATTTATCCGCTGCGTATTGTCATTGTTATTGTTAAACCCTAAGGCTCAAAATGATCTAAAGGAGTTCTATCAAACTCCTCAATTGGTATAAGAGCTTGGGGAGCTCGTTACCTAGGGATTCACAAGGTTTCTTGGCGAAAAAGAATGAAGAAAATCGATTTTTTTCAAAATTCGCAACTTTTCTCAGAGTACAGTTTTCAAGAGGGTATAACTTTTTAATGAACCGTTAGATCGGGCTAAAATTCGAACTGGAGCTTCTTGGTATATCTATCTTTAATCTCACCTAAGGGATGTTGATCTGAGCTGTCAATCAAAAGTTATAAGCTGTCGGTTCTGTCTGAAAACCTAAAAAATTCGTAAGGTTACTACGAAGATGTTTTGAAACGATCATAACTTTTTCGTTAACCGTTGGATCATGACGAAAGTTTTGGTGGATGTTCTCTATATACTCATCTAACTTTCCATCGGGGATCTTCGATTTGAGCTATTATGTGAAAGTACCGCTTAGTCACTGCTCTAAGTTCAAAGTAATTGCTTGGAGGTTTCAAAGTATCTTACCCTTTCACAAAGTACCGCTGACGAAAGTATCGGCCTTGGACGAAAGTAATCGCTTCTCATTCAATGTATCACTGCTTCTGAGCTCGGAGAAAAACCCTAAAAACGTCAAAAACGTCTGAAGGGTATCACGCTTAAAAACCCTAAAAACGATTAGCTCTGGAGAAAAAAGAACCGAAACCCTAAATCTGTTCCATTCGATCTCATGCAAACTTTAACCTCTTTTCTCTTGCTCTAATTTGTTACATCTATGTAATTACACTCGTGTGTTACCTAAGTGTTTACAGATTATAGTAATCTTTGGGAGTTAGGTTTAAATTTGATAGTTTTTTATATTAGGGTTTCGTTTTGTTTAAAATCGATTATTACCTTCATCTGAGCTAATCATGGTTGATTTTGGTTAGTGATTTGAGCTTTAATTCATGCCTTAGTTCCACTAAGGCTTTCGGTTGTGGAAGATAGACGTGGTTTTCCTATTTCTGTGTTCATCGTTTTTTTAGGGTTTTGTTTAGTTCGCTATTGATTTTCTGGATCTCTCTGTATACGCTGCTGTTCTTAGTTTGCAATATGAATAAAAGTGGTAATGTTAACGTTGATTTGGATGCTTTGGATGCTCGTATGAAACGATTAAAAGGGAATGAAGCTGGTAGTGATGTTGCACCTAAACCTAGACTGCCTATGAGGATTTTGCGCAACCCAAACCTTGCTACTTCTGTGGATAAATCAAACTTAGCTGCTGGTGCCTCTCCTTCTGCTGATCAGAATCATGACATTGGTTTGCAATATATTAATCCAAACGTGCAATCTGGTGACTCGTTGCAATATATTAATCCTAACGTGTAATCTGGTGACTCGTTATTTTGGGGTGAGGATGATAATGCAACTAATCAGTATACACAATCTGATTTCCCTTCTCTTGAGGAGGTCCTTGGGGCTGCTAACAGTGGTAATCAGGCGGGTAATCAAGACATGATCGTCAATGGGGCTGTTGGGGTCTCGTTGGATACTATGCCTAAAGGTGATGGGATTAGCGGCGATCAAGCGTAAATTTAAAGGTATAGTCACGAATGACTCCTCTACACAAGGAGAGCCTATCGCTCCATCATCCGATGTTATGCAGTCAACGATGTTGGAGTTGCTAGTGGTTCTCAAAAGGCTCCTCCCATTGGCACTCAGTCGATTCCTTCTAAAGGTAAGTCCAATTTTCGTGCAATTAAAGTTGATAATATGTTTAATGGGGTTGACGTGTCCATTCCTCTTAAGGTGGTACAAAATTTTAGCACTAAGTTTGATAACACCTTGTAAGGATACTTCATTGGTAAGCGTATTGCATTTCTCGTGGTTGAGTATTTTGCACGTAACAACTGGGCTAAGTATGGTTTAAAACGGATCATGATGAATGCAAAAGGCTTCTTTTTCTTTAAGTTTGATTCTCAGGTTGGTTTGGAGGTGTTTCTTGAAGGAGGTCCGTGGATGATTAAGAATAGTCCTATTATTCTTAAAAAGTGGACCATGAGTACTAGTTTGACGAAAGAGGAGTTAACCCGCATTCCGGTATGGGTGAAACTTCATGATGTTCCGTTACAGGTATTTTCTGAAGATGGTATTTGTATTATTGCAACACATATTAGTACGCCTATCATGCTTGACTCTTATACTAGCTCTATGTGTATTGAATCTTGGGGTAGGAGTAGTTTTGCCCGTTGCTTAATTGAAATTGACTCTCATGTTCCCCTTAAGGAATCTATTACTATTGGGGTACCATATTTGGATCGACCTGGGTTTTCTTCTAAAACTATTAGGGTGGAATATGAGTGGAAACCTCCTAGGTGTGATGTTTGTTTGATTTTCGGCCACTCTGTTGATTCTTGTCCTAAGAAAATTGTGACTGAACCGGTTGTGGAGGATAGGAATGATGGGTTTCAACTAGTTGGGAAAAAGGGTAAAGCTAAGAGGAATGCTAAGGAAAATAAAAGAGGTAATGTGTTTAATGGGGTTCCAGTTGGTAAAAATATGCAGTATAGACCCAAAGCTGTTAATACTCCTTCTACTAGCAAACCTCCTCAAGGAGTTGCTAGTACTAGCGTGGGTCATTCACCCAATCTGGTAGGTAATTTTGTTTTACCTAATAACTCTACATCTAATGACCCTACTGATGTGTCTAATAAGGGTAGTCAACCTGCTCATGCCTCACCTATGGTAAGTAATCCAATTCTGGCTCCTAATATCTCTACATCTAACCCTTTTGGTTCTTTGGCTATTTATGATGATGTTGATGAGACTAATGATTTGGTGGATGATGATGAGGTTGAAAATGTTTTTGATGTGTCTGGTAATTTGTTTGACAAATCGGGGGCAAGCACTCATGTTCTGAATGTCCCTGATGTTTAGTATCGCCTCTTGGAATATAAGGGTTTGAACCATTCCCCTAAACAAAAAGAGGTTAAACAAGTGGTTAATGATAATAATCTTAGTGTGTGTGCTATCTTGGAATCTCATGTTGATGCATCTGTGGTGTATGATACATGTCGTAATGTTTGTCGCCGGTGGAAGTGGACGTCAAATGGTAGTCTGTGTGATAAGGGGTCCCGTGATATTCTTGGTTGGAATGATGATATTGTTGATGTTATGATTATGTCTCAAACTAACCGGGTTATGCATGTTCGTGTTAATACTCGAGCGACTGACAAAACATTTTTTGTTCTTTTGTGTATGAAGATAATTATTATGTTCATCGGCGTGCCCTTTGGTCCAACCTTGTTTGCCATGCTGGGTTTATGCGTAGTAGGCCTTGGGTCTTGTTGGGTGATTTTAACGCGACACTTAAATTGGAGGATCATTCTTGTGGTAGTTATGCTCCTGACATTGCTATGCGTGAATTTAAAGATTGTGTTCAGAGAATGGAGGTTGAGGATATTAATAGTACTGGTCTTCACTTTACTTGGAATCAGAAACCAAAAGGCTCATTTGGTACATTGAAGAAAATTGATAGGGTGATGGGTAATCTGAAATTTTCTCGACTTGTTTCAGTGTTCGCTTGCTATATTTCAACCTTATCGTATTTCGGATCATTCTCCGTGTTCTCGCATATTCCCTGTAACTAATCCTAAGCCTAAACCGTTCAAATTCTCTAATTTCTTGGTTCATAAAGATGGGTTTCGTGATACTTCTTGCGGGATGGAATCTTAATGTTCATGGTTGTGCTATGTATCGCGGTGGTTCAACGCTTAAAGGGGCTAAATCTCCTTCTACGTAGCTTTTGCACGTCAAGGTAATCTGCATGAGCGGGTGGTTAGGATTCGGAAGGAATTAGATGTGGTCCAAAAGGCAATTGATACTGATCCGTCTAATCTGCATATAGGGATGAACATGCTCACTATCTTCTTGCATATAAGGAGGCTACGTTAGATGAAGAACGGTTTTCGCAGAAATCTAAAGTTCAATGGCTTCATGCAGGTGATTCTAATACGGTCTATTTTCACAATATTGTTAAAAGCAAATGTGCCCGTAATCGAATTGAATTGGTTAGAGATGCAAACAATGTTTTGTATGAGGGTAATCAGTTGCGAGGTGCTTTTGTTGCTCACTATGAACAGTTTCTTGGTATGGAAGGAAATTGTACTCTCTTTAATGATTATGGTATATTCTCTAATGTTCTTCCTCATCAATTGGCTGCCTCGATGGTTCGTCATGTTACAGATGCGGAGATTAAGGATGCTATATTTTCTATGGGGGATGATAAAGCTCCTGGTCCCGATGGTTATAATGCCGCTCTTTAAGAAAGCATGGGATATGGTGTGCTGAGGTAATGTCTCGATGTTCGCGATTTATTCATTAATGGCAAGCTTCTCAAGGAGATTAATCATACCATTATATCTTTGATTCCTAAAGTGTCTACCCGTCTAAGATTAATGACTATAGGCCTATTTTCTTGTGAATGTCATGTATAAATGCATTAGCAAAATCCTTGCTAATCGTATTAAAGAGGGCCTTGGTCAGTTGGTTAGTATTAATCAATATGCTTTTGTTCCTGGTCGTCGTATATCTGATAATATATTACTTACCGAAGAGCTTATGCGGAATTATCATAGAGGGAGAGGCCTTCCTCGATGTGCGTTTAAGGTTGATATTCAAAAGGCATATGATACGGTTGATTGGACTTTTCGTAAGGCTATTTTGATTGGTTTTGGTTTTCACTCCAAAATGGTTGACTGGATCATGGTATGTATCTCATCCACGTCTTATTCCGTATGTGTTAATGGGGATCTTCACGGCTGGTTTAAAGGTAAGCGGGGCCTTAGACAAGGTGACCCGTTATCTCCATACTTGTTTACGCTGGTTATGGAAGTTCTAACTCTTATATTGCGAAAAAGGTTTCAATGCATTAGATTTTCGCTTCATCATTTGTGTGAGCAACAGAGAATTATTAACCTTTGTTTTGCGATGACCCTTCTTGTTCGCTAGAGGCCATCGGATCTCGTTAATGTCATTATGTCGGCTTTGAGGATTTCAAGAACTTTTCGTCTTGTCCCAAGTATCCCTAAAAAGTACGACTTTCTTTTGTAATGTTCCTAATGCTATTAAAGTTGCTATTCTCCGCCTATGCCGCTTTTGAGGTTCTCTCCCCGCCGTACCTTGGGGTCCCCTTTATATCATCCGGATTCTTTATAGGGATTGCAATGTGCTTGTTGAAAAATTGGAAGGTCGTGTGAATGATTGCAATAAGTTCTTATCTCTGGGTAGGCTTCAGCTTGATGAGGTCTATTTTATCTTCGATGCATTTATATTTTGCTTCGGTCTTTATCCTTCCTACTCGTATTATCCATGAGTTAGAGCGACTTATGAGGGTTTCCGGTGTCAAGGAGAATGAAAAGGAGAAAGGCTAAGGTTGCTTGGGAATCTGTCAGAAGCCAAAGAAAGAAGGTGGTCTTGGTATTCGGCTGTTTGGAGGATTTTAACATTACTCTCATGACTACTCACATTTGGAATATTTTGACACATAAAGAGTCGTTATGGGTTCAATGGATCCATTCGTATAAACTTCGTGGGAGAAGCTTTGGGATGTCCCTTGTTTGGGGATGTTAGTTGGGGATGGCAAGCTTCTTGCCATTAGACCCAAGGTTCGTCCCTTTATCCGCATAAGATCAACAATGGGAAGGACACTTCGTTTGGTTTGATATGTAGTGTCGGTTAAGCCGATTCGTGATTTACTTACCGCTAGAGATATTGCCCGAAAGGGGTTTAATTTATTCGACTCGGTTTATGATCGATTGCAACCGATGTTTGGCGATGGCCGTTGGACTGTTATCTAGATTTCCATTGTTAGCTGCTCTCGGTTCCTACTCTAAACGATACCGACGATGGATTATTATGGCGAACCCGGATGGTAACTTTAGTTGTTTTCGTTTTGCTTGGGAATCACTGCGCTCAAGGGCTGATTTGGTTGAATGGTGTAATGTTCCTTGGTTCTCTCATTGTATTCCAAGGCATGCTATACATCTATGGCTCGCTATTAAGCGAAGCTAAAGACTCGGATAGGATGCGACAATGGGATGTTGGTCCTGACGTTGATTTGGACTTGCTTAGATGCCCGCTTTGTGAATTGGTTCCAGATTCTCATTCTCATTTATTTTTGAGTGCCAATTTTCTAATGTGCTTTGGGTTCGTGGTACGGTTTTATCCGTATGGATGCGGTCCCACCTTCTTTGGAGAGTGTTGTTACTGATCCTTATTCCTTTATCTAAGGGGCGGTCGGTTAGTAGTATCATTTCTCGATTATTGTTTGCTGCTACTACTTACTTCGTTTGGATGGAGCGCAATGCTAGGTGTTCAAAGCGAAGAAGTCTATCATTCTTGAAGTGGTTAGCACCATTGTCTCTACTATTCGGTTGAAGCTGGTTACTTTCAAGTTCAAGAAGCTAACCTCGCGGTCTCGGTTGATTCTGGATAAATGGAAGATTCCAAGTATATGTATTATTCGCGAAGGGGAGTGCCGGTAAGGGTTGTACTCTGTTTCCCTTCTCCAAGGTTTTTCCCTTTGGGTTTTTCTTGGAAAGGTTTTTTAAGGAGTGACTTTCGGTTAACTTGCTTCTCGTGGATTGGCTGGATGCGGATGCTCGCTTGTTACAAGTTTTTTTACTTGTTTATGCCTAGTTTGATGATGTAATAAAGCTAGGTTCTTTGTGTTTATGGCATGTCATAAACACTAGTTTTATCAAGCTCTTCGCTTGAGGTTAATGTGGTACTTCAGCCACATTCCATTTGTACTTAACATTATTTTTTGGTTATATATTTACCGGGGTAAACCCCTTTACCCTACTGCTGCTTATTCGACAGTACTGCTAAACGAAGATATTCAGATTTGAGGGGAAGTCAAGCATGATATTTGTTATGGATTTTTTTGACGACACACACAGAGGTTATTGTTCACACACACAGAGGTTATTGTTCACACACACAGGAGTTTGATTTTTGTTCTTAAAAGATTTTAAAAAGCTCGAAGTTGATTTTATTGAAGAATTGATTACGAAGAGGATTATTTATCACTTATTTGAAGGTGAAGTGGAATTACTTGGATACGTGTTTTATAATACCTTTTAGCAGGAGTTAACTTGTTCGTGCTTCAATGATTATGACAAAGAATTGACATAACACTTAAAGGAGTGACGTTATTGTGCTCAGTGATTATCGTCAAGAGATTGAGGTCTCCCTATACATAGGTATACGTTCAATGTCATCTATAGTTCAAGATATAAGATACAAGTTTGGGTTATTTTACTTCTTCATCAAGTTGGTTATACTTAGTTTTCTTCATTAGTGATCATTACATGGAGCCTACATATTTGAAGAATCAAGAAGATGGTTAACATATGGGTTTCAGGGGAAGATTATTGTTAAATGTTTAACCATCTACATGCATCACTCAAGGGGAAGTGTTTGATTTTTACCTCGTTGATCATTATTCCTATTGCTAGTTGGAGTTTCTACTGTTTGAGTCCATTTTTCTTATGGTGGTCATGGTGGGCTTATTTAAACATTGGAAGTCTTAGATTGGAAGTATGATATTGGTTCGTGGCGGTCAAGATCATTATTTGGATCGCCCTATTTGGATAATAACAAAAAGGGGAAGAGATGTTTGAGTGGCATGGCATGGATTAAGGGAAGACAAAGGAAGACATACTTGTTTCATTCATGGTGAGATCCCTGATCTCAATTTCTCTACTTCGCCTAGGGAAGTTCGTTCAAGAATGGTTTTGTCATTATCAACTAGGGGAAGATTGTTGGGAATTATACGTTTAAGCTGATAAGACAAAAAGAATGAAACGAGAGGGACTTAATACGACAAAAAGGAAACCTACAAAAAGATGGAAGGACTTGCTTGCAAAAGAAGTTTTATTTATTAGTCATTTGTAGTATTTTGTAAACCCTAATCCTCTAGTATATAAAGAGGACAAAGGTGTAGGTTTTAACAAGTCTTCCAAGATGTAGTCGACTTAAAGGGGTGTGTGTGTGTCCTAGGCGTATAGTCTTGTAAACTTCCTAGGTTATTAGGAAGCAAAGACTGCAGAGTTCACTCACAGTACTTTGGGTGACAGTACTTTGTCACCCAAACTCCTAGTCTTGTATACGTTTAGAGTCATGTGGATAAACAAGACATAAGACGCAAGTTTGGGTTATTCTACTTCTACATCAAGTTCATTATATTTGGTTTTCTTCATAAGTGATCATTACAAGGAGCTTACAAATTTGAAGAATCATTTGATGTTCATGCACCACTCAAGGGGAAGTTTCTACTGCTTGCATTTCCTATTTGTTGATAACAAAAAGGGGAAGAGATGTTGGAGTGGCGTAGCATGGATTAAGGGGAAGACAAGGAAGACAAGAATGTTTCATTCATGGTGAGATTTAATTATCTCAACTTCTGCTACTTTGTCTAGGGAAGCTCTTACAAGAACCGTGTTTGTTTTGTCATCATCAAATAGGGGAAGATTGTTGGGTTTATTGATTTGATGATACAAAACAATAAAAAATGAAACATCAAGGACTTAAAGTGACAAAGAATAAATCTACAAAAAGATGGAAGGACTTGCTTGCAAAAGAAGTTTTATTTATTAGTCCTTTGTAGTATTTTGTAAACCATAATCCTCTAGTATATAAAGAGGACAAAGGTGTAGGTTTTAACAAGTCTTCCAAGATGTAGTCGACTTAAAGGTGTGTGTGTGTGTGTCCTAGGCGTATAGTCTTGTAAACGCCTAGGTTATTAGTTTAGTTATCTAGACGTGTTCCTATAAACGTCTAAGATTAGTTAGTGTTAATGGTGTTGAAAACCTTGTGTCAATAACAATTATGTTTTGATTTATCCGCTGCATATTGTCATTGTTATTGTTAAATCCTAAGGCTCAAAACGATCTAAAGGAGTTCTATCAAACTCCTCAAAAGCCCATAAGCCTTGGCCCAAGTCCAAAAAGGAAGGAAGGGAACTTGTAGTGTTGCCCTAGTTCCTTTCCCTATAAATAGTATTGTAAACCTTCAGTTGAAGGTTGGTTGTTCACATTATCATATATCCAACGCATAACTTTCTCTCACTTATATTCGTGTGTGTGCGTGTTGGTGTGTTCAACCGGTCTTTCCCATCTCTATTTCTAACATATTGATTCTTGTGTTATATTATGGTGACCTAACAGTGGTATCAATCGCCATCTAGTTGGGTGAAACACCTTTTTTTTGAAGTTTTTTTTACTATACGCGTGGGTTTTTAAGCTTAACATTTCATACACTTAAAAGCTATAATTTTTAAACTTAAAAACTCAAGATTCTTGTGGTTCAAGGTTTATTTAGTGTTAAAATTTCAGTTTTTAGCAAAAAGTTTCAAACTTTACGTGTGTAGAGTTATTTTTAAGCTTGGTTTTATTCGTGTACACTTTTCTACGCGTAAGGATAAAAGTAGTTTTTGATCATCAAGTTTCAAACTTTCGTGTTATTTTGGTGATATTGAGGCTCTTTCATCATTTAAATCAGGTTACAAAACTCTTTTGGGCATAAAAATCAGTTTTGGTGAAAGTTGGTATTTTCTACTCGTAACAAAACCATAGTTTTACTCGTAAGCACAAAGTCTACGATAAGTCAGCCTGCTTACGCGTAAGGATTTCATCATTTGATCTTCATAGTGTTGGTTTACCTGTTTTCTTTCTGGATAAGCCTCGAAAACACTTCGACTTGGATATCTTTTACACTGATATAAGTGTAAAGGATTTTTGGGTAAAACCGTAGTTTTACGCCTAAGCTACATACTTACGCGTAGCATACTCTTACGCCTAAGCCTTTCCTACGACTAAGCTCGTCTTACGCCTAAGGAAGTATTACGCATAAGGTTTCTACTCCTAAGTCTTTTGTTTACACCTGTGAGTTTTTCTCGTTTTCCACGCTAGAAGCTTTCACTACGCGTAAGCTCTTGTATACGAGTAAGGTGGTTATTATTGCGTAAGGTACTTTCTACGCCTAAGCTGGTTTCTACGCATAAGGTTACTTCATCAACAAACTCTAAGTTTCATTCGAATACAAAGATCCATCATCAACACAAGTTTCACCATACTCTAGCTACTTTCCTCATGAGTATCCTCAACAACAACAACAACAACAATTCTATCAACAATATCCTCCACCATCTCCACAACAATTGCAACAATTTCAACAACAATTTCAACACTTTCCTCAAGGAGCAAACCCTCTTCCACCACACATGGTTCCACCAAACCCTTGTCAACAAGTACAACATTACACATACTTTCAAAATCAGTATTCAGCCAAGTATGCAATGAAGGTTACAACTCCAAAGGAACCCTCTTGGTTTGCAAAGATGTGTGAAGCTTTAAGTAGCCAACAATCCATTCATGAAGCTGGATCCCTTGACAGACCTCCAATGCTCACTCCCGGAAACTACGATCATGGGTGATAAAGTTCTTTAGGTTTTGTGATCTAAAGAAGCCACATGGAAAGTTTTTGAGGAAGGTCATCCTTGAAGGTCCTTTTCAGATGCCTACTCTCACTGTACCCGAAGATCCGAATGCTAATCCACCAAGAGATGATGTTACCAACGTTGTCGGTCTTGATCAACTTACTACTTACCAACTTCTACACTTAGAAGCCGATGAAATTGCAATGCAATATATCCTTTTAGGATTACCCAATCTGATACTTCGTAGTGTTGATGCTCAGAAGACTGCTAAAGTAATGTGGGAGCACATTCATCTTATAATGGAAGGCACAAAACTCAATCAAGAGGACATGGAATCCAAAATCTACTTAGCATATGAAGACTTCATGATTGAACCAGGGGAAACATTAGAGTCATATCATCATCGGTTCTCAGACATCATCAATGACTTGGAGAAACATAATATCATTATGCCAAGGATTGCAATCAACACAAAGTTCCTAAGCAGTCTTGGTCCTGATTGGGAAAAGTATGTTACTTTCATCCATCAAGCCAAGAATCTTCATCAAGCTACATACGGATTGTTGTATGACTATTTGAAGCACCACCAAAAGGAATTTGACAAAGAAAGGATCATCCGTGGAGTCCCTGCTTGTTTCACTCCCGGATAATCAAACTCTAGCTTTGTGGGCTCAAGCATGTTATCCTCAATTTCCGACCTTGCCAACAACCTTCACAAATCCTCCACAACCAATCGCATCACACCATATGATCCCTCACAGAACAACAAATACAAGAAAATCAACTGGTTCCATACAACATCAACAATGATCAAGCACTTTACAGCGAATCTAATGAGGATGCGTTTTCATGCATTGCAACAAGGATTTGTCATGATTGCTAGAGCCTTCGGTCGATATTCGAACAAATCCAACAATCGCATTCGTGCCTCATCCAACACAAGGAATCAAGCTGTTGTTAACAACGGAAGAGTTGAAGTTCAAAATCATGGTAATGCTCGTCAGATGGGTAGTGGTCAAGGATTTAATCCTAATGGAAGGAATAACATGGGTGCCCCACAACAAGAAAAGGTTCAAGTGGTTAATCAGGGAAATGCTCAAACTGGGGTTAATGGTCTTTGATGCTATAACTGTAATGAGAAGGGTCATCTGGCTAATGCATGCCCAAAGCCGAGGACAAGAGGCAGAGCTTATCACAAAGAGGCTTTAATCTTGGCTCTCGAGGATGAAGCTGGTGGAACTCTTACCAACAAGAAACAGAGCTTCATGGCTAATGCAGATTCTGATGATGACATGGAGGACTTGCAGGCTAATGCAGCTATGATGTTAATGGCAAACATGCAAGAACTCTACATGAGTAACACAGGCCCAGTGTATGACACTAACGGCTTGTCTCAGGTACCGCATCAACACATTCTCATTAATGATCTGATATCTCCACCAACATCTGCATCCAACGAGGCTCAGAGTGTTTAACATGAATCTTCTACATCTCATTCCGATGATAATCAAATGGATCCCGTAGTTATATTTGACGATCAAGATGACCTTATGGTTAACATTGACAATCAAGTTGACTCCGTGGTTATATTTGAGGATCTAAACAATGATCATGTTGAGACTCACGTTGAACAAGATGAACCTTTGTCTAATCCAGATCTTGAGCTCATGACCAACTTAATTAAGACCACCCAATCTCAAATGGAAAAGTGCAATGACATCAATAAGAAACTGCAAGAAAAAATTGCACTGTTGACTAAGGACAATGAATGCTATAAGTTCCAACTCAACATTTTTCAAACTAAAGAGAAACAAGAAAAAGGTTTTGAAGTCGCATTTGCTAAATCTTACCAAAATGAAAAATCTTTGGAAAAATAGATCTGTGATCTAGTTGCATCCAAGAATGCTTTGTTGTCTCAAATAGAACAACTGAAATATGATCATAAACAACAACTTAACGCTCTCACTTTGGAAACTCAAAAAGCCAAGTCTGAGTTGTTAACTTGTCAAAAACAGTTTTGTGAATACAAAAAGCATTCAAGGAAATAAATAGATGACTATATTGAGGAAATTGTCGACTTACAACACAAAATCAAAGAGTTTAGAAATGTTGTTTACGAACATGGTGAGTCAATCACAACAATTCAAAAGTTTTCTTTTAAACCAAATCTAGATAGATATGGACCAAATCTGCCTGATTACAAACCACGTTTTTCACATAGAGCATTGAAACAAAATCCTCAAGTTTACAGTGTAGAACATAGAATTGATGACTCCATTATGAGTGTTGTTGAATATAATCGTATAGAGGAATTAGATGCAGAAGACGAGAGTCGGTCAAAAATGGAAAATGTTGTTTATTGCAAACCATTTAACAATTCAAAAGCCATAACTTTCGTCACACAACAGGATCATTCTAACAAACCTTGGGTTATCATGCCTACTCCTGAGTCCTCTTCTAATGATGGTCCCCAACCCAATGTTGCACAAACTAATGGTCTTTTACCTTCTTTTAGTGAAATAAAGCCATTAGCTAAACGATGTCAGGTTCTAAAATACTTTGACACTTTCATGTCTGACATCAAACTTTTGGAACATGCAATTGAAGTAAATTTTGAAAAAAAAAGCTGAACATTTTCAATCGCCATTTGCGTGACAACAAAGGGATATTTTCAGAAGGGGCTTTTACCACGTGTTCGAAATTTAAAAATGCGTGCAATCTATTGGGAACAGGAACTTCAGAAGGAGATTGGGCTTATGAAAACAGTTTTCGAGAAAACAGAAACATCGATTTGAAATACTAAACGTAAAAAGAAATTGTTAAGTAATCATGTTGACCGACTCTTGGAAGATGTTATCTGTGCTGATACCATAAATGTTGTGTTACTACATTCCGTTGCATATGCATTTGATTATATCGCTGTTGATTCTATTGATTCTCTTGAAAATGTTGACAATCCCGATAATGTGTCACAAATCAAGTCTTTAAAAATTGAAAATGAGCGATTGTTAAATGAGCTTTCCAATGCAAAAAGTCATCTTCAATGGTGTCAAAAAGATTGTCAAAATCGTGAACTTGCTCTGCAAAACAAGATCAACCAGTTGCATTCAAAATCTCTTGATCCAAACATAGAACAACTGGATGATGAAAACATGTCTTTAAAGTGTCAAATTTCAAAATATGAACAAGAAATTGACAAAGTGAAAACTGAATATTGTTAGGAATTGGAAATTCCATGTGAAAGTGTTGGTCACCCCAATTATGGTCTAGCATATGTTAGCTCGTAGACGTGTCGTTATTTACGTTATTTAGTAGTTAGTTAGTTAGTTTGTAGCGTAGTTTAGTTTAGTGTAACACCGTGGAGGAAGAACGGGTCTTTACCCATGTACCGATCCACGTTCTAAGTGAGGGCGTTATCATTTGTAACTATAAATACCCCTTCCATCCTTGGAAGGGGTGGTGCTTCTTTGAATCTAACCTTGCATTTTGTATTACAACTCTCTAACAAGAACACCCTCTCATCTCTTTCACTCTCAAAATAATGGCATACTTGTATCATCATCATCCAAGGCCACCCGAATCATCAAACAACATATTATTTACGATCCTTCAAATGGTACCAGAGCCATGGTTTTGTTGTCTTGGTGATTCGTATGGTTTTACATGTTTTTGCTATGCGGCTTGTGTGTATGTTGTATGCGGTTTGATACGTATGGTGTTTGGAAACATGTTTTGAAGTTGGTTATGCATCTTTGTTATTTGATATGGCCCTTTGAACTGAGTTTTGGAGTCATTTGAATCTGATTGATTGAGTGGTGTTAAAACTCAGTTTTAGGAAGAATACTCTTTTTTGAGCCTCCTGTTTTGAGCAGGTGTTAAATAACTATTGGGTTTTGGTTTTTAACAAGTTTTTATGCTAATTTAGATCTGATTATTACAGGTTTAATATGTTACTTTTCCTTGTTTTGAACGTGTCTCTAAACAGATTGGTTTCAAATAGTCAATGCTTTTGGTCCTGATAAGTTGATAGTTCTTTACTACAGTTCTGGTCAGAAAAATTGGTATTCATCTAAGCGGTTTGAGGTCGTATTCTTGGAAGCGAGTTGTGTTGCATTTTTGAATGCAACATGACATGTTGTCCAGATTCAATGTATCCACAGTGAAGCGAGTTGCGTGACTGAAATACATGAAGCGACTTGTCCTCATATCAGGTGGCGGTTTGTCACTATATTGACTCAAATGCAGCGACTTGTCCTAATATCACCAAATCGTTTTGACGCTGAGGTTAAGATGCGGTGGTGTGACAATGAAAGCGCCTTGCTAAAACCTAAAAACACATTTCTGACAACAAGAAGCGACTTGTGTCTACAAGAAGCGAATTGTGTCTACAAGAAGCGACTTGTGTCAAGATGAAGCGACTTGTATGAAAATTATAAGAAGAAAGGAAGAAGAAGAGTGTTTGACCATGACCACACAACCTTATTATCAAGACTCATGACCTCAGTTTTACATCCATCAATATCTCAGTCTTACAACAATAATTAAAGACTCGAAACTGTAAAGTAAATTGGATCTCAGATTGGTTCATATTTATTAATCTTTACAAGATCTTTTCTGGTCGAACCATCCTCATCACAGACCCATGAATTGAATCAAATACACTAATTAATCTCAGAATACTCGTGTAATACCCAAAGCATATTCAATCCTCAAGGTCAAATAACAAGACGAGTTTCATCACAGATCATGACATCAATACTCATACGAAGCACTCAAACTGAATAATTAATGTAATAATCGAATGATCTCAGATTGGTTTTGGGGATCCATGTATTACATTCAACCTAATGAGGTCATACCCACAAACCTTTTCATCATAGACCAAATCTCAGAATCAAAATGACAAGAAAACATCTATAGGATCTCAGAATCGTTCATTGTCTCAAAACTTGTTAAATTGAACGTATATCATCATAAATCCATTAATTTGATATTATTCGAGATAAAGAAATGAGTTTAACAACTATGTTAACTCAATCTATTTCGCTCGTTTTAAGACTCAACAAAGAACAATATGATAGTACTTTACCTTTCCAAGACCACGATGCCGTCAATACTTCTCACCATCCATGTGGCGTAATGACCTTCTAGCCATCCCTGTGGTGAAGTCAAAAGGTATATCTAATAAATACCTTGGTTATTTTGATCGACTGATAATGAGATGGAGGTTATTTTCTTGGATACGTTATGTGAAAGGGAGGGGAATATAGGCGTACTATTTTTTTGAGTGGATCTGTTTGTGAGATGGGGGCGTAAATCTTGAGAGTGTTTAGGGTTTCTTGGAGAGATATTAAGGTTGAAGTGTGTGATTATGTGCTACTATATACTCCTGAAAATTAGGGTTTGTCATGATTTTGGTATGGGATTGGGCTAAACAGTTAGACACTATGTTAATGGGCCGTGCATTGGTTTTCTTTGACTCTTTGGCCAGAAGTTGATACATGGGGCCGTGGAGTGCTAATCATGTATCTTGATATTATGTGAAGTGTTATATGAGGTTGGGATATGATGAAATTGTGGATATTGAATCCGAATATGTGACATTGGCCTTTATGTGTTAATGAGTTTTTGATTGAGTGTTTGGACAAGGTATAATAATCTCGTGGGCTATTGGAGAATGTGAAGTGAGCCGAACTTGAGGTGTGAAATGAGTTGGAATATATTTGGCTTGTGAACACATAGTGGGCACCTTGTATTGCTAATATTGTGATTACTCATGCTGGTCGAGCTATTCACCTTGAAGATTATTTTTATCTGTATTGCTAATGTTGTATTAGACCTCGAGCATAACTTTGATTTGGCATGTTGGGAGTCATTATATCTATTGGAATTGGATTATGATGTGAGAGTTGGATTATATGTGTTTTGTTGAAATGATTTGTCGATGAAAGTTGATTATGAGACTTGTTGGGTTATGAGATTTGATATGATGCTGAGAGTTGATGAAATGATGAGATTCGTTGTGTTATGCGGTTTGATACTTTGGTATATGCATTTTCACGGAGAATAATATGTCACGACTTGATATTTGAACAAAGTTGACTACGGGGTTGTTTGGACGATATTTCTTATTTGGATTTAAAGTGAGGTTTTCCGGGCGCGTTTATTTATTTCGTCTTCTTTCTAACCTTTCGCGAAGATGACTTGTTTGGGCAATATAGAGTGTGATAAAGACCTGACTATTTAGTTACTTTTGTGATTCTTTCTCGCTTAACCCACATCGTAGCTATCACTTCGGTGTCTCACGCAGTTGAGGATACATCAAGAGGTTTGTACATTGGGTACACCGTTTCTTTTCACAAGGATTAGTACAAGTTTAAGTAACAAATCTGGGGAATTCTACTTCATGATCAAGTTTGGTATATCGGGTTTCCTTCACCAAGTGGTCACAGCAATAGCCGTCAGAATATGTGGAAGATGTGTTTACCAAAGTGTTGAATGGATGAGATGTGATCAGCAATTCCCATGAGATATTCAGAATGTTTAAGATACCTCACAGTCTAAGCAAATTTTCTCAAGAATCCTTACTGTCTTTCATGACTTCTCAAGATGCTTGCTTATGACAAGAAGTTTTCATGCAAATGATTGTACACGTTATGATGCTTTTGAAAGTTCGAAACCATCATGGGGGAGAAACGTGTACTTTGGCTTACGGACAACCTCCAGGGGGAAATAGTTTATACTACTTGAGTTAGTATGGTTTGTGAAGTTGTCTTCATATGGGTTAAGAATTGTTGATAATTGTGTTGAAGGTGGAGAATGAACCGTTGTTGAACCGCTGCATGTTCCCCAAAAACTGATATTCACCAAAACCAAAATTGTTATAACACATTCAAGCTGATATTGTTTACGGTTTTGTATTGATTTTGTAAAATCCCGCGAAAGAATCTATTTCTCGGTTTAAATCATAGACTTGTAAAATCCCGTGACAATGGAAACATCCTGGTAATTGTAAAGTGCATTTCCGGATATATCTTATGGTTTATTCTTGGTTTTGTAAAATCCCGCGAAAGAAACCATTTCTCGGTTTAAACCATAGAATTGTAAAATCCCGTAACGATGGAACCATCTTGGAGAAAGGAAAGTGTATTTCAGGATCTCTTCTGATGCTGGTGCTACGGTTTCTACTTCGAAGAAGGGATAAAAGGGTGTACTTCATGAATTGGGTGATTGTTTGGATTGTCTTCTTGGCAGTTTGGTTATTTCAAGGTTTTACGGGGTTATGTGCTTTTAACCATGGTTGGGATGAAAACCATTATCATAGTTCACTCAAAACGTCAAAGGAGGCTAGATTTGAGCTTTCAACCAGAAGATGTGACAACGGCGTCAAATTCAGTATTATTTATTTGAGGTTGAAGTGAAATATCACGGGCGAGTGTACTTAGTATCTGAAGGTATCGGGGATGGTTGGATGAAGATTTTTCAAGATCCTTGTTCGAGCTTTTTATCAAAAACAAAGACTTGGAAATCTAGTTATTGTTTGGTGACTTTTTCCTTTTCTTTTACCACTTGGGGGAATTGGGCTCTTACCACCACAAAATAACTATCACTTTAAGGAGTTACGTTGTAGTGCTCAGTGTCACATTCAATTGTGGATTTTCAAGAGGTGATGTACGTCTTATACTTGATGGTTGGTTGGATGAAGAGTATAGAGTACTTAGAGATTCAATGGAAGATGAAGTCTCGACACCGCTCTTTGTTACATATGTGCAAGTTTAAGTCACAAGTTTACTTCAGGGTCAAATTCATTATATTGGGTTTTCTCCAACAAACTGTCACAACAAAGAGCCTGCTGAATGATAATGGGGTGATTACAAGTTTTGCCAAGAGATGATGAAAAGAGACAGATTATGACGTTTGAACACAACAGTTCAAGCCTCGTACTCCAAAGAAAAGAAAAGTGCACGTGTCAATGCGCTTTATCTTCTGAAGAAGAGAAATCTTCTTATTATGACCATTCTCATCAGCATGCTTCATGCTTTTTTCAAGCGCTTTCAATTATCAAGTGAACCGGACTACCATTGATTGTTATTCCACTTGCTCAATTATTATGACGATGGCGACATCATATGCTACTTTTGAG
Organism: Chrysanthemum makinoi; assembly: GCA_910596185.1. Classification (NCBI taxonomy): domain Eukaryota; kingdom Viridiplantae; phylum Streptophyta; class Magnoliopsida; order Asterales; family Asteraceae; genus Chrysanthemum; species Chrysanthemum makinoi. The sequence goes on from OU343219.1 coordinate 58,996,115, forward strand.
GGGGAGAAGTGTGAAGAGACTACATTTGGAAGATATTCACTTGCTTAATCAAGAATGGCATCTCCGTATGCAATTCTTGAGGGGGAGAAGAAGTGTCATAATTCTACATGGTTGATTGACATATGAGAATATATGGTCATACGGCTCCTAACTCATGTAAGAACCGAGCCTCTTCTTATCGGGTCATCTTTACATGGAGTTTCTTCATAAGAGCCGTTGGTTGACATCTTCATACGGACTGATGAGTTTAATGACAAAGTGCTTCCAGTTGCGGGGCTGATTTCCTTGATGAACATCTTTCTGTTCTTGTTTGATTGGGAGGGATTTGAGTTAAGGGGATTTGCTTTATGTAAGTTAACAGGGAATGCATTTGGTGAGTTGAAGATGTTAACTTTCTGATCCCCAAACGGACAATCTTGAAGAAGGTCGAGTCTACAGTCGGTTCTACATTTTCTGCTAGATGTTAGAAGACTAAAGACGAGTTGAATTTGATTATCTAAAGACTTCTTCTTAATCTGGGCATTTATCAAACAGATTGTCGGTTTAGGGGAGAGCACTAATTGGGGGAGAGTGAAAAGTCAGATTTAATCCCCAATTAGACTTGCTCATATTCTTCAGCAAGTTGATTCTCACAAAGCTTAAAAGTGTTCTTCTCAAAAGATTTCTAGTACATGGGCTTATAGTGTGTTGCTGATTCTGAAGTATCAAAACCAGCAAGGGGGAAGGAGACACGTATCTAAACGCGAGTAAACTTGATGAACTTAATACTTCTAAGTGATTGAAGAAATCCCGGGAAGACAAATGTCATTACCGCAGAGAAACTCAAGGTTTGACTCATGGCGTTTAGTGTTCTTATTCCAACTATGTGGGGGAAGAGATGGAAGAGTTAGTTTCTGAAGATAAAAGAGGTACACAAGTGTGTGATGATTTCGATGATATCGCAATCATCAGGGGAGAGAGATTGTGTACATTGGGGGCGCTCAGCTGTTTCACTTGAGTGCTTAATCAGTGATTCAGAGATATAATCACTTATTCCGGAGTTGACATCCGCAGAGATTGTCATCCGCAGAGATAATCAGTGAGTCAAGCTGCTTCTTCAATGTTATCGGTTATTCTCTCTTTGGGCATTCGGGTACTTCGGGTTCTTGAGCTTCATACACTATCATCAGGGGAGAGAAAAGTATACATCTAGGTTATTCTTAGGCTATTGGACTTAATATGCTACTTCGATGGTATAAGTTTCTATGTCTTCGGGTATATGTGTATTCGGGTTCGTGAGCTCTAGTCTAAGAGACTGATTGCATCAATTCATCTACTTGGGGGAACTGGTCTCTTGACAACTTTTTGGTATGGATCGCTTCAGACTTCAGTTGAAATGAAATATGAGAAGATTCATTCAAGCGTGGGATGATACGTTGCTGATCTATTTTGATGATATAACCCCGAACGGAGAATCTCGATTATCGTCCTTAAAAGGAGCAGCGGGATTTATGATAGTGGTGTGCTTTTCTGTGCACCTGGCTAAGACAAGCTTGAAATAGAGCTTTGAATCTGCTCATCTAATGGATTTTCAGTTTGGGGGGAAGCTGCCAAAGTCTCTCTTTCTCAAAGGCTCATGTTCTATCTTCTATTCTGGAGCCTCGAATTCTATCTTCTACGACGTGCTGTTCGATATCCTTATCTCGGTACTCGTATCATCATCCTCTTAAACTATATCATCTACTGTATATGTGTAAATATTTATCAAAAACTAAATACAAAAATATAAAACCAACAAAAAGAAAATAGAAAAATATAAAACCAACCAAAACCCATAAAAATCAGAAAATTTGAAAAAGACCAAAAATATGTTTTTCAAAGACATGTCTTCTGGTATCGATAACATCTGCGGTCTTAGAAATGTCATTCAATAATGGCACGGGACCATAGATGAAGTTCGAGCAGGAGGTGTAAATATTCTTTTTCCAAAACATGTCTAAAATATGGCTTACAGTTTCGATCAGTAACCTTCAAATGATGGCTTACAGTTACTCATGATTGTAAGTCGCGGGCTTAAACTATGGTTTGCTATTATTTCAGATAGCAACCCGCGCTTCAAAAAAGGAAAGTGCTGCGCTAAACCAATTTTCAAATATTTCGTGCACTTATCCTAAAACATAATGAGGAAAGTATGTCGAAGGACTGATGTTCCTACTCAAATATTTTTCCTTCTAAAAATTCTTCAGAAAAATATTTGTTGTGTTCATAAATGGTGGAAATTAAGTTGCTTGAAAATCAATCAGAATTATAATTTTCTAAAATTTTCAAACTTAATCAATGACTTCAGTGCTTTTAAACTTTTCAAAAAATGAGTCATTGATTGAGGGGGAGAATGTTTTCAAACTTATATCTTCTAACTGTCTGATATATTTATCCTATATGCTTAACTAAAAAAAGATGTTAACCTACGTTGAAGGACTAGGTTCCTAGGATATGACTTTTAGGATCAGATGATTTGAGTTTGATGAACACATAATTCCCATACCTCTATATGATGTGATTGATATGTTGAATTGACTTTTATTAGTCGATTGCTGTTTGGGTGTTGTTGACCACCATATATCTATTTGTGTGTCCACTAACGTATGCAGATATCATGGTTCATAAGAATGTTCCCGATCCGGATCCCATTAATGAAGAAGATTGGATGCCGAAAGAAAAGGGTAACTATTTCTTGGGTCGACAAATGAAGAAACGGAGCTTAATTGGATCTCTTCATGAAGAGTTGGCACGATAGATGCAACTTAAGAGGTCTCACTGCATATGCAGATGGTTTTCTTCCAACCTTTCAGCAACAACAGAAGCAACTTGTTACTCTTAACCACCTAACGTATCTTGTGCAATAAAGTAACGGATGATAACATTTTTAAACAATTTTTTGAATAATATTGTTTTAAAAATGAAAAAATATTTGTTTGTAAATAAATTGAACTAAATTTTGGAAATCACCGGACTTCATTTTTTTTCAAAACTTAAGTCACTCAATCAACGACTACGGTCATCGATTGAGGGGGAGAGTGATTTAAAATAAAATATTTTCAAACGATATTTCATCTATCAAGTCCGTTTGTGCTAAATAAGTGGTGATTTAAAGATTTAATGTTATGTCATGGTATGATTGTCTTTAAAACTCAAAGGTCTTTCAAAATGAAATCTTTTCTGTACTTGTTTGATTATGAAATTGTTTTATTTTACTTAAAGATATCTTAAAACTATCATACCTGACACTAACAATCTTTAATGTCTTATATCGATCCCTATCTGTCATATTTCAAAAATTAAATCAAGCCACGTCGTTCCCCAAAATTTTCCAAATGATTTAAATCAATCGGGATCCAAAATCTCAATTGGTTTGAAATTTTTGATCGGGGGAGAGATCGTGATTTAAATCTCAAATCGGTTTTAAATGGTGATTGTTTCTAAAGCACTCATTCCTTCATGTGGCAAACGATTTTGAAATACATAATGCACATGATTGTGGAGGAGCATTTAACCAAAAACCAGAAGAGAATTTAAACAAGGCCACATATTCTCCCATGTTTTCCAAACCTTATTAAATCACTTGGGATCCAAAATCTCAAAGGGTTTGATATTTTTGATCGAGGGAGAATTTGTGATTTAATAATGAAATCTGATAAATGATGATCGATTTGATTCAAAAGTGCATGCTGCTCTCCCATATGTGCTAAACGCTTTCGAATCTCGAAGCACATATTGAGGGGGAGCATTTCAAAAGAAAATAAACTTTCAAGGTACAAAGATTTCTATGTTTTAACATAAAGTACCTTGATTGATTTTCTAATGGTTTCTTAATGGCTATTGTAATCGTGGATGTACTTTAAAAGAACTCTTTCCTCTATGAGATAAAATGACTTCAAATATCCTTCGTACATATTGAGGGGGAGAATTTACCAAAGAAATTCAAATGGCTTTTTCTACGATAATTGTGATCAAGAATATATTTCAAAGAACTCTTGCCTCCATGTGCTAAACAATTTCAAAATCATATGCACATGTTGAGGGGGAGCATTTCTAAATGATAAAAAACAATTAAGGTACAAAATGCTTTTGATTTTATATCACAAGTACCTTGATTGATTTTCCAAATGATTTTTCAATTGGTTTCGAGAAGGAAAGAACAATACTAAAAGACCGACCAATTTACTTTATGCATGGAGTTATAAGGATGGTTAGGTTAGGTATTCGTTCCCACGATCCCGCCAGAGCCGGAGGGATCTACCCAGGGACAATCCACTAGATAGTGTAGAAGTCCTTAGGTATGATGAAAAAAGGAGAAAAGTGAGAAATGGGAAGAGTGCCGACTGAAATTGAGCTAGAACTGGAATAAACCCAACATGGTTCTAGTAATGAAGTCTCGGTAAGCACTGAAGGGGTTGAAGAATGAAAAAGAAATGAATGAAAAAAGGGTGAAAAGAAATAGCCCTCCATTAATTCAACCTTAGGGCAAAAACCGGTTTCAATTCATATGCTACTGGTGGTTACTAAGGTAACACTGGTATTGAAGACAAGACGTCATGGACCCAGTAACGCACTGCACTAAACTTCCCAAGCTACTCAAGTTCCTCTTAAAAGGGCTTGTTTCATTCTCACGGGGAACCTACATAATCTATCGACTTTCTCTTAGAGATTGTTGATATTGAAGAAGGAGACCCTCTCCCTAGTCTCCGGCATAGGAACCAAAAGTGCACTATTGAGTCTAGAGCCTAGAGATCATCCACAAAATCTCATTATACACCAAGATTATCCATACTACACCAAAATCTCATTAGGAACCAAAAGTAAGGATAAGAAAACTGGGAATTTGTTTAATGGAGTGCCTGTGAGTAGGAATGTGCAATATAGGCCTAAAGCTGTCACCAATCCATCCACTAGCACAACTTCTCACGGGGAACCTATCTCTAGCTCGGGTCCTGCACCGAAACCAGTAGATGTGGACAATTCGTCTAAACCTAACAAGGGTAGCCAACCTTCTCAGAATATAATTCATAATAATAGCTACCCCACAATTAAGGTAAGTAAACCAATTTTGGCTGCTAATGTGTCTACATCTAACCCGTTTGGTTCTTTGGCTACTGATGAGGATGTTAATCAGACTACAGATTTAGTTGATAATGATGAATGTATTTGATGAGTCAGGTAATTTGTTTGATAATCCGGGGGCAAGCACTCTTGTTCTTAATGTTCCTGATGTTTAGTATCGCCTCTTGGAATATAAGGGGTTTGAACCACTCCCCTAAACAAAAAGAGGTTAGACAGGTGGTTACTGAAAATAATCTTAGTGTGTGCGCGATATTGGAATCTCATGTTGATGCATCTGGGGTATATGATACATGTCGTAATGTGTGTCGTCGATGGAAGTGGACGTCAAATGGTAGTCTTTGTGATAAGGGGTCCCGTATTATTCTTCGTTGGAATGATGATATTGTTGATGTTATGATTATGTCTCAAACTAACCAGGTTATGCATATACAGGTTAATATTCGTGCGGACAGCAAAACCTTTTTTTGTTCCTTTGTGTATGCAGATAATTATTATGTTAATCGGCGTGCTCTTTGGACCAACCTTGTGTGCCATGCTGGTTTTATGCGTAGTAGGCCTTGGGGAGTTGGGTGATTTTAACGCGGCTCTTAAATTGGAAGATCATTCTTGTGGTAGTTATGCTCCTGACATTGCTATGCGTGAATTTAAAGAGTGTGTCTAGAGAATGGAGGTTGAGGATATTAATAGTACCGGTCTTCACTTTACTTGGAATCAGAAGCCAAAAGGCTCGTGTGGTACTTTGAAGAAAATTGATAGGGTGATGGGTAATCTGAAGTTTTCTGACGCGTTTCCAGGTTCTTTTGCTATCTTTCAACCTTATCGTATTTCAGATCATTCTTCGTGTATTCTTCGTATACCTCAGGTAACTAAGCTCAAGCCTAAACCTTTCAAGTTTGCTAACTTCCTGGTTCATAAAGATGGGTTTCTTGATACTGTTACTGCGGGATGGGGTATTAATGTTCATGGATGTGCTATGTATCGTGTGGTGCAACGTTTGAAGGGACTGAAACCACCTTTTTGTAAGCTTTTGCACAGCCAAGGTAATCTTCATGATCAGGTGGTTAGGATTCGTAAGGAATTAGATGAGGTCCAAAAGGCCATTGATAAGGATCCATCTAACTCAGACATTCGGGATGAACATACTCACTATCTTCTTGCATATAAGGAGGCTACATTCGATGAAGAACGGTTCTTAAAGCAGAAATCTAAAGTTCAGTGGCTTCATGCAGGTGATTCTAATACAACTTATTTTCATATTATTGTTAAAAGCAAATGTGCCCGTAATCGAATTGAATTGGTTAGAGATGCAAACAATGTTTTGTTGCTCACTATGAACAGTTTCTTGGAATCGAAGGAAATTATAATCCATTTGATGATTATGGTATATTTTCTAATGTTCTTTCACACCAATTGGCTGATTCGATGGTTCGTCATGTTACGGATGCGGAGATAAAGGAGGCTATATTTTCTATGGGGGATGATAAAGCTCCTGGTCCCGATGGTTACACGGCTGCTTTCTTTAAGAAAGCATGGGATATTGTGGGTGCCGAGGTTATTTCTACTATTCGGGATTTTTTCATGAATGGTAAGCTTCTCAAGGAGATTAATCATACCATTATATCGTTGATTCCTAAAGTGTCTACCCCGTCTAAGATTAATGACTATAGGCCTATTTCTAGCTGTAATGTCATGTATAAGTGCATTAGCAAAATCCTTGCTAATCGTATTAAAGAGGGCCTTGGTCAGTTGGTTAGTATTAATCAATCTGCGTTTGTTCTTGGTCGTCGTATATCTGATAATATATTACTTACCCAAGAGCTTATGCGGAACTAACATAGAGGAAGGGGTCCACCTAGATGTGCGTTTAAGGTTGATATTCATAAGGCATATGATACGGTTGATTGAGCTTTTCTTAAGGCTATTCTGATTGGTTTTGGTTTTCACGCCAAAATGGTTGACTGGATCATGGTATGTATTTCCTCTACATCTTATTCTATATGTGTTAATGGGGATCTTCATGGCTGGTTTAAAGGTAAACGGGGTCTTAGACAAGGTGACCCGTTATCTACCAATTTGTTTACGCTGGTTATGGAAGTGCTAACTCTTATATTGCAGAAAAAGGTTTCTAATGAAGTGGATTTTCAGTTTCATCATTTGTGTGAACAACAGAGAATTATTAACCTTTGTTTTGCAGATGACCTCTTCTTGTTCGCTAGAGGCCATCAGGATTTTGTTAATGTCATTATGCAGGCTTTGGAGGATTTCAAGAACTTTTCGGGTCTTGTCCCAAGTATCCGTAAAAGTACAGCGTTCTTTTGTAATGTGCCTAATGCTATTAAAGCTGATATTCTCCAGTCTATGCCGTTTGCGTGTGTTCTCTCCCTATCGGTATCTTGGGGTCCCCCTTATATCTTCGAGACTTCTTTATAGGGATTGTAAGGTGCTTGTTGAAAAGCTGGAAGGTCGTGTCACTGATTGGCGTAATAGGTTCTTATCTCTTACGGGTAGGCTTCAGTTGGTGAGGTCTGTTTTATCCTCGATGCATCTATATTGGGCTTCCGTCTTTATTCTTCCTACTCGTATTATCCATGAGTTAAAGCAGCTTATGAGGGGTTTCCTTTTGTGTCAAGGAAAAATGAAAAAGGGAAATGCTAAGGTTGCTTGGGAATCTGTTTGTAAGCCAAAGAAAGAAGGTGGTCTTGGTATTCGACGTTTGGAGGACTTTAACATTGCTCTCATGACTACACACATTTGGAGTATTTTGACACATAAAGAGTCGTTATGGGTTCAATGGATCCATTCTTATAAACTTCGTGGGAGAAGCTTTTGGGATATCCCATGTTTGGGGGATGTTAGCTGGGGATGGCGCAAGCTTCTTGCGATTAGACCCAAGATTCGTTCATTTATCTGGCATAAGATCAACAATGGGAAGGATACATCGGTTTGGTTTGATATGTGGTGTAAGTTAAGCCCGATTCGTGATTTGCTTACTGCTAGAGATATTGCCCGGGCAGGGTTTAATTTATCTGACTCGGTTTGTGATTTGATTGCTAATGGTGTTTGGCTATGGCCGGTGGATCGGTTATCTAGATTTCCACTGCGACTCCCGGTCCCTAATCTTAACGATATTGACGATGGATTATTGGCATGGCAGTGGATGGTAACTTTAGTAGTTTTTCAGTTTCGGGTGCATGGGATTCTATGAGTCTTAGGGCTGATTTGGTTGAATGGTGTAGTATTCCTTGGTTCTCTCATTGTATCCCGAGGCATGCAATACACTTGTGGCTCGCTATTGGGGCGTAATAAGACTCGTGATAGGATGCTATTAATGGATGTTGGTCCTAACGCTTGACTTGGACTTGCTTAGATGCCGCTTGTGAATTGGTTCCTGATTCTCATTCTCACTTATTTTGAGTGCCATTTTCTATGCGTGTTTGGTTTTAGGTCCGGTTTATCCGTATGCGGTCCCACCTTATTTGGTGAGTATTCTAACAGTTCTTATTCCTATATCTAAGGGGCGGTCGGTTAGTAGCATCATTTCCCGGTTACTGCTCGCTGCTACTACATACTTTGTCTGGATGGAGCGCAATGCTAGGATTTTCAAGCGTAAGAAGTCTACTGTTGCTGAAGTGGTTCGCATCATTGTCTCTACTATTCGGTTGAAGCTGGTTGCCTTCAAGTTCAAGAAGCTAACCTCGCGGTCTCGATTGATTTTTGATAAATGGAAGATTCCAAGTATTTGTTTTTCGCACGAAGGGAGTGCCGGGTAAGGGCTATACTCTTTTTCCCTTCTCCAAGGTTTTTCCCTTTGGGTTTTTCTTGGAAAGGGTTTTTAAGGAGGCAGACTTCCTAGGTCAACTTGCTCCCTTCGTGGATTGGCTAGATGCGGGATGCTCGCTTGTTACAAGTTTTTTTACTTGTTTATGCCTAGCTAGTTGATGTAATATAGTTAGGTTCTTTGTGTTTATGGCATGTCATAAACACTAGGTTATCAAGCTTTTCGCTTGAGGTTAATGTGGTACTTCAGCCACATTCCATTTGTACTTAACATTATTTTTTGGTTATATATTTACCGGGGTAAAACCCTTTACCCAAAAAAAATCTCATTAGGACACAAAATTAATGAAGACTTGCTATTTCACACAATGTGGAAAGTAAGAATATATTAAGAGTCCTACGCATTATCCTTGTGGTTTTGTCAGAACATCCGAGTGATATGTAAAAGTATTCACGAAGAAGATGGAAATCCTTCTAGAGCCAACATCAAACAAGCTCTTGGTGGGTGACATGTGAGATCTTTTCAAAAGATCAAGCTTGTGACAACTAGATAGAAACGATGGGGCGATTCAATCTTGAATAATCCTTGGTCTAGGAATGGAATTGACGAATACTTTTGGAAAAACCGTTCGATGTGCAAATCTTCTTTTCTCTAGCACATCGAATGTGTATTCATTTTCAAACACAAAAAGTATCTCTGATTGAAAAATACTTTTGGAAAAACCGTTCGATGTGTAAATCTCTTCCTTTCTCTAGCACATCGAATGTGTACTCATTTTCTAATACAAAAAGTATTTTGATTGAAAATTGATCTTTCTCATAAAACCTTCGTCGTATTGCAAAACTCTTTCTTCAAGCAATACACGATTGTTTTTCAAATCAATTTTTCATCAATCAGTAAATCTCAATTCGCTGGTTCACTCACTCCGTGTTGTCTTCTTTGAGACGTTCCGGTTTGAGAACGGCTAGAGCAGCTGCGAAAACATGTAAAGGAAATTCTTCAGAATTATACCTGATCATAGGCAGTACTTGTACTGATCAACGGGGAACCGTGGGCCGTGTACCTCAATTCAACGAAAGTGATCAAAGACACTTTCGTGTGTTTTATTGCTAACTGTTGTTTGCAGGTACATTTAGACGGTTGCAGTTGATCAGAATTGAGAAGTCAATCCAAAGCCGCATGCTCACAGAATCCACACTTAATTGAAGAACATCATGAAAAGTGCCTATCTATATAACCTGGCTCAGATATTTTTATACTATGCTTCTACTACGCTGCTGCAAATATCTTGAACCAGTAAAAGCTTCCGCTACTCTGATGAAAAGATGTCATGATCCGAAAGTCACAGCATCACATGAAGGCAACACTACAAAGGGTGATCCAGAGATCTACTGTGGCTGATGATCTCAATGAAAGCTCGAATATCATCAAAGATGTGGATCAGTTAAAGGCCTCCACTAAAAGTACAAAAACTATGCGGACTTTGAAGAATCGCTACAAAAGCACAATGTATGCGGAATTTGAAGAATTGAAGTCTACGAGCTCAGAACTAAAGACACAGATAGAAGGCTAGGATGCAAAATGTATTTCATGGGGTGACCTCCCTTAGGGGGAGATTGTTAGGAATTGGAAATTCCATGTGAAAGTGTCGGTCACCCCAATTATGGTCTAGCATATGTTAGCTCGTAGACGTGTCGTTATTTACGTTATTTAGTAGTTAATTAGTTAGTTTGTAGCGTAGTTTAGTTTAGTGTAACACCGTGGAGGAAGGACGGGTCTTTACCCACTGTATGCCTGATCCACAGCCGACAGGAGGGCGTATCCTTTGTAACTATAAATACCTCTTCCATCCTTGGAAGGGGTGGTGCTTCTTTGAATCTAACCTTGCATTTTGTATTACAACTCTCTAACAAGAACACCCTCTCATCTCTTTCACTCTCTAAATAATGGCATACTTGTATCATCATCATCCAAGGCCATCCGAATCATCAAACAACGTATTATTTACGATCCTTCAAATATGTTGTCATATTGGATTTACTCAAAAAGACTCGTGCTCAAGCGTCAAAAGATGTTGATGATCATCTTGCATATACCAAAGAAGTTTTACGAAATAATGGAAACACTCGCTCTGAAAATCAAGATTTGTTACACACTATTCATGACTTAAAAGCAGAGTTGGTGAAACTTAAACAAGATAGGATAAGTAACACACATGTACTTGCCCCAGGATTGCTTAAAATTGACAATAGAACGCCTAATGACAAACCACAAGATACTAATGTGCTTCCTTCCACTGAAACAGGAATAGTTGCCTCTTTTCCCAACGTTAGCACTTCACAGCTTAAGAGCAAATCCAAGAAGAATAGGAAGTTGCAACGTAAGAGAAGAACAATAAATACCTCTGAAGTAGAAGAACACCTTAGGACTTTGAATAAAACTCATGTTTCACCCACTTTAGACATTGCGTTAGCCAAATGTAATAGCCAAAGTGATTTAACGAATGTTGAACCTTTACTTTGAATGTTTTGTTTGAAGCATCTTGTGTTGGTTGTCGTAAAAGCATGTTTTCTGGTTGTCATGATAAATGTGTTGCTAATGTTATCTTATCTTGTAAGTGGAACAATAGAAAACGGATGCTTCTAAGTCTGTGCTAGGTAAACCGCCTACTAATGTTTATGCTACGACCATTGATGTACCCATAGAACCCACTTCACCTCCTAGGAAGAGAATATCACCTAGTGCATTTACTAAGACCAAAGCCAAGACTAGTTGGACTTGGCAGAGATGGTTACAGAACATACCAGGCTTTAAATGGATTCCTAAGATCATTAACATATGTGTTTCTACTGTAACTGTAACGGAACCCTCTAACTCTTCGGCTCCACCTCTACTTCTATTCCACATGTGTCGTCTGTGTGTAATGCAGGTGATACAGATCATCCTCTGGATTGTTGATAGTGGATGTTCCCGACACATGACAGGCAATCTCAAACTGTTATCAAACTTTGTTTCAAAGTTCATTGGCACTGTCAGGTTCGGGAATGATCACTTCGCAGCTATCATGGGCTACGGAGATTATATCAACGGGAACATCCAAATTAGCATAGTTTATTATGTGGAAGGTCTCGGTCACAATCTCTTTTCAGTCGGTCAATTTTGTGATGGAGATTTGGAAGTTGCTTTTCGGGAGAAAACTTGTTTCATTCGTGATCTACAAGGAAATGATCATATGTCTGGAAACCGCACATCAAGTCTTTACACAATCTCAATGCAAGACATGATTGCTTCATCTCCCATCTGTCTACTTTCTAAGTCAACATCTACAAAATCCTGGCTATGGCACCATCGTCTTTCACACTTAAACTTTCAAACCATAACCAATCTTGCACGTTACAAACTTGTTGAAGGTCTCCCAAGATTTCGGTATTCTAAAGATCATCTATGCTCAGCGTGTGAACAAGGGAAAAGCACTCGTGCTCACTTTCCTTCAAAGGTGGAACACAACTCCCAACATGTGCTTCATCTTCTTCACATGGATTTGTGTGGCCCGATGCGTGTGCAGACGATTAATGGCAAACGCTACATTCTAGTAATTATTGATGACTACTCAAGATGGACTTGGGTTTATTTTCTTTGAAGTAAAGACCAAGCTCCACAAATAATCATCACCTTTCTCACGAAAATTCAAGTTCAGCTCCGGAACACAGTCAGACAAATCAGAACAAACAAAGGAACTGAATTTGTGAATCAAACTCTTCGAGAATACTATGAGAAAGTAGGAATTGAGCATCAAACATAAATTGCACGGACACTAGAACAAAATGGAGTTGTTGAAATACGAAACCATACGTTAGTGGAAGCTGCAAGAACAATGTTAATAAATGCTAAACTTCCAGATTACTTGTGGGCTGAAGCCGTGTCAACTGCATGCTACACTCAGAACCGTTCAATGATTACCAAACGCCACAACAAAACACCTTATGAGCGTATCCATAACCGCAAACCGAATCTAAAACACTTTCATGTATTTGGTTCTCTTTGTTACCCAAATAATGATCGTGATGATTTTGGCAAGCTCAAGGCTAAAGCTGACATTGGAGTCTTTGTTGGATACTATGAAAACTCTAAGGGATACCGGATCTGGAATCGTCATACAAGGGAGATAATGGAAACGATTCATGCCAATTTCAATGAGCTTACAGAAATGGCTTCTGAGCAAAATAGCTTGGAACCCGGACATAACCGTCTAAACTTCCCCCAAACACCATCATCAGCTGAACCAAGCCTACAGCTTACTCGTCGTCAAATGGAATAATTATTTACTCCTCTGTTTAGTGATGATATTGATCAACGTGCTCCAGATGTATCAAATGTTTCCGCTGCTCAACCTGATAATACTCCAATTCCTGATACACCTGAAACAACAACTATTGAAGAAGTACCTCCAATTGACTCTACAACAATAGCCGAACAAACCGCATCCAATGACGCTGAAACAGCTGATGATCTTCTGAACCAAGAAGTACCTACACCCGCAGTGTAACACCCCTAAATTTGGTTTAGCGGAAGCATACGTGTTATTGGGAACGTTACGAAATTGGTGAATCACAACACAAGTAGTAAAGAACGGAATACATAATCCGTTTAATTTCATGAAGTAGTTTTAAAACGTTATCTTCCAATATTGTTTAGATAAATGGGCACATCCCATAAGTTCAGTGGTCCCAATATAAAAACATCGTTTTTGTGTAAGACACTTCTTTAGAAATTACTACGACCATTTACCCGCCTCTTGCCTTGCATCCATGATCACGACTAAGCACCTGAGAAAATATGCTAAGACTGGTCAGCTATAAGCTGGTGAGTTCATAGGTTTAAATTAAAATAGTAGGTATGGACCAAAGTTAAAGACATATAATCATTATTGAGAGTATAATGTTATATGGATGAAAATCTATTACGTTAGCTCTAAGTTCATGCAACCGATACTACGACAGTTTCTGTATACTAAATGTTATCATACAATATATAGGCCCATTGCGAGTGTTTTGTCCCACAACACTCTATTCCGACATGGTATACGTTTCGCGTTGGCCTAGGCATGGCCAACCGAACGGAGGAGTCACCCTCAATAGATCTATTTATAACATTCGCGTTTCCCAATTGGGGAATTGACGGTTCATGAAAAGGGCATTCTCTAGGGACATAAGGGCTTAGGCTAAACCACGTAATAGTAATCAGGTAATGGTTTAGGTCCATAAAAAGGTTTTGCATATTTCTCACCCCAAAATGTATAAAACAGTTTATCAAGTAAAAGAGAGGCTATGAAAACTCACCTTAGCAAATGTGCAATCCAAATGTGGGATTAGTGATTGTTGTGAAGCGGCACCGACACGCGACCTAGATAAGGAGGGCAATGTTTTAGTTCATTGTTTTAAGTATCACTTACTTAAAGTAGTTCAATTGTTTTTATAATTGCAATAAATCTAAACTTTAGTTTGTAAAAGTTATTAAAATGATTTTACTAGTAAGTATATGAGTGTTTATATACTTTTCACATTGACATTAATATGGTTTTAATATCCAAAGTTTGATATGAAAAAAAATAATTACAATGTTCCATTAGTAAGTATATAGATGTATATATACTTGCTTAGGTTGACACAAATGGTGTTGTCAAAATTATGTATATAATTAATTTATTTTCTAGTTGTACTTAGAAAATATATTTGAGTTAAATTTGAAGACTATCAAATTTATTAAGTGATAAAATAAAGTAGCGGTCTTGATTGTTTAGCAAGAAATTGGTTCTCACTATTTAAAATTTTGACTAGTGAATTACTTGACATATAATTGTTTATCCGAGTACGTCTGACGTTCATTTTTGAGGTAACCTCTATTACGTATATCTTATTTTTAAGCACTTTCTTCTTGTATTAGACCCTTTTTACACTTAACATTATGGTGGCATATAATGAAATGGAGGAATGGAGTATGCGAGGACGAGTTTAGTTTAGCATGGACCTTGGAGAACATTTATTTCGAGTTTTTATTTGATGCCTTGACAAGTGACGAAATGAGTGACTTGTATTCGCAGGTGGGCTGCGGCTCGATGACATGCGCAGGAGGTTGGGCTTAGGCCCATTGACTATCCAAGTTTCTTTTACAAGTTTAAAACATGGACGGTGGCCCATTTCCACTTACTAGCTAACTGTTTCCATGAAGGGAAGAAATGGTTATGGTTGAGACTTGTTTCCAGCGAGACTTGGCTAAACCATTTACTGAAAGTACGAGCAAGGAGTGACGAAACTGTGGAAATTGAGTACTACTCAACTCGGTTCCATTCTTAGGCCGACACAATGATTTCGGCACAAGGCTCCTAGTTAGAAATATAGCATGAAAGGTGTCTTGATGACTATCATAGCTTTCTTCAACTAGAACAAGAGTGCGACATGGTGAGCCTTTAGCATAGGACCTGTATCGACTTAACCTGGTCTACGCGGATTTCATCCGAAAAGAACTTCAAGTATTTTAACGAGTTTCTAGTAGCATAGAACAACACTTAACACTAAAGGAAGAATGACAATTTTTTTTATTCACCACACTTCTAAACATCGGTTTATACCATCTATCGAGACCCAATACTTCACTATCAACTCAAGTGAACATCATAAGAGTCGACTGTGGATACCACGAGCCTTGAAGTGATTTTTCATTCGAATCAAGTAGCAAATTTATCACTAGATTTCGATGCAACATGAAATGGCAAAGAGGTGACTTTATAGCTTAGAATGTACCCCTACATGAAACAATGACGAGACATGGAATGTCGAAAATACTCAAGTACTCGAGGGGGTTCTCAGCCGAGGTAAAACCCATCATGCTTACAAAGGATGATGTGTTTAACTCGGTTAAGTGTACAACCGAAACCCGACACTAGCTACCAAAGTTTATATCAAAGTTAAGCACTTAGGCATCATGTCGAAACTATTGTTAGTTTCCTGCCTTTAGAACCTAGTATTTTTTTCATAGCTTTTACTAAACTTGACTTATCTAGTCTTTCTTGTTTCTTCTATCTCGACAATAAAACCAAACGGACCAATTTGCTAACGACGACTTAAAGTTATGGTCACATATCAAGATTTTAAGTATCAAAGATTTTAGTTCTTAGGCTAACTTTTATAAAAACTAAAATTTTCAAATTTCTTGATTCATACCACTCGACAGGAACAAGATTAACAACACATTTGCAAAAACTCAAATTTCAAATAACCAAAAGAACAATTAATATTGATATGACCAAATCATATAACAATTTCTTTGATAACATTTTCCAACTTAATATCATAAAACAACATAAAAGACATTACAACAAGAAAATGAGTAACCTCAACTCGAGAGATGATGCGTGTGGAACGAGGGTGGCTTCGTGGGTTCGAACTAAACAAATCTTGATTTAGCTTCAACACACTCCCAATTGCAAAACCCCTAATTCAATTTTTCTAAAACCCTAAGTTTCACAAACCCTAGTTTTTGGTAAAATTGATGAGGAAAGTGTGTTGGGGCGTTTGCATCCCTACTAGAGATAAAGGAAGTATTTTGGGAAGAGCTTGTCTATCTTTCTTTTCTTGTGACTTGGTTTGAAGCCAAAACTAGTTAACTTCCAAAAACCTAGAAAATCTTGGACTTTGGCTCAAGGTAGATTGATGTTGAGACATGCTTCTCTTGGGTGGCTTTGTCTTGATTCTTCTTGGACCCATTCAAAAGGGTAGCCGGCGCATCAAAGGAGAGGATTTAAGAGACAACAAGTTACATGGTTTTGGTAAGAGAGAAGAGGAGATGATGGAAAAAGCATGTTGGGTTTTCTTCTTTGGGAAGATTCGACCTACAAGGAGTAGCCAGGAGTAGAGGTTGAAGATGGAGATTTGATATCTTCTCCTTTTTCTGCTTTTGTGATGGTTTTGTCGTGTGTGGGAGAGAAGACAAAGAGATATTATATCTCAAATTTTAATAAAGGATTTCTTTTATGTAATATGTGTATGTATATATGTATTATACTTATAGTACTAATTGTGAAAATGTATGTATATAAATTACACTTATGTATTAATTGTGTTTGAGTCTTATAGGAGTTATTGTTTAAGTGAAAGTGTGTTAAATATCTTGTGTCCCGCGATATTAAATTGTGACCGAAGTATCATTGTTTGATAATTTTTATAACGTAGTATCTTATAGTTACGTGTCTGAAATATTTTTATCTTTGTAATATTCCATATCACGGAAATTTGTCATTTGTTTTATCAAGCCCTTATCATAGTGTCGATACGCGTGCAGTGTCGGTCACTGGGGAAACCGAGATAACCTCTCGTCTTACAATTTAATCATAAGACAAAATGAAATGAAATATTCATAAATTGATATGAATGCAAGAGTGGTGCAATTATCTACTGTATGCGAGTTATTTACTCAAATGATCAGGCAAAGCTTATGCATGCTTAATGACTTATGCTTAGTAATAATAAATTACTAATTATTAGTTAAATTTTAGTGAAAATTTACCGTGTGTCACACGCAGACTATGATCCAAATGCGTTCTTCAATCCTTTTGCTTATGAAACTGCCACTTCTGATGTTGCGGAATCATCCACAAGCCATTTGAATCCTCCTTATCTGCACAATGTATATCAACATCAACCCTCCATACATCGTTGGACTAAAGACCATCCTCTTGTGAACATTATTGGAAACCTGAATCAACCAGTCGTAACTAGACAAAGCCTTCAGACTGATGGTGAACATTGCATTTATGCACTTACCGTCTGCCAAGCTGAACCCAAAAGTATTAAAGAAGCAATGACATATGACAACTGGATCGAATCCATGCAAGAAGAACTTAATAAGTTTAAACATCTTGAATTATGGGAATTGGTTGCAAAATCAACAGGGGTCTATGTTATTGGTCTGAAATGGACTTGGAAAAACAAGTTGGATGCTGAAGGTACGGTTATCAGAAATAAGTCACGTCTGGTGGCTAAGGGTTATATACAAGAAGAGGGGATTGACTACGAGGAATCATTCGCACCGGTTGCTAGACTTGAGGCTGTACGGATTTTTCTGGCATTCGTGGCTCACATGAACATCACGGTCTTTCAGATGGTTGTCAAAACCGCTTTTCTGAATGGTAAACTGAAGGAAATGGTCTATGTTAGTCAGCCAGAAGGATTTGTTGATCCAGAGCTCCTTAATCACGTCTACAAACTGAACAAGGCTCTCTACAGTCTTAAACAAGCCCCTCGAGCGTGGTATGATAAGTTGTCATCCTTTCTCATATCTCACAATTTTGTCAAAGGATCATTCGACCCAACACTGTTTATACAATATCACGGGGAACACATTTTAATCGTTCAAATTTATGTGGATGACATCATTTTTGGGTCAACACATCTAAAGTACTCAAACGCCTTTTCAAAACTTATGAAAAAACATTTTGAAATGTCCATGATGGGTGAACTTACGTTCTTTCTAGGACTGCAAGTTCATCAATCATCCTGTGGTATTTTCCTTAGTCAGTCCAAATATGCTCATGAAATTTTAAACAAACATGGAATGCAAAGCCATGATACCTATTCCACACCAATGGCACATGCCAAGAAATTGGACGATGATGTGCATGGGAAATTGGTTGACCCTACCAAATTGGGTCTCTCATGTGTCTAACAGCCAGTAGACCTGACATTGTATTTGTTGTATATCTTTGCTCCCGGTATCAGTCGCGACCAACTGAAACTCACCTCTCTGAGGCTAAAAGGATCCTCCGATACATAAAGGGAACCATTAATTTGGGGATTTGGTATCCAAAGGATTCTGGTTTTGAACTAATAGCTTTTTTAGACGCTGATCACGCAGGTTGCTTAGATTCTCGGAAAAGTACTTCAGGTGCTTTATAATTTCTTGGCGATAAACTGGTGTCATGGCAATCGAAAAAGCAGGATTGTACATGGCTGTCCTCAACCAAAGCAGAATATGTGGCCATGTCGGCGTGTTGTGCTTAAGTCATTTGGATGAGAACACAACTCAAAGACTATGGTTACGTATTTGACAGAATCCCAATGTACTGCGACAATCGAAGTGCTATTGCGATCTCGTGCAATTTTGTCCAACATTCGAAGTCCAAGCACATCGATCTTCGATATCATTTCATAAAGGAGCATGTGGAAAAGGGTACTGTCGAATTATATTTTGTGGGTACTGAACACCAACTGGCGGACCTTCTCACCAAAGCCTTAGCTCCTGCTAGGTTTACTGAATTGATCCACCGGATTGGCATGAGGTGTTTGACTCCAGAAGAACTGGACGAACTTTCAACACATTCTTAAATCCAATCAAACACCAAAACCTCTTTTGTAAATATTTTTTCAAAAACAAAATAGAAAAATATAAATTTCATAAAATACAAAAATATTCTTCTATCTAAATTTCTTTCAACATTGCACATACAAATCTTCCGTCAACACTTTGCTCTTTCAAACAATTTAATATTTTCTCGGAAAAGTGTTGAGGGGGAGAAAGTAAATACTTTCTGTTTCATAAAACCTTGTACTTGCATGTCACCCAATATTGGTTGTATCTTTGATAATGGTGGATATGTTTCTTGTTTCAAAACACTCCTCGGACTCTAATTTGTAAAATTTCACTATTTCTAAAGTCGAGGGGGAGTGTCGTCAAGTTTCTTTCCAAACCTTCATGTTTTGTTTAACCAAAATGGAAGTTATGGGCTACGGATGAAAATGGTTGAGGTGGAGGGACTATTACTGTCAAAGTTAGAAACTATTTTTTAACAAAAACACTTCACCTAAAATCTTTTTCTCATTTATTACAAGCATTTAAGTTTACAACCACCATCATCCACGCTCATAATTCAATCCTCAAATTTGTGCTATAATCTTCAAATTTGTAAGTGTTAATAGTTTCTTTGAGTAATTTCAAACATGGGTCTCTAACCATTTTCATAACCAACGGTTTGATCTTTCTCTAGGCGTGATTCAAGTTTTTACGCTTATGCATATAAACTTGTAATCATGTTGGGATGTTTTTGTGAAATGTTTGTGTTAAAATGGTTCAAATATTAATACTAAAGCTGTTTCCAACATCTAATTCAACCCAAAAACTATTATGAATCACTTTTCTAAATTAGGGTTTATGCGTGGGATTTGGGTATTCTCTATTGTGAGTTTTTAAGGACATTTAGAGGCTTGCAAGATGTTTGATATATGTTTAATTAATCAATGACATTTTTGAATCAAACCCACAAACATCATAATGGTGAAATTTGAATATAGGGTTTATATATTCGTAAATTTGGGTAGTTTTGATTCATAAGTCATTTGATGTTAAAACTTGGTGAAAGCGTCTCATAATGCTCCTAAAACATCCCAGAATTCATTTGGTAGATCTTGCATGGTTAGATTTTTTATGCGTAGGATTTGAATTGATAGGGTTTAAACTTTACGCATAACCTAAATTCTACGCGTAACTGAAAACAACTTGTGATGCCATGTGATGATTGAAAGAGGTGGAATATATTGTTAATAGAAGTGTTATGATTGATCTATTTCAGGTTTTACGCGTTCCAATTCAGAAACAAGGGTAAAATAGATTCTACGCTTATGGAAAACCTTACGCGTAGATGTTACGTATAAGAGTAATCTTATGCGTAACTCTTACGCGTAAGGGTCTACAAAGGGACTACGCGTATCCTGTGAAGGATATGCGTAAACTTGGATTCTTACGCATAAGGCCTGCTCTTACGAGTGAACCTTACGCGTAAGCTCCCAACCTACTCTTACGCTTAAGCTTTATGCCAAGAGTCTATTCCTACGCGTAAGCTTTCTTACGCGTAAGAGGTACTCCTACGCATAAGCTTAGTTCTACGCGTATGGTTACAATGTTTACGCATAAGCTTACAATCATACGCTTAAGCCATAATTTTAACTTTTTTATGAAGCGTACAAACTTGTAATAAGTTATTCATAACATTACAAGACCAAAATGTCACTAATAAGCAATAATTGTTAAAATGTTGTGTGAATGAGTGAAAAATTTGGACTTTAAAATTCAAAATTAATATACTCACGAAACTTACCACATCAACTTTGGACTATTGGACAACAAGTGACCTTGGACTCGTAACATTCATTAACATAACATATTCAATAAATTGGACAATAAAATCAACTTTTGACTAACATAATGTCTTTCGATATGTTGGTACTGTTGTCTCAATATCTTTCAGATCACGATATGGACATCACCATGGAAAATGTTAACGCACCAAATGAGCTTACTATAGAAGATATCTTCCTATCAGATTACAGCATGAAGATTGGAAAGAACAACCTGAAGGTCGACTTTGAGAACTTCACTTGCACAAAGTCTTCATGTAGGATTGCTGTGGACATTCTCAAATCTCATCCCTACAACAATATGCTCTCCAACTCAGCAACTGTGCCAGAAATTTATATTCATCAATTCTGGCACACAATGAAGAAGGTTGAGGGTCAAGATGCTGTCACGGTGACTCTAAATGATAAGGAAGTCACCGGCACTGTTGCAGATCTGCCCACAATTCTTCTTCTGACCGCTATCCAACCTGCTGCGTATGTAACGATTCCAAGTGAAGCGGCTACACTACAATTCATGGTCGATCTTGGCTATGATGAAGCTACTGGAATAAATACAAAGCACTCCTCAGTCGATTTAAAGAACATTCCTCAACTGTGGAGGACCTTGTACATCATGATCGCCAAGTCTGTGTCTGGAAGAGACAGCGGTCACAGAGCCCCAAACTAATGCATCTGCAAACCTTCGGGGCATGGTCAACAAGCAGCACATCGACTTTGCCAGTCTGATATGGGAAGACATGCCATCTCAAGAAACCCGAGACAAAGGTTCCTTTTATCAGATACACTAAGCTGTTGATCCCGAACATTCTCAGGAAAAATCGGGACATTCCCTTGAGACTTAACGACCCCAACAATCATTCTGTATTGTATGAGCCCACGCTAAACATTGTCAGATTCAAGGATTCATCGACAAAGAAACAAGGTGCAGTACTTCTTGACTGCTTTCTCACTGCTGATATCAAAAGTCTTCAGTCGTATTCACGATACCCAGAAGCTGTGAACAAAGGCAAAGTCGGTTTTATGGATGAAAAGTCTTCAGCTATTCCAGTCAAGAAGACCAGAAGATTAGGCAGTGCTGGAAGTATAGAAAACACTGGGAGTGCCCTTAAGTATCCTAAGAGAAATCCTCCTCACAAAAGAAAAGTCCCATCTAAGGGTGCCATCCCTAACCCAAAACCGACACTCAAACTTGAGGACAAGGACATCGATTCTAAAGATACTGAGTCTGAAGAAGTGGTTTATCACTCTGAATCAGCTACAGATGATACTACCTCAACAAGGCTAGAAGATAAACCACCAAGTCCAAAATCAGACAAAGGGAAGACACCCGTTGCTGAAACAGAAGAAGAAAGCTCGGATGATGAACCAAGGGATGAGCAACAGCATTACCACAAAACTCTTAAGCATCTCAGGATTCAACATGCTGCTATATAATTTAATCTTCAACAAACCAGAGGCCCTGGAGGTTCCAGTGGTGGTGCACTAATCACACCAGTTTTCGATGCGGTTAATCAACCTGATAAGGGAACTGGTACCACCACTCAGGAATCAACAGAGCAAAAGCAGCAAGAAGATGAAATCATTTTGGATTTTGAAGAAGAGGAAAAGGAGAAGAATGAGAAGATAACTGATGAAGACATAGAGGAAGCAACTAGGGAGAGAGCTGAAGAAGAGGCTAGGGCTAAAGTAGAGGAATAGGCAAAAGCTCAAGAGGAAGGTGACAATTATCATCAAGATAATCCAGAACATAACCCGGAACAATCCTCTGAGCCACCTAAGGACCCTGAGCCTTCTCATGACTCATCTTCATCTGATTCATCGTCTCACTCATCACCACCACCATCCAAAGATGCTACCACTAGATCCACATCCAAATCAGTCAAGAAACCAACCGACACTTGGGCATCATGTGCCAAGTCCAAGATTGTCAAGGCTGTCAAGCAAGCAAGGAAACGCAAAGTGGTCAACAAGAAACTAAATCAGCTTGACGACAGAGTTAATTTACTTCAAAATGTGATTAACGAGTTCTCAGAGGAAAAAGACCAGATCCAACAATTTCTCAACCGAGATATACAGAGTGAAATGGACAAGACGATTAGGGACTACACTCATAAGTTCCTTCTCGACACCGTCCCTGGAGTCACAAGAGAGATGTTCACCAGACAACTCTATCCACATCTCATGTTACTGGTCAAGCATACACTGTCAAATACCCCTGCGGTCATGGAAATCAAACCGCCTCCGTCTCCTGTTGTCACTGATGCTAAATTGATCTCCAAGCTGGTTATGCAAATGTCTCAACGATCTGCAACTTTCACTTCTGACGAAGCAAAACTTTTTGAGGCATTACTGGAATATCAACTCAAGACATCTTGTAAAGAATCGGCTGGTCAAGTTAAGCGACCAAGAGATGATGACGATGCTGACAAGGATTCTGAGCCTAAACATCCAAAGAAAACAGGCGAATCCTCCTCCGTGCCTCCACCACCCCCATAAGACCACCACCACCACACGATCTGCTCAACATCCTCCTGCATCAGATAAACCTCAGGACTCTGAGTCCTCACCACCAAAGGAGAAAACTGGTGACTATTTCCAATACACTAGTGGTGATGACGAAGAGATCCTGACCCCCCAAAGCCTCACCTAAAACATCAATGAGCAACAATCGTGACCATCATCCACACCTAAGAAGAAGAAGAGATCCAGCTATGTCGTTTCTTGGTTAGATGAAGATGACACTGCAGAATACGACTGGTTCAACAAACTCGTTGATGCTACTCCGCGATTACCGGAAGGCCAAGAACTGGTAGATGGTCGTACTATGGAGCAGGTTAAGCTTATCCAGATGAATTCAGGGTCAAAAGATGACGAAGGGCGAATTACGCCGGATAAAAAACGATGCTTTCCAATTGTTAAAGGCATATCCGGCAGTGCTGTTGAAGTTGAATATCACCTCGACAACATTGCACGAGCTATGTCTAACAACATTGACTGGCTCAACCCAGAATCGAACATTGACTTCACAAGACCGGATAAAGCTCCATATTACACAGACTGGACCAAACCATTACCAACCATTGGTTGACCAGATCAACCTAGAATCCCTTACCAATACTTTTTTTTGGTAAAGGGGAGTAATCCTGCACCCTGGTAAATATATAACCAAATGGAAAATTTAAGTACAATGGATATGGGTGAAATCCCATATCACAGCCCGTTACATAGGCGAAATAGCATACATAACAAGACACTACCTTTTCTTAATAATAAGAAATAGACCACTACCACAGAAACAAAACAAGACTATAAAAAGATCAACTACTTCTTGACACGACCCTGGAGCTTGATATCTTCATGAAAGGCACCCCATTTACCTGGAAGATCGTATAGTTGATCCGTGTAGTCATCATAATCATAATAATCTTCCTGATCACCTCCACCACCTGTCGATGAGTAATTACCCATAGGCATATCGAATAAATTAGCAGACTCATCAAAAGTGTTAAGAACCTCATCCTCGCTATCTGAATCAACAATCTCACCAACCTTAGAGAACGGGTTGGTTCTTTTATTAGTAGAAGGAGAAGGATAAACAGAGGAGTTATGCATAGACATTCCAACCTCCTTATCATTTAGTACACACATAGGCGGTTCAACCAAATTAATATTATCAGTAGAAACCTCACAAGGCTTCAAAAATTCCATACCTTCCTCCAACGCAACAGTGGGGCTGTTAGAAATCTCCTTATTAATGTGCAAAACAGAACCATCTCCAACATCCACCACGTTAGAAGAGTTAGAAGCAAGATCAAGCACCTTATCCGCTTCCGACATTTTCTCCATATTACTCCTAAGTTCACCAATATTAATGCCATCAGAAAAATAACCATACTCATTACAGGCATGAGATAACTCATTAGTCACCAAAGGAGTACCACATGCGTCTCCTCATTAGTGGTCTCATTATTACCCTTAAGAATAGAATTCAGCGTATCAATGTCATTCGGCTTATTACTCGCCAAATTCACCACCTCCTTATGAGTAGAATTAGCATTATCATTTGGTATGGAAGTACTAGCCCGATCATTAATACTAGGCTTAGAAACAGGTCTATAAATAAGTTTAGGCTTACCTGACACCTTAACCTTGTTACCAACCTTAGATGTACGCTTATTAGATCCAAGACCAGCATCCACACTCATCTTCCTGTTAGCTTCCTTCAGCACCTTATGGCACTCCTTATCCACATGATCAAATAGTTTACACACAAAACAATGGGGAGGCTTGTATTCCAACTCAATATCAACCTTAACCATTCGATGCTCTTTTGTCTTAGGAATAGGAACCGCCACAACAAGTAACTCCACAAAATCATTATCCGCTGAAATTTCAACTAAAACTCGTGCGTAAGAATTCATGCCCCACGAATTAAGACACATATTGCTCGTGTGCTCATCAAACATAATAATTCGTCCCAATTTAGCCGTGATCATTTTTAGCCCAACCAGCGAATATGCCACCACCGGCACATTATACAATTTAACCCACACAGGGACCTTCTTAATGTCCTCTTTAATCAGATATGAATTGGGATTCCAAACATGGAGTATTAATGGGATTGATCTAATTCGCCAAGGACCTTGATTCAGAACGTTTTCCATACCATCCCTATTGGAAAACTGAAACATAAAGAACCCTTGATGTATCATGACATGCATAAACCCGTATTTCTTCCAAACATTACGAACAAAATTTTGTATTAAAGGGAACGCAGGTCTTTGTCCAACAAAATAGCCATAGAGTGAATTTTCTAATCGTGAACAAATAGTTTCCACTTCTTCTTGCGGTATAACGACATCATCCAAGGAAAGGTCAGCCATAACATCATGATTAAACGTGGTACCAGCAGCAGCATGGCTAACCTCACTCATATCAGAAGTGGTTTTCAAGCATCCCACCTCACAATCATCCTTCTTGTTTACCTTGATGCTTTGCACAACACTAGCTGCTGCATCTACGCGATT
This sequence comes from Chrysanthemum makinoi, assembly GCA_910596185.1. NCBI lineage: Eukaryota > Viridiplantae > Streptophyta > Magnoliopsida > Asterales > Asteraceae > Chrysanthemum > Chrysanthemum makinoi. The sequence goes on from OU343219.1 coordinate 59,022,205, forward strand.
ATTAGCCTTACTATCCTTGCTTTCCATGACAACAGCAGCATCAACAACTTGACCAATAGATGGTGCTTTGTTTTTGACATAACAATACGGCATCATAGGTTTTCCATCTTTCCCCAATATTTTACCGTCAATATTTTTAACCCGTTTAGCCAATTCACTCAACATCGAACTTCCATTATTCATCCTTGAAGCCCTATTCGAATTGTTAAGAAAACCTTTATTCATCTCTCTCTAACCCCAAAGCAAAATCAGTACAAATAACTTCCAAGCTCGCGGCAAACACAAACCCTAGGTATAGGGTTAAGAACCAATCGATTAGAATATACCCAAACCTTGTAGAAGATTTAGTATGTCGTTAAGCATACAACCCAAGAAACCAGCAACCAAAATTAACGATCACAAACAAACCCTAGTAAAGGGATTCGAATGTAATGATCACCAGCACCACCAATAAAACGCAAATCACAGGAATAATAATAGGTTTGATTAATACCAAATCCTTAAATCGTTAAATATAAAGAGTTAATGTCAACCGACCTAAACAATAAATCTGTTGCGGTATGATAGGAATACAAGGGCGGCAAAAAGAATTCAAATATGCAATTCAGAAAACGAAACCCTAACAGGAGATTGATCCAAAAAAACCATAATCACGATTGTTTAATTCAGCAAAGATAATTAAGTAGATGATAACTCACTAAGAATCAAATCGTTGGAGAAAAACAAAGGATTAGAGCAGATTTGCAAGCGTTAGAATATGTTAGGGTTTCTTTTTTTTCGCCACCTAGAGAGAGAAAGCAGGGTTTTTTATCTGATTCCCTTACCAATACTTCTTCAACAATGACCTGGAATTTCTACAACATGGTAGCAAAGTCAGCACGAAGTATGCTACGTCACTCACTTTCGTATCCCGCACGGTCTTCTCCAACAATGTTGCCATCGAAGAAGAAGCCACAAGAATGTTTGTTGAAAATGTGGTGACTTATGATCTTGATGCACAATACGGCATTCATCACTGGCCTGAACGAAGAAGAATTTACTACCGCAACCGCCAAGTTCAGAAATCAAACAAAGAAGTGTTCAGTGACAAACGGATCGTTGCTATTATGAATGTCGATCTGGCTACTAAATGGGATTATTCATTCCCGAAGAAAATAACCATCAAACGCCAAGACGAACAAGAATATGACTTTACTGAAACTGATTTTCCTAGGTTGTCACTGAACGACATCGAAGACATGTACCTTGCTAAGGTACAAGGTCGGATGAGACAATTTTCCACACATATTCAGCTCCAGTACATCACTTCCTTGTTAATATTCATTAGAAGCAAAGTGATCCAGGAACGTGTTGAAGATCTTCAACTTGCTGTGGAATCATATCAGAAACAAGTCAACCTCACTAAACCATTACTACACTTTCCCGACATAAACCAACTTTCTCAGTACACCATTGTCAAGAAACCAAAATTTGGAGTTGTTTACCGCAGTGAACTTCACCACAATTGTTTAATGGCGTACACCGAGGTTCACAAGTTTTGCGATCACACGTTGATGTCGGTTCGTGATGGGTTAGCATATCAGTTGAAAGACATAAAGCAAGGTATTGGGTCAAAGAAGCGTTGGAATTCTAAGGAAAGGAGGGATGCTAGGAAGATAATCACAAGGATTGATGAAAGGCTATTTCACCGGATCGATCGGAGGCTAGAGAGCTTTGTCGGTGGAAGAGAGAGTTTCCCTCTTACGGGCTATCAACGTCAAGAGAGAACTTCCGGTCTCATTGACGAATTGCTTGGTACTCCTTAAACTCTTTCATTGATTGATTCTTTTGGATATTATGATCTGTATTATTGACTATGGCTTGTGCACACATAACAGTGTACAACCCGTACTTGTATTGAAAGGACCCTGTGGTACGCATCAGTGCCACAATGTGACAACTCGTAAATTCCTCGATGCGTCGTAATTGGAGAAACGTCGATTAGAGCGATCGTTTGATTTAAATTGAGACACGAGTCATAATTTATATCGTTTTTATTAGAAATAATATTTTAAGAACATTGGCGTAACTCTCGTGTCACGAATCATTCGTTTACTAGGTTAAACGAGCCCCAAACCTAATATATCACAAGTTTTATAAAGTTACATCTAGGGTCCTTGGAATAGTTTTTCAGTTTCACCCTTGTAGTTCCCTTTGCACAAGACAAGCCCCTACTGAGTATATAAATACCCACCCCTTCACTTCTTCTCTCATTTTTATCAACTTCTTTCTCTCACTACAATTCACACATACAAATAAAACCCCTTTCTCTCTCTAAAATCCGGCCACTCTCCCCTAGGATTCCGGCGCCGTCACATTTTCCGGCCAACTTTCCGGCAACCTCCTCTACTTACACCACCTATCTCAAACGGTAGATCGGGATCTTGTGACCACGTTTATGCTTCGTATGTACCCTCAAAGGCCCATACGCGCCTTAGATCTACAATTTTATGTTCGGACTTAATGTTTCTTGATGTTAACGAGTTTCAAAAGAGTCAAATCTTGGTGGGTTACTTAGTAGTACTCATTAGAGACCTCCTCCAAGTGTCGTTCTCCTTTTCTTCTCGTTTTTTATGGTAGCCAACCCATTTCACGCGTATTATTGATTTTCTGTTGCGACCGATTTAATACAATCGTATATATAATCCTTGTTGTGTTTCGTGGATATGAAACTCGTTAAAAACGTTTTTGGATTAAAGACATGGGTAAAAACCGGTTATATATTTTGCTTGTGTTACAATTTTCGTGGATTACATGACATGGGTTAAGGGTTAAACTTGTAAGGGTTCGGATTTAATTCATTCAAAAATGAGTTTAGTAACCGTGGTGGTGTAAACTTATGAAAGTGTGGTGGTCATGCTTTTGCATCAGGTACTGACCCTCAAATTCTGTATTTGATATAGTGGAAATTAAACCATGACATTGTTTTATTATCAAGAGGTTTAATGGTTAAATTTCATATATAAAAACTGCTTCAAAAACGTGTGACCCATATTCTTGTAGTAAACAAATTGGTAACTGTGGTGTTGGTGCTTCGAGTGGTACTAGTTATCTAAATGGTATTGTTTTGCGTGTCTCGAGTCCACAACCAGTAGAGGGTGCGTGAGTGTATTGTTTCATTTGTGTCACGTGTCGGGTCGGGTTGACGACTCTTGGTGGTGTTTGTTTTGGTTTAGCATGGCTGCCAACCCACAAGGAGAGTAGAATACTTAATGGCATGGTTTGACTTGATGCTTGTTGCGCTATTTCGGTTACGGGTTCAATTTCATCTAGACATGATAATAGTTATGTATCGTAAAAGGTTGTTAAAAATGAATTAACGGGACTAATGAAATGGTTAAATAATATAAGTCATTGGGTGTACTTTCAATTTATCAAAAATAAATTGTGTTAAGGATATACGCGATTTTGGGTAATGAAGTAACTTGATATAGTTATACTTATATACACGTAACGACTCAATTTGGTAACACATCACTATACAACGATAACCGGAATAGAACTATCGGATAAACGATACAAAACTTGAATTAACGACGAGTAATTATTGGAAGCTAAGTAGGTAATTCGAAAGTAATATCAATTATTACATAGGAGCAACTACATTTTATATATTTGGGAAATCATAACAAGCTGTATTGGTTAATAAGTTCAACTTTATTAAACATTTTGGATTTAACCAGTATAATATGTTTGACTCGGAAATGAGTTTGATATATTGATTTCGCGATATGCCAAGTATTTCCTTTTCACATTTTAGCTAATAACGAGACGTCTAGTTATATATTGATGATGAATATGATTTTATTTAATCATAAACTCTTATTGAATAAAGATAGCACCTCATGTTTTATAAATACAAAATATATTTCATAAACTTTTGATAACGGGGTAACTTGATTCTTATTGGTTTAGGTATGATCGTGGGTCGGTGTCACCTTATATTCGCTGTTTCATTACTTTGCTTGTTTGCATGGTGCAACTTATAAACTCATTTTCATATTATCTATCTATCATGGGTCGGTGCTTCATGCACAATTAATCTCCTTGTAGTTTATATCAAAGTCGGTGTTGGTTTAATTATTGGCTCAATCAGATTCTCATTAATATTGATTTAATCGAGTGTTTCATGGGATAGGACCAGGTTTGTAGTGATAAAACCTTAACTTTTAAGTTAGGGTTTCGACTAATCTATACGTATTGATTGGTTGATTTTGTTTGTGTGTCGTGTATTTGGCTTGTTTGTGGGGTTTTAGAGAGATGTAGAAAGGATTTTTTGACAAAGATAGTTCGACGAAAGCTGAAAAACAGCCACCAACTTGGCCGGTCAAGTTGGTTCAAACATGGAATCGAATCCGTATGCTAAGCTTGATATCAAGGCGTTGGAAGATAGGTTAAAACGGCTCAAAGGTGAACATGGACTTGATGTTGGCACTGATGTCCCTGAGTTGCGTAAAGCTGCTAGGGTTATTCCAAACCCAAGCACTCATGATGGTAATCTGGATAGGGACAATCCGTTTGATTCTGTTTGGAGTACTCCTAATCAGGATAACACAAGTCGTAGTGATACGAATGTGGGTGGGTTGGATTCGAGCATGGGGAACGCTAGCTGTGGTGATCCGAATGTTTCTAAGGAGGATAACTTCATTGCACCTACGAATGTAGTCAATGCGTCTACTTCTGGTCCTAATGCGATTAATAGTGAAAATGTGTCTAATGAAGTCAGGTCGTTTGCTAATGTTTTGAACCCGGAACGTGTCGCTAGGAAAGTTAACTTTCGACCATTGCTGAATGAGAATCGCATTGATAATCATGATACGGTTCTTCCAATGGCTGCTATGGAGGGTGTGCTCAACCGGTATGATAATACTCTTGTTGGCTTCTTTGTTGGCAAGAATATTGCTTTTCCTTTGGTCCAAACGTATGTCACTAACACGTGGGGTAAGTTTGGGTTTAAGAAACTTATGAAAAATGATGATGGTGTTTTCCTTTTTAAGTTTGATTCTAAAGAGCGTGTTGAGAATGTACTTCAACGGAGACCTTGGATAATTCATAACTCTCCTATCATTGTCACTAAATGGACTCCTGACGTGCTATTGTCCAAAAGTGAGGTTACCAAAGTGCCCGTGTGGATTAAATTGCATAATGTGCCTTTACTTGCATATTCGGAAGACGGGTTGAGCCTTATTGCTACTCAGGTGGGTAAGCCGATTATGTTAGATGCTTTCACTAGCTCCATGTGCGTTGATTCATGGGGTCGTATTAGTTTTGCACGTGCTCTTGTTGAATTATCATCGGAATCTGATCTTAAACATGTGGTGACTATGGCGATCCCTAAAAAGGACGATAGTGGTTTTACTACGGCAAGTATCAAGGTTGAATATGAATGGAAACCTCCACATTGCACGGAATGTAAAGTGTTTGGGCATGATAATGCTTGTTGTCCAAAGAGTACTAAGGAGCATCATGATGCTGCTCCCACCTCGTCTGTGGGAGAGCATGATGATGGGTTTAAGGTGGCGCAGAATGGGAAAGCCAAACCCAAAGGTACGAAGATGTCTAGTGGTATTAATATGGGTAAGGGTCCTAGATTTGCACCTAGGAAGCAAGTATATGTTGCAAAGAAGAAGACACCGGAAAGTACACCTGTTACTACGTCTAACTCTTTTGGGACTCTTGAGGTGAATGATGACACGGGCATCCAAAGTCATGTGGTTGTTTCTACTACTAATGAGGCGAAGAGTGGGAATTCTTCTGGTTGTACTAAGGAAGCTGGTATGGATGGTTCTCGGGGGAAGGAAGCTCGTGTTGATATTGGTGAGGCTTGTAAGCCTCCGGAGACTATGACTTTTTCTGCTACCAAGGTTAGTAATCCGTTTTCTAAAGTCGGGAATGTGACGTGTTCTGATAGTGAGGATGAGGTTTTGGAGCCTGATAATCCTATGGCGTCATTTTTGGCTTCTGGGGGCGGTGGGGGATTTAAGCTTGAAGAGTTTGATGATTATGCTGCTCAGGTATACGATTTACCGGGACACTTGGAGGATTTGTGTGACATGTATGATGTTAATCTCTTTGGTCGTGGTAGGAAGTAATTTTGTAACCGAGATGAGAGATTCACTCTCATCCATTGTACTTAAAACGTTTTGGTTAATATATTTTACCAGGGTGCATGATTACTCCCCTTTTCCCAAAAAAAACTTTTGATAACAATTATATTGATTAGTATGTTGTACTTTAATAAGCATTTTGGTTTAAAATGAGTTTAATATATTTGTTTTGCGTTAAAACTGAATATTTCGTTTTCACATTTAAGTTGATGTTGAGTTATATAACTATAAATATTATTAACGGATATGGTTTAATCTATTATAAACCCTTATTAAATACGATGGTAAATCATGTTTTATTACACATACTAGCTTTTATAAACTTGTGGAAATACTATTTTGATAATATAACTTATTGAAGTCGTGTTGATTTGGAAATGTTGGAATAAATGAACGTGTCATTTATAGTACACTATTTACTACACCTTATATGAAGTAATTTCGGGTAAACTTGTATGATTACGAATAACGATTGAGATACCTTTATTTATTGAGCGATAAATGGAAACTTGCCTTTTATTATTGAACCTGTATGTTTGGGAATTGTTGGGTAAATAGTCGAAACTTATCAATTAACCTATTTATGTTACATAAATAGTTGTCGTCATTTCCTAGTCTTTGACTAGCTTGAGTATTATCGGTATTTCTTGACTTTGTCAATATCTTTTCCTTTTTGGCGTGAGTATGGTCTATATGTCTCGATTATATCGATGTCTTCTTTCCTTCGCGTGAGTTGTACGTCGCGTCTATGTTTCTTACCACCACACGAAACATTAAAACCAAACTTTTGAGATATGAATTATAAACTTTTGGGAACGATAATGTGCTTTTGAAAGTAACGACTTGAATGATCCATGAAAACTACAACACATTACTTCCTATTGATTTCTTTATCATATGAGCCGTATTCTAAGAATATCGTATACGCACTAGGTTGCGTCACAACTATTCTATTGTACTCGTCGTACATTCTGTTGGATGCCATGGAGATTAACTTTAGATGCCAGTCGTGTCAATAGCGAGTAGTGCATTGTTGTGGCAAAGGTGAGTTTCATAGCCCCACTTTTATCTACGTTTTTAACTATATTTGGGTGAGAATCATGCTACTCTTTTTGGACCATGAAAACAATTTGGATTTGCTTATATGCTTGACTGTTTAGATAGATGTGCGGTAGTTGTTGCCTAAGACTAGGTTGAACCGTTGCCTAGCTAAGAATAGACTTCTACCTCGACCTAGTCCGGGGTTGGCAACTGTTCTAGAGGTTGCCACGACAGTGCTGGACAAGAGTCGCGGGGCCCGAGTAATCCCTGGATGCGGGATATGATAATACATAACACCCCCAAATCTTGGTACAGCGGAAGACTTAATCAAGTTTTCGGGGCGTTACTTTTTGGATTGGTATCGCACACAAGTATAGCAAAAAGATAGTCATTTAACATTCAAAACCAATTCCCAAATTTAGTCATTTAAAACATTTAATCCAAAAGAGTAAATATTAGGCCCAAAACATAGTTGAATCAAATAGGTCCCCATAGTTTATCAGAGTCAGAAATGATCCTTGAACCCCGCCTTCTTTCCAAGCTTCCACCGATCACGTATTCCAAACATCTCTCAAATACCTGAGAAATCATGCTAAAAGGTCAGCTTACGCTCGTGAGTTCATAGGTTTAAGTTCAACAAAATCATAGTGGACCTGTAAGAGTTTATTTGCGATGCAAGACCTAAGATAGATAAATACCGTTTGCACACCGATCCTACCCGGATCACCAATCATAACACATGTCCCGCATCCAGGGACTACTCGGGCCCAGCGACTCTACTCCAGCACTCTTGTGGCAAAGTCTAGAACAATTGCCAACCCCGGACTAGGTCGAGGTAGAAGTCTATTCTTAGTTAGGCACGGTTAAACCTAGACTAAGGCAACAACTACCGCACATCTATCTAAACAGTCAAGCATATAAGCAAATCCAAATAGTTTTAACGTTCCAAAAATAGCAGCATGATTCTCACCCCAAAATAGTTCAAAACGTAGTTAAAACGTATATAAAAGTGGGGCTTTGAAACTCACCTCAAGCAATCAACGAACAAATAAACACTAGCAGAAGATAACGGTATCACAGCACAGCAGCTATTGACTCGGCACAACCTATTAATGTGGACCAACTTTAATATATATATTTCTTAAAATCAACGTTATCTACCCCAATATGTTCCATTTCGTTATTTCCAAACACGTCTCGTTTCACCATTTAATCCTAGTGTTTGGTATTCCTCGTGTGGGTGTATCGACTCAATATGATGCCATGAATGCACTCAAACAACCAATATATATATCTCAATGCGACACAATGAGACCTCTAAACGATAAGCTCCATAGTTCAATAAGTTTTGGAATAAATAGTAGACCTTATCGAATTCGTCAACTCGATAAACTCATTTATTTACTCGTGTCGGTTATTATCCCATAAATCCATCGTGTCCTAAAGAGTCATAAGGATAAGTCACCCATTAATGAGGTTACCCAACATACCTAGCGGGCTCTTATTAGATTCGTCAACCTAATAAGTCCGCTACCCACGTGGATCAACACTATTAATGCAAGGTTATCCGTAACCCATGCACACAACGTAAGAAATTAAATACTTAATTAGTATTAAATGTCTACAAACAACATTTATTGATAATCGTGTACTCGAAACATTAATTACTCATTCATTACAAAACATTTCCAATTTAGTCGTTAGTTTCTGTTTAAAAATAGTAAATAACAAGATAAGACTTGTTATCGACATTTTTGGTACAAAAGCCCATTTATTATTTCTATTTCATAGTTTAATAGCATTTTCATATATATATATATATATATATATATATATATATATATATATATATATATATATATATATATATATATATATATATATATATATGTTTCGTCAAATTCCAATATTAATCTCATATCGTTATTCGTTTCGAGTCCACAAGCACGAGTCATAACTTCTCGGCTTTTAATCAATCGATAGTCCAAATTATACTAAAGTCCATGTTACGGCTTTGTCGGAGTCAACTATTGACTAAAAAGTCAAAGTAACACCGACGTAGCTTAAAGTTGACAATATATATATCAAGTCCAAATTAAAAGTCATAATAGCACAATTCAATCCCAAACCAACTAAAAACAATCTCGCCAACCAATCAATTAACCAAATATACTCGAAACCAATGTTATGACCCTAATGGTCATGACATGGTCGCGGTCAAGACCACGTGAAACAAACAAGATCTTGAAGCTTTTCGGCTCCACGCGTCTCATCCAAATCTCAACTACATCAACCAACAAGCTACCAAATCGACCCGACCCGGACCCAAGGTCCATGTGGGTCTCGTACGCCTCTCATGAGCCATGTACGAGCCCTAGGTGGTTCGTACACAATCCCAATCCAATACAAACACTACCAAATCAATTCCACAACATCCAAATTCAATCATTCAAGCTCCATTCACTAACCAAACACAAAACCCATCAACTATTCTTAATCAAAAATATGAAACTAAACCTAAAATGCATAAACCCATCAAATTGATACACCACACACTTACCAAACACTAATTACTTGTTTATTTAGTCACTAATTAGACTTAATTTCATGTTCCACCCAAAAGCCTCAAATTTGTTCATAGGGTCGAAACCCTAATTTTCAATTCGTGGCTTTTTATTGCCAAACGAGCTCAAAATTCGTGGCTTTTTATTCTTCAGCCTTTTGATCTCACGGTCCATAATCTCAATCGGTTCCTCAACAAAACTCAATTTCTCATCAATACGAATATCTCTTAAAGGCACAACTATGTTTTCCTCCAAAAGACATTTCTTAAGATTACTAACATGAAAGACATTGTGTACACTGCTCAATTCCGATGGTAGCTCCAGGCGGTATGCTACCGGTCCGATTCTTTCCAGGATTGGAAAGGGACCAATATATCGGGTATTGAGTTTTCCACGCTTTCCAAAACGAATCACTCCTTTCCAAGGAGAAACTTTCAACATAACACGATCTCCAACCTGAAATTCCAATGGTTTACGTCTCTTATCGGCATAACTCTTTTGTCTATCACGAGCGGTTTGCAACCGATTACGAATCTGTACTATCTTCTTAGTGGTTTCTAAGATAAGTTCAGGACCTGTAAGTTGACTCTCGCCAACTTCAGCCCAACAAACAGGAGAACGACATTTTCTGCCATACAGTGCCTAAAATGGGGCGGCCTTAATGCTAGAGTGATAACTATTGTTGTAAGAGAATTCGGCCAAAGGGCGGTGTCTCTCCCAGCCTTTGCCGAAATCAATAACGCAGGCTCTAAGCATGTCCTCTAAAGTCTGAATGGTTCTCTCGCTTTTACCATCGGTCTGTGGATGGTAAGCAGTACTCATATCCAAATTCGTTCCTAATGCTGTCTGTAACGACTTCCAAAAGTGGGATGTAAAATGACTATCCCTATCGGAAATGATAGATATCGGTACTTCATGACGCGATACTACCTCCTTAAGATACAATCGAGCAAGCTTATCAAGACTATCGGCTAAAAAGTGAGCAGACTTAGTTAAACGATCAACGATTACCCAGATAGCGTCATTGCCGCTAATTGTTCTCGGTAATTTAGTGATTAAGTCCATGGTTATTCGCTCCCATTTCCATTCCGGGATTTCGGGTTGAACTAAAAGTCCTTATGGTTTCTGATGTTCGGCCTTAACTTTAGAACAAGTCAGGCACCAACTGACATACTAAGCTATATCGGCTTTCATATTAGGCCACCAGTAAAGTTTCGTAAGATCCTGACACATCTTATCGGCTCCGGGATGAATAGAGTATTTTGATTTATGCGACTGGTGCATAATCAACTCACGGATTCCACCATGAAATGGTATCCAGCTTCTGTCTCTGAAGCACAAAGTTCCGTCGGAACGCTTCAAGAAGCCGTTTTCACTTTCTACCATTCCATGAAGATTCTCATAAGGACGGTTCTCTTCCGTCAATGCCTCTGCTTGGGCGGCTAAAATTTGAGACGGTAAGGGCAAAACAATGGTCATTCCTAAGGATCGAACAAGTAAGGGTGGAATGTCCTCCTTACGACTAAGTGCATCAGCCACAACATTAGCCTTACCAGGATGATAACGAATCTCACAGTCATAATCACTAAGCAATTCCAACCAACGACGTTGTCTCATGTTCAGTTCCTTCTGATCTAAGATATGCTTCAAACCCTTATGGTCGGTAATTACTACACAGTTGGTTCCATACAGATAATGTCTCCAAATCCTAAGAGCAAACACTACAGCACCTAACTCAAGGTCATGGGTGGTGTAGTTTTTCTCATGCTTCTTAATTTGTCGGGATGCATAAGCAATCACCTTCTCTCGTTGCATCAAAACAGCACCTAGGCCTTTATGCGAAGCGTCGCAGTACACGACAAAGTCTTCGCTTCCTTAAGGCAAAGCTAGGATGGGCGCACTACACAACTTCTCCTTCAGAAGTTGGAATGCCTCTTCTTCCTTTTCTCCCCATTCATACTTAACATCCTTCTGTGTTAGTTTGGTCAGCGACTTAGCTATCTTAGAAAATCCCTCAATGAATCTCCTATAATAGCCTGCTAACCCTAGAAACTGTCGGATTTCTGATGGGTTCTTAGGAGCTGCCCATTTCTTAATGGCCTTAATCTTAGCTGGGTCAACATGAACACCTCGACTATCTATCACGTGACCTAAGAATTGCACGGACGGAATCCAAAATTCACACTTAGAGAATTTGGCATACCGCTTCTCCTTTCTCAGCAATCCTAAAATGAGCCTCAAATGCTCTTCGTGCTCCTCACTACTCTTAGAGTATATCAAGATGTCGTCTATGAATACTATCACAAACTTATCCATGTATGGCTTACACACTCGGTTCATGAGATCCATGAAAATCGCTGGCGCGTTGGTCAAACCAAACGACATCACTTGGAATTCATAGTGTCTATAACGAGTCCTAAACGCAGTCTTAGGGATTTCCTCTTCTCGAACTCTAAGCTGGTGATAACCAGATAGTAAATCGATCTTAGAAAAGACACTAGCTCCTTGAAGTTGGTCGAATAGATCATCTATTCTAGGTAACGGATATCGGTTCTTCACTGTTAACTTATTCAATTCCCTATAATCAATACACATCCGAAACGATCCATCCTTCTTTTTCACAAACAACACTGGTGCTCCCCACGGTGACGAACTTGGTCGAATGAATCCCTTCTCTGACAATTCTGCCAACTGTTTAGACAGTTCCTCCAATTCTCTTGGAGCAGGTCGATAAGTGGCCCGGGCTACGGGTGCCGCACCGGGTATCAACTCTATTTAGAATTCCACTTGTCGGACAGGTGGAATCCCTGGCAGATCGTCGGGAAAGACATCTGGAAATTCTCTAACAACGGGTACATAGTTAAGGTGTCTTTCACTCTTCTCCTCATTTTTCTTTTTAGAAATTCGAGCCAAGAAAAGACAACCTCCTCTATCGATGTACTTATGGGCCTTAATACAGGAGATGATGCTCAACTCGGAAGGACTTTCACAGTCGCTCCGATCTCCTTGTATGCTTAGAACTTTTCTGCCATACGGTAAACGCACAATCTTCTCATCACAAATGATATGTGCACCGTTCTTCGATAACCAATCCATTCCGATAATGACGTCAAAACTTCCTAAGGTAACCGGCAATAAGTCTATACTAAACGGGCGGTCTAGGAAACTTAAGGTACAATCTCGAATTACGGTGTCTATCTTCTCTCTATTCCCATTCGCTAATTCTACATCGTAACTAAACCCTAGAGGTGTTTGGGAGATTCCTAGTAATGGCATAAAATTGGTGGATACAAAACTCATATCCGCACCAGTATCAAACAGTATGGAATCATAGCGATTATTGAGAAGGAACGTACCTGTAACTACGTTAGGGTCCTCACCAGCTTCCTTCCCAATAGCGTAAACACGTGTTGTTCCCATGTCTCTCTGCTGATTCATAGCACCATGGTTTCCCTGGTTTTCCACAACCTCACCCTTCACAGGGTTTAAGCCATTACCTCCTACACCTCAGTTAGCAAATCCTCCTACATTACCGGGATTTCCTCTCATCCACGGCTCTCGCCACTCATTCTTAAAGTGTCCCTTCTTTCCACATCCAAAACAGGTGACAGTGGCCTTCCAGTCCGCTCCTTGTGCAGTTTGCGCTGCAGCAAGTGGTCGGGACCTACAGTCTTTGGCCAAGTGTCCTACCTTAGAGCACTTCCTACACACATTCGGGCATAGTCCATGGTGGTGTCGGTTACAATGACCACACACAGGCTTACTACCTTCATAATCTTTCCTACCTCCATTTCCTATGGCGAACACTCTGGCTGTCTCTTGCCGTTTGTTGCCATTCCCTTTTGCAACTTCGTTCCTCTTCCTCTTATCACTCCTATCATTCTTACCCTTATCTCCTAATTCTAGCACACAAGAGTCCATCAAACTCTGAGCCACAGCAATTGCCTCTTGCAAATTAACTGGCTTTGCAGCAATGACATCATTTCGAGTAGCCAAAGGCAATCCATCAGTATACCTTTCAATCTTAAGTTCTTCGGTGCGAACCATTTCAGGGCAAAGCAATGATAACTCTTGGAAACGACGAGTATAAGTTGCCATGTCAGTACCCTTAACCTTATGGTTCCAGAACTCACTCTCTAACTTCTTAACTTCTTTCCTAGGACAGTAAGTCTTAATCAGGAGAGTCTTAAACTGAGTCCAAGTCATACTATACGCTACATCAATTCTTACTGATCTGTGGTAGTTGTTCCACCAGGTCAATGCCTCGTCCTTCAAGGTGAATGTTGCATACTTAACCTTACAATCCTCATCACAGTTACTCACAGCAAACACAGATTTAGTTTTCTCCAACCACCTAGTCAGGTAAACTACTCCCTCAGTTCCTCCGAACTCAATAGGACCACAGAATCGGAACTCTTTGTAGGTACAACCTCGAGTTCGATTCAGCATTGGGGTTCCACTAGAAGTGTTAGAGAGATTAGCTTCAGCTAGCAGTTCAGCGACACGCTGTGACACTAGCTGGTCAATGTGGGCTGGGTTCACAGGTGGAGGGTTTTGTGGAACAGGACCATTCTCAGCACGGTCGTTCACATTCGGGTTTTCTACAGCTGGTGTGGTCGGGGCCGGATGATGACCTCGACGACCAGGGGCAACAACAGCAGCAGGAGCTGCTCGGTTGTTCCTAAGCGAGTTTCGTCTTGTTGCCACCATTCTGGAGGCAAGAAGAACAGTTTCATAAGTTCACAATTCACGCTCTAAAAATAGAGTTGGGTTCCAAGGGTCACCCAATAACGCCTGAACACGTAAACAAGGCCAACAGGGATAACGCTAAACCAAAGCGAAACAATCAGATACCGTATCATAACTAAAGGATGCATGTTCCCATAGCCATAACTCATAGGTTTCAAAAGTGGAAATACATGGAAGGATACGGAGAAATCACAAACGATCCTAATAACGATACTAGTAAGACAACTAGGATAATCCTACATCTTGAACCAAGTACTACTTAGTTTCAAGATGGTACAAAACCATGAATCTAATACGATCTAGCCACGTCTACGAATATCACTAACTGATCTCCAAACATCGTCAACCTCTCTCCACAATGATGCTAACTCAACACGTCGGGCGTCGCGATCACTCTTAAGCTCTGCGACCTCTCTCTCCAACTCACCAATCCTACGCCAAATCGCTCTATCAGCGTCACGAGCTGTCGCGAACCCTCTCCGCAGGTCCCCAACCTGCTCCTGGAGCTCCGATAAACCATCATGCAAAACCCTAGTCCTCCTGACTACAGTACCCATATCAACTCTCAGATCCTCTATACTAGCCCTAGATACTCCAACCAATCGATTCGTCAACTGACTAAGCCTAGTACCCTGTGAGGTAATCCTCTCCCACATCAGAACCGTCTCACCATACTCCTCGGGCTCTGAAGCAATCTCCGATGGTATCTCAGATCCTAACGGGCTACCTATATAAGCTGAGTAAAGTGGCGAGTCAATGTCAAAAGGCTGTCCAAGGGACTCAGGGTCAGGAAAAGGAGAACCTGGTCCTGGAGAATGTGCAGGACTCTGCAATGGAGGAGTACCCCCTTCTGGGATATCCTCGTCATCCTCCTCCTGAGGATCCTCATCGTCATCTACATACTGCTCCTCAATCTCATGCTCCTCCTCGACCTCATGCTCCTCCTCGCCCTCATCCATAGGGGGAGAGTCCATGAGTCGGAGTCTCTGTGCAGGTAAATCCTGAAGTGGTACACTAGGAGATCTAGGCCTCCTACGACATGGTGATGCTGCTAAACGGATAGGTGATGATGGTGGTCTCACGTACATGCGGGCAGTGCTATAAGCAAGCCTAGGAGTCTGTGCTCACGCTAAAACCTGATGTAAAGTGAGCTGCCTAGATGAGCTAGGACGATCTGATGATGATGAACTAGTGTGACGGGCAATCTCATAAGGATCACCCTGCGCAACCGTCATGAGAGTCAATGATGGCGAACTAGCAACAGCATGGACCTCCTCAGACACATCAAAAGCTAGTGAAGGCATAGTCTGTGACAATGGCATAGGGTAGGTATAAGTGTTCGAAACAACTAGTTTTAATAAGCGCATCAACTCAACCAAAACATATATCACGTAATGAAAGCTTTAAAAGTAGAGGTACCGCATTACTCAAAACATGCCTTTAAATAAAACACATAAGTTCAGTTCCATCACATAATCCCATATCAAATCAATCGAGTTCGAAATTTCCACAATCACACTATATCGTTTACTCAAATCAAATTCCGTAATATCTCGATAATCACATCTCATTTTCCAAAACCAATAATCATATCTCATTTCCAAAATCAATAATCGTATCTCATTTCCAAAATCAATAATCATATCTCGTTTCCAAAATCAGTTCACAATATCCCTTAACATATCATCTCATAATTCAAATCGCAGTTCATACCATAATCAAATAAGAAGCTTCGGCTTGGCAAGCGGGCGTGCGTCGGTCGAGGATCAATTTTCTCAAAAGTGGTTATAGTTTAGGGTTTATAAAATACCTAATTCTCTATAACCTTGAGCTCTGTACCAATCTGTAACACCCCCAAATCTCGGTACAGCGAAAGACTTAATCAAGTTTTCGGGGCGTTACTTTTTGGATTGATATCGCACACAAGTATAGCAAAAAGATAGTCATTTAACATTCAAAACCAATTCCCAAATTTAGTCATTTAAAACATTTAATCCAAAAGTGTAAATATTAGGCCCAAAACATAGTTTAATCAAATAGGTCCCCATAGTTTATCAGAGTCAGAAATGATCCTTGAACCCCGCCTTCTTGCCAAGCTTCCACCGATCATGTACTCCAAACATCTCTCAAATACCTGAGAAATTATGCTAAAAGGTCAGCTTACGCTGGCGAGTTCATAGGTTTAAGTTTAACAAAATCATAGTGGACCTGTAAGAGTTGATTTGCTATGCAAGACTTAAGATAGATAAATACCGTTTGCACACCGATCATACCCGGATCACCAATCATAACACATGTCCCGCATCCAGGGACTACTCGGGCCCAGCGACTCTAGTCCAGCACTCTTGTGGCAAAATCTAGAACAATTGCCAACCCCGGACTAGGTCGAGGTAGAAGTCTATTCTTAGTTAGGCACGGTTAAACCTAGACTAAGGCAACAACTACCGCACATCTATCTAAACAGTCAAGCATATAAGCAAATCCAAATAGTTTTAACGGTCCAAAAATAGCAGCATGATTCTCACCCCAAAATAGTTCAAAACATAGTTAAAACATATATAAAAGTGGGGCTTTGAAACTAACCTCAAGCAATCAACGCACAAATAAACACTAGCAGAAGATAACGGTATCACAGCACAGCAACTATTGACTCGGCACAACCTATTAATGTGGACCAACTTTAATATATATATTTCTTAAAATCAACGTTATCTACCCCAATATGTTCCATTTCGTTATTTCCAAACACGTCTCGTTTCACCATTTAATCCTAGTGTTTGGTATTCCTCGTGTGGGTGTATCGACTCAATATGATGCCATGAATGCACTCAAACAACCAATATATATATCTTAATGCGACACAATGAGACCTCTAAACGATAAGCTCCATAGTTCAATAAGTTTTGGAATAAATAGTAGACCTTATCGAATTCGTCAACTCGATAAACTCATTTATTTACTCGTGTCGGTTATTATCCCATAAATCCATTGTGTCCTAAAGAGTCATAAGGATAAGTCACCCATTAATGAGGTTACCCAACGTACCTAGCGGGGCATTTATTAGATTCCAACCTAATAAGTCCGCTACCCACGTGGATCAACACTATTAATGCAAGGTTATCCGTAACCCATGCACACAACGTAAGAAATTAAATACTTAATTAGTATTAAATGTCTACAAACAACATTTATTGATAATCGTGTACTCGAAACATTAATTACTCATTCATTACAAAACATTTCCAATTTAGTCGTTAGTTTCGCTAAAATAGTAAATAACAAGATAAGACTTGTTATCGACATTTTTGGTACAAAAGCCCATTTATTATTTCTATTTCATAGTTTAATAGCATTTTCATATATATATATATATATATATATATATATATATATATATATATATATATATATATATATATATATATATATATATATATATATATATGTTTCGAAAATTCCAATATTAATCTATATCGTTATTCGTTGAGTCCACAAGCAACGACTCATAACTTCTCGGCTTTTAATCAATCGATAGTCCAAATTATACTAAAGTCCATGTTACGGCTTTGTCGGAGTCAACTATTGACTAAAAAGTCAAAGTAACACCGATGTAGCTCAAAGTTGATATATATATATATATATATATATATATATATATATATATATATATATATATATATATATATATATCAAGTCCAAATTAAAAGTCATAATAGCGCAATTCAATCCCAAACCAACTCAAAACAATCTCGCCAACGAATCAATTAACCAAATATACTCGAAACCAATGTTATGACCCTAATGGTCATGACACGGTCGCGGTCAAGACCACGTGAAACAAACAAGCTCTAGAAGCTTTTCGGCTCCACGCGTCTCGTCCAAACCTCAACTACATCAACCAACAAGCTACCAAATCGACCCGACCCGGACCCAAGGTCCATGTGGGGCTCGTACGCCTCTCATGAGCCATGTACGAGCCCTAGGTGGTTCGTACACCATCCCAATCCAATCCAAACACTACCAAATCAATTCCACAACATCCAAATTCAATCATTCAAGCTCCAATCACTAACCAAACACAAAACCCATCAACTATTCTTAATCAAAAATATGAAACTAAACCTAAAATGCATAAACCCATCAAATTGATACACCACACACTTACCAAACACTAATTACTTGTTTATTTAGTCACTAATTAGACTTAATTTCATGTCCCACCCAAAAGTCCCAAATTTGTTCATAGGGTCGAAACCCTAATTTTCAATTCATGGCTTTTTATTGCCCAAACAAGCTCAAAACTTGTTCCATTTACCTTATTCAAACACCAATTGCAAAACCCCTTTGAAACCCTAAAAGTACGAATCTTGATTCGAAGATTTGAAGGTGTTATGGAAGTCCAAATGGAGCGTGTAATATATGGTTGGAAAGAGGAAAAAGAGAGCTTCAATATGGTGGTGGAGGTGGGGGTGACGCGCCACCGGCGGGATGTGGTGGCCGGAACAGTGGCCGGCGGTGGTGGGTGGTGGTTTAGGGTTTTTAGAGAGAGAAAGGTAGAGAGAGAAATGGGTGTGTGTGTTTTTTTAGTGAGAGAATGAAATAGGTGAAATGAGGGGATGGGAGCCACTTTTATACCATACATGGGGGACTCAAAAATAATTATTTTGGAGAAGGGGGGTGCCAGTCTCAAGAGAAAGGGGAGGGGTCGGAGTTGTAATTTTTCGTAACTATCCCGTTTACCCATTCCCGAGCTCATATATTGTCCCCCGAGTGTCCCACGACGTTCATTCAACTTTCTAACATTGTTATTTACGTTTTTCCACGATTTTTGACTATTTATTTGTCAATTTTTGAGTTACGGTCTAAAAATTACAATAATTCTTGTTTTAGGCTTTTCTAGTACCGAATCGAATAGTGCCTTCCAAATAGAGTTAAAAATCATACGATAACTCATTTAATAATGAAATAAACCATAAAAACCAATAGACGGTATAAAATCAATTCATGGTTTATAAAAATAGTGATAAAGGCAAAGCTCGGTTTAGTTTAACGTAATGCGGTTACCTAAAATAGACTCCCTAAATTGCCAGTTGTCACATTATATGATTGGTGATCCGGGTAGGATCGGTGTGTGCAAACGGTATTTATCTATCTTAGGTCTTGCATAGCAAATCACTCCTACTGGTCCACTATGATTTTGTTGAACTTAAACCTATGAACTCACCAGCGTAAGCTGACCTTTTAAGCATGATTTCTCAGGTATTTGAGAGATGTTTGGAATACGTGATCGGTGGAAGCTTGGCAAGAAGGCAGGGTTCAAGGATCATTTCTGACTTTGATAAACTTTGGGGACCTATTTTATTAAATCATGAGTTGGGCCTAATATTTACACTTTTGGATTAACTGTTTTGAATAACTAAATTTGGGATTGGTTTTGAATGTTAAATGACTATCTTTTGCTATACTTGTGTGCGATACCAATCCAATAGTAACGCCCCGAAAACTTGATTAAGTCTTCCGCTGTACCGAGATTTGGGGTGTTACAGATTGGTATCGAGCTCAAGGTTATAGAGAATTAGGTATTTTATAAACCCTAAACTATAACCACTCTTTAAGAAAATTGATCTCTCGACGACGCCGGGCTTGCCAAGCCGAAGCTTCTTAATTGATTATGGTATGAACTGCGATTTGAATTATAAGATGAACTGTTAAGGGATATTGTGAACTGATTATTGAAACGATATGATTTTGTGTAAATGAGATGTGAATATCGAGATACTACGGATTTGATTTGAGTAAACAGTATATCATGATTTTGGAATTTTGAAATCGATTGATTTGATATGGATGATTGAGAACACATTAGACGAATTGATTGATAAGATGATTGATCAAATGCTTAGGGCTGATTTGATGAACGGTTTGATTGAACACTTGATTGAGCATGTGCCCTGTTAGTAGACAATTTAAGTCTGCCTATCTTAGTAGTTCGCTATAAGCATTTCACATGCTTATACATACACAGTAAGCATGTCCTCATGCTTATGCATACCCCATAAGCATTTCTATATGCTTATGCACGCCCTATAAGCATGTCCTCATGCTTATACATGTACAGAAAGCATGTCCTCATGCTTTCGCACGCGCTATACCTTTCACAGAGTGTGGAGTCCCAAACCTTAAATCTATAAAACTTAACTTATATTAAGTAGTTGCCTTGGGTATATCCCAAAACAATAAAGAGAAAACTTTGTATGAATATACACAAATACGTGGGATCTATTAGAATGTTTTTGGAAGATTAAAGTGAACAAATGAACATAGAATGTGATAACCAATAATTCAACATTATTTATCAATAATGCGGATACTCTCAAAGTATCAGGATTATGAAATTTCCTGGCGTAATCTCACCACTTGATTTAAAACTTGCACATTAGTAGTGGTCGTGGAAATGATTTGGGAATATAAAGGAAATGGTACTATTATAACTAAGTCAAGGAGTCACAAACGAGGCCTTTTGTCTCGTGAACGTGAGTTCCACAGTTGAGTTTTGATGAACACGAGTCTAAAACGCGTTAAAGCTAATAAAGCATGTAAACTGGTGTGTTGGTATCGTGTGTGTGTCATGTTCACGTGTTTTGCATCTTATCGTGTTTATGTGCCCTTGATCATAACTAGATGATGGATTATAATGATTTTGATGATGTCGATTGGTGATGGTCTTGTGTCACGATTTTGAGTCGAAACTCTCGTAAACCGTTGTTTTATTCTTTAAAATTTGTCAAACAAGTGGTAATCGGTTTTGATTACTAATAATGAATTCATGTCCGTTAATGCTATAATGATATGTGAAACCAGTAAGTGTTTCAGATGATAAATTGGACTAACGTGTGATTATTTGGTTAACGTTGAATCATTTGTATGAATCAGATTTTTGGAATCGAATGACATTTCAATTAACAGCTTTAATTGAATAACAAATTAATTGTGGTGTTTTGGATAATTGGTGAGTTATTAACAAACATTAGAATTGATACTCGTTAATCAGGTTGTGTTTGGGGAAATTGAAAGAGTCAATTTGAAATATTTATTGTGTTGGGTATGTTTGATTTTCTTTTTAGATGGCGGTATTGGTATGAGATTGTTTGGAGGATTAACTGGAGTTGTGAAAAATTGTTTATTTTGGATTTAATGATATATATGTCAACCTTGCGCTACGTCAGGTGTTATCGTGACTTTCTAGTCTCGACTGACCCCGACAATGCCGTATCTTAGTCTTTAGTATCTATTAAACGATATGAGGTGTAAAAGCCGAGAGTCATGGCTCGGACTTGGGAACTCGAAACGAATAATGACTCAAAATTTATATTGGAATTTATATTGAAACAAATAAATTTATATCGAAATTTTATATTGCAATTTTATATCGAAATTTTATATTGGAATTTACATTGAAAATTATATTGAACTTTATATTGAAACGAATAAATTTATATTGAAATTTATCTCGAAATTTATATATATATATATATATATATATATATATATATATATATATATATATATATATATATATATATATATATATATATATACTAGTAAATAGTACTGAAAGATATAGGTGATAAATGATTTTGTACTAAGCATTCGACAACAAGGCTCGCCTTGTTATTCGACATTTTAAAAAGGGGACCAACGTTTAAAAATAGAAATGTTTTGTAATAAAAGAGTCATTAAATGTTTCGAGGGCACGTTTATCCAAGGGTCTCATTTATGAATATCTAATGTCATTTATGTGTTGTGCGTGGGTTACAGATGACCTAACATTAATAGCGTCGATCCATGTGGATGACGGACTTCTTAGGTTGACGAACCTAATAGGTGCCCGCTATGTACGTACGATAACTTTATTAATGGGCAAATTATCCTTATGACTCGTTAGGGTGTGTTTGGTTTTGGGATAATAAACGACATGAACAAATGGTTGAGTTTATCGAGTTGACGAATTCGATAAGGTCTAACTATTTATTCCGAAACTTATTAAACTATAAAGTTTATCATTTAGACGTCTCATTGTGTCATTATGAGTCGCATTGTGGTTATTTGAGTGCATTCATGGTGCTTGTTGAGTCGATACCACACACACACACACGATGATACCTAATGCTAATAACCAAATGGAACAACGAGATATTTTTGAGATGAGGAAATGAATACATTTTGGGCATATAACATTGAAGTTGGGAATATATATTAGGAGTTGGTTATAAACTTGTTGTGCCTTGCTTAATAAAAATTTATCGAACCTCGATTGAATATAGACTGATCACCTATATTCAGCCAGAGACAGCAGGACATGGACTGATCACCTATGTCTGTCTCAGAGGTGAATTTTACAAATACTGGGAATTGTTATAACAAAATTGTGTTCGGATTTGAGATTGGTTTTAAGAACGATAAACTTTAGGTGGACTCGCACACTCACACTCGCTAAACATCACGAAAGCCCGCACTTACAACACGACACACTGGCATCGTAACACCTCTTGAATCGTAACACTTCTGGCATCACTATACGTCTTCGTTTTTTGTGAAATTCTTGTTTATGACACCTTAGCGTAGTTCGCCATAATTCGGGTGAGACCCGATTGGCACTGTTTGCATCCGAGTTGCTTATCGACATAAGCCTCGTCAATCTCTCTCTAGAGCGTTTGAAATTATTTTGGGCTATTTTTGGATTTGGTCTTGACTATTTTGGATTCGGTTTTGGATTTTGGTCTTTGGGTTTTTGAATTTGAGATTTTGATCTCGTTCCGAGTTTTAACTCGTCATTTGACTTCGAATCATTATTTGGCCTTGAATTATTATTCGGCTTCGTTTCATGGATAACTTTGTTAAAATCATCTTTCGACCTTTATAGGCGGTATTCGATTTTGAAACGTTAGATGCGATAGTAACCGTATTGGAATTATCATTCCACCGTATTTCGATAGTAATCTTGTTGGAATTATCATTCCACATCGTTTCAGTAGTAACACCGTTGGATTTGTCATCTAGCCTCGTTTCGTTGGTAACTCTGTTACCGACACTTATACCTCAAGCCTAGTCTTGAATCGATTGTTGAGAAAACTTCTGAAACCTTACCATTCACTCGATGTTGATTTTAATGACGTTGCTCATTTCCTAAACCGATAATGTTGTGGTCGACGTTGCTTCGCCAACAGCTTTTAGTTAAGGTAGTACCTTACGTGCTGTTGATGTTGTACCTTATCCTTTATTTAGGTACCCCTATCGATAACGATCTAATGACTTGTTTTAGTGAAGTTGTTCACCGAGGATTATCCTTAGATATTGTTCCGTCAATGTTGACTCTAGCAACATTGAACCCTCAACATTGTTTGTCAACAATAGTCTGCTATGTCACACCACCGGTTTTGGTAATACCTACCCTATTTTATCAACGTGGTACCTTACACACCATAGATGATAAATTCTCTAGCATACCTACTTAGAGCCGTTGACGTTCACTCGTATGTAGAAAATGATTGGATATCGATTGGTAGTTGAACTTCTTTTGGAGATTATGATTTTGGAGTTGAACCTTGAAACCTTTTGCGTTAAATGTTAAGTGCACCAATGAGTCAATCGACAGACTGTGGTTAGTAACCAATACTCTCTTTTAGGAGTCGTGACTTTCGCTCTAACCTAGATATCATGCTAAGTCAACGACCGATTGATGGTAGTAATCAACACTTTCTAATAGAGACATGCTCTGAACTTCCTAGACTTTTCATCTAGTAGAGATTCCATCACAGAAATCTTGAAATCCTAAGGAGAAACCTGAACCACGTTTTCTAGGACAACTGTCACACCCCCAATTTACTGTTTGCGTGAATGGAATTCGGGTTTGACTCATAGCACCACAATCACAGCTACATTGAACGACCTAAAGTGCGTTTAAAACACATCGTTGGATATTTATTTAAAAACGTTCAGAGTACAACATCGGTCCCAAAAGGTTTACAAAGTTTGCGAAGATACAAATATATTACAAGTCCAAACGATGTTTTTGAAAAGAAAGTGCCATAATGTACAATGATGTAAGTCGACGCCGCGACTCAAAATGTGGTTCCTTAACCATGCCATGCGAATGTCTTAGTTACCGAAAATACATTGCTAAAACGGTCAACAATAATGTTGGTGAGAAATCATAGGTTTATGTAAATGTTTTATACGACTACGCAAGTATAGATCATGCATGACAATCCTGCCACGTAAAATGTTTCAGCATGACAACTCACACGTAAAATGTGCATGACAATTATGTCACGTAAAAAATGTTACAATTGCATAAGCCCATGACCCCGAAACTAGACTGTTCATAATGTATGCCCCCAGAGTGTTTGCCGACAACTCAGTAATGTTATCAAACGAAATGCATCCGTATGACAAGTTGGGATTCACCAACTCGGATGAGCCACCCTCGATAGATCTATCCACTCATCCTCGCTCCAAAGATTAACGGTTCATGTTCAAGTAATGGGGACTTTCAATTGGCAATGTGGTAACTTACGCAATGTAAATGAATTTAATGTACTTGGTATCGTAATAAAATGTTGTGCAATGTATTCTCCCCCGTAGGTTTGAAAATAATTAAAAGCATGCGACGGGGCTATGAAAACTCACTTGGTAAACTGGAATGATGGCAAAAGTGAGTACACTGAGGTATGATGTGATGCTTTAACCGGGACCTATTATCAATGATATGATATGTAATGAGTTGCAATGTAATGTTATGCATGCATTTCGTATGTTATTTATACCATTTGCGAGTTTTGAAAATAATTACATATCGTCGAAAAATACTCTTTTGACGTCTTGACCAATCAAAAATCACTTTACAAGTTTTTACGTCAAAATGTCATCCTACCATGGTTTTATAATGATTTATGGTGAAATTTTTACTTTCGTCAGAACAACGAAAATTTCTTGAAAGTGACAAAATGGCTTTGGAAAACTAGTCGTAAAATGGTGTACGTCGATCGTTAGAGAACTAACTCGACGGTTTTGGAAAGTTTGTATCGAAATCTAAAAGTTTCTTCTCAGAGTTTTCGACATAAAGGTCTCGATCATAAAGATAATAAGGGTTAAAGATAGTGATTTTGTCTAATTGTTGTGTAAAAAGTGAGTTTCGGCCAATTTTAAGCATCCGTAAATAATTTATTACAACTCCGCTATACAAACAGTCGATTGTTTTGAAAATAGGCTCGGGATCTTGATTTTACTAGAAGACATTTCGCTCCAAAAGTTCCACATCAAAGTTAAAAAAAACAGCCGTCAACATGGTCATTTTAGTTACCGTAATACTTGTATCGTAAAAATAATATAGTTTTTCGTGAAATAATAGTTACGCAAATTTTATGAAAACGTGCATATCTTCGTCGCTTTCAAATGTTTTCTACGATAATACGTCCTTGGCTTCGTATCAAAGTATACTAATAGATTTTTGATAAGTCGAAATAATTTGCAAAGCTTAAGGCCTCGCTTTTAACTCGAACTAACCAAAAACATGTTGCTGAAATTTCGGGAAAAATATATTTCTCGTCAAACTTTAAAATTCATAACTTCTTCGTTATAACTCCGCTTAATCCGCTCAAGCGCCACGAATTCGGTTTTAAAGTATATTTTCGAAATATCAAGGCCAAAAAGTCGTGCCTACTGTCGGATTTTCCAGAAAATCAAAACAAGGACAGAATACATTTTTATAGTTATCGAAAATAGTTTTTCGCGTACTAAACCTATTTCAATCCCTTCAAATCAACTCCAAAACTAATCTAATCCTACCATACACCTTCTTAGGGTGTCATGGGTTCCTAATCATCAAGACCAACACATACCAAGGGGATAATTATAGGATGACCATATATATATAAAACTCTAAAAATCATGGAAAAATGGTATAAACAACACAAGTCTTGCATGTTTGTTCCAAAAATGAAGAGATAAATATGAGATGATAAGGAAACATGAAAAATGAAAGAAATATGCTTACAAGTTAATATGATGAGGTGCAAAGAACAAGGTTAAACCTAAACACTCTTGGTTTTTATTTCAAAACCTAATAAAGAGTATTATCTAGATTGTATATATGCTTGAACTTGAAAAAAAATGATGATCCCTTTGATCTCTTGATGTGGCCGGTTAGGAAGGAGAGAAAACCAAGAGAGATTTTGCTACTAACACTTGAGAATTATTAGTGATACATGAATGAGAAAATAATGAAAGTGTAAGACTTATGTAGTGTAAGATTTTAGACAATCAAGTAACCATACTCACATTTATGGTCACCTCCCCCTTGGTCGGCCAAGGGGGGAGGAATTTGATAAAAATTAATTTTTTTTTTTTTTCTTTTTACTTGTATATAATTGTGTAATTATTGATAAAATGTATAAGTAAAAGGTAAATGGTAGATTTTTGGTACAAGTAGATTTTTAATAGATCAAAGTAGAGTGTAATGAGATAATAAAAATTGTAAAAAAATACATTCCTTGTGAAATTTGAGTGATAAAATAATTATCGAGAAATTTTTAAGAAAAGTGTCGTAATAATATAAATTCAACGATTTATGTACCAAATAAATTTAAAACACTAGGAAAACTCAAAATATAGTTTATATAACTAAATGTAAGTTTAAAAATATGTCGGGATCATTTTTGAAAGTAACGGATTAAATATTTAAAATAATAACTCACGCGATAACGTTTATTTAATATAAAAATTTACGCGTTTAATATGAAATGCAATGTCATGAATGAACTAATGTGATGCAAATGAAATGTAGACTAAACTTAGTCCATATGAAATGTACGTGATGTTATGATCATGAATTCGCCGCTAAACCATAAAGGTTACGCGAATTTGGAACACGTAAACCTAGTTTACGATAAATGTTGAAATAGTGAGGCATAAATTGTTTCGAGAAATGACCTAAAAGTACGGGTTGTCACACAATCACATAATCTTTCTCTCATCCTTCGAGAAGCACCTGCTAACCTTTCGGACCTCTCACCAAACGATAGGCTACACCATAGACGAAACCTTGGAAGTAGATTCCCGCCTTTACCTAAGTGATTTTTGGTAGTCTTACCAACCTATTCACCTCCCGCGAATTAGTAAAAAGGAAAAGTATGGACGACGATGCTCTTCTCTCCTCATATAGATATAGCAACACTGGGGAACCCAGCTATCTTCTTTTAAGGAGGTGAGGTAGTACGTAATCCTCTCCCTCCGATACAGTGACTCCGATACAGTGACTTGATCCAATAAGCTAGACCTCACCTTTGAACTCTAGCTCCTTACCTTCTTTCCACTATGGCACTTCTATGGGAAAGAGGGAAATTCCCTTGATCCGTTTTCCCTGTCTAAGATTTATTTGGTTAGTATACACCTGATTCTCCTTCCTCAACCTTCAACTCACTCCGATACTCTTTAAGGATGAAGTGCGATTGAAAAACCTAAGTTACGCAAATAGACTTATCCACACGTAAAGGAAACCATGTGCTTTAGGAGATGCCGATTCCTATCCTTTCCGGATGATGGCAATCGCCACACACACCCATTTTTCATCTATGACTTCCTAGAGCTGAGAGGACCAATCTGGATATGCTTGCAGTGTATCATCTCCATACTAATGACTGAAGTAGGAAAACCATTCGAACCCTAGTAGAACACGTAGCGTGCTTATCAAGTTTGGCAACGGTTAGGATAGACACCTCTCGTTGGCCACACTCTCTTATCGACATCTCTCAAGTCTGACAATGGTTGGGATAGACACCTCCCATTGGCCAACTTCTCTTATAACCGTACCTATCGCTTTAGTACCTCAAAGGCACCGTAAGAAATCCTTTATGGTCGTAAGTGCCGATTCCGATTGTTGGGTAGAAATGGAAATACCCAACTTACCAACCCTGAACCTATTTAAGAGACTACCAAGGAAAACGTTCTAAGTTGAGATGGATATGTAAGTTACTCACAAACCATTTGGAGACATAGACAACGTAAATCTCTTGAACCCTCTAAGATAACCTAGAATTAAGCTTACGGATCCACCATGAGATTATGTGAGGCGAGTAGTAAACGTGGAAACTTAATCCCCCACTATACTGATCCCCTTGAGAACCATTGCTAGATTGAGACCAGTAGCTCAGAGGTTTGAGCTACCATCAAGAATCGGTAGAGTTCCTAACATTTCGTGTGTAATAGGAAGAAATGACTCGCCGATAAGGCAATCGTTATCCCTTTGGAAAATCCTAATCTTTGGACGTTTAAACTTCGTTGACCTATCGAAACAATAGATGATGAAACTTAGCAACTTTAGTAAAGTTGCCTCTTTGTCTTCGAAGTCCATAGAAACTCATAGTAAGATCCTAGATTCACGTAGGGAACGTGAAGATAAACCCTTGTGCTTTTGCACTAACCCCTCCTAGACTTTAACGGACAATTTGAATTGAATCGAGAGGACGCGATTCCTTTTAAGGAGGTGAGGCCGTGACAACTCGTAAATTTCTCGATGCGTCGTAATTGGAGAAACGTCGATTAGAGCGATCGTTTGATTTAAATTGAGACACGAGTCGTATTTTATATCGTTTTTATTAGAAATAATATTTTAAGAACATTGGCGTAACTCTCTTTTTACGAATCATTCGTTTACTAGGTTAAACGAGCCACGAAGCTAATATATCACCAGTTTTATAAAGTTACATCTAGGGTAGTTGGAATAGTTTTCAGTTTCAACCTTGTAGTTCCCTTTGCACAAGACAAGCCCCTCCTGAGTATATAAATACCCACCCCTTCACTTCTTCTCTCATTTTTACCAACTTCTTTCTCTCACTACAATTCACACACACAAATAAAACCCCTTTCTCTCTCTAAAATCCGGCCACCCTCCCCTAGGGTTCCGGCGCCGTCACATTTTCCGGCCAACTTTCCGGCGACCTCCTCTACTTACACCACCTATCTCAAACGGTAGATCGGGGTCTTGTGACCACGTTCATGCTTCGTATGTACCCTCAAAGGCCCATACGCGCCTTAGATCTACAATTTTATGTTCGGACTTAATGTTTCTTGATGTTAACGAGTTTCAAAAGAGTCAAATCTTGGTGGGTTACAAGTAGTACTCGTTAAGAGACCTCCTCCAAGTGTCGTTCTCCTTTTCTTCTCGTTTTCTTTATGGTAAGCCAACCCATTTCACGTTATTATTGACTTTCTGTTGCGAACGATTTAATACAATCGTATATATAATCCTTGTTGTGTTTCGTGGATATGAAACTCGTTAAAAACGTTTTTGGATTAAAGACATGGGTAAAAACCGGTTATATATTTTGCTTGTGTTACAATTTTCGTGGATTACATGACATGGGTTAACGGTTAAACTCGTAAGGGTTCGGATTTAATTCATTCAAAAACGTGTTTAGTAACCGTGGTGGTGTAAACTTATGAAAGTGTGGTGGTCTTGCTTTTGCATCAGGTCCTGACCCTCATATTCTGTATTTGATATAGTGGAAATTAAACCATGACATTGTTTTATTATCAAGAGGTTTAATGGTTAAATTTCATATATAAAAACTGCTTCAAAAACGTGTGACCCATATTCTTGTAGTAAACAAATTGGTAACTGTGGTGTTGGTGCTTCGAGTGGTACTAGTTATCTAAATCGTATTGTTTTGCGTGTCTCGAGTCCACAACCAGTAGAGGGTGCGTGAGTGTATTGTTTCATTTGTGTCACGTGTCGGGTCGGGTTGACGACTCTTGGTGGTGTTTGTTTTGGTTTAGCATGGCTGCCAACCCACAAGGAGAGTAGAATACTTAATGGCTTGGTTTGACTTGATAGTTGTTGCGCTATTTCGGTTACGGGTTCAATTTCATCTAGACATGATAATAGTTATGTATCGTAAAAGGTTGTTAAAAATGAATTAACGGGACTAATGAAATGGTTAAATAATATAAGTCATTGGGTGTACTTTCAATTTATCAAAAATAAATTGTGTTAAGGATATACGCGATTTTGGGTAATGAAGTAACTTGATATAGTTATACTTATATACACGTAACGACTCAATTTGGTAACACATCACTATACAACGATAACCGGAATAGAACTATCGGATAAACGATACAAAACTTGAATTATCGACGAGTAATTATTGGAAGCTAAGTAGGTAATTTGAAAGTAATATCAATTATTACATAGGAGCAACTACATTTTATAAATTTGGGAAATCATAACAAGTTATATTGGTTAATAAGTTCAACTTTATTAAACATTTGGATTTAACGAGTATAATATGTTAGACTCGGAAATGAGTTTGATATATTGATTTCGCGATATGCCAAGTATTTCCTTTTCACATTTTAGCTAATAACGAGACGTCTAGTTATATATTGACGATGGATATGATTTTATTTAATCATAAACTCTTATTGAATAAAGATAGCACCTCATGTTTTATAAATACAAAATATATTTCATAAACTTTTGATAAAAATTATATTGATTAGTATGTTGTACTTTAATAAGCATTTTGGTTTAAAATGAGTTTAATATATTTGTTTTGCGATAAAACTGAATATTTCATTTTCACATTTAAGTTGATGTTGAGTTATATAACTATAAATATTATTAACATATATGGTTTAATCTATTATAAACCCTTATTAAATACGATGGTAACTCATATTTTATTACACATGCTAGCTTTTATAAACTTGTGGAAATACAATTTTGATAATATAACTTATTGAAGTCGTGTTGATTTGGAAATGTTGGAATAAAAGAACGTGTCATTTATAGTACACTATTTACTACACCTTATATGAAGTAATTTCGGGTAAACTTGTATGATTACGAATAACGATTGAGATACCTTTATTTATTGAGCGATAAATGGAAACTTGCCTTTTATTATTGAACCTGTATGTTTGGGAATTGTTGGGTAAATAGTCGAAACTTATCAATTAACCTATTTATGTTACATAAATAGTTGTCGTCATTTCCTAGTCTTTGACTAGCTTGAGTATTATCGGTATTTCTTGACTTTGTCAATATCTTTTCCTTTTTGGCGTGAGTATGGTCTATATGTCTCGATTATATCGATGTCTTCTTTCCTTCGCGTGAGTTGTACGTCGCGACTATGTTTCTTACCACCACACGAAACATTAAAACCAAACTTTTGAGATATGAATTATAAACTTTTGGGAACGATAATGTGCTTTTGAAAGTAACGACATGAATGATCCACGAAAACTACAACACATTACTTCCTATTGATTTCTTTATCGTATGAGCCGTATTCTAAGAATATCGTATACGCACTAGGTTGCGTCACAACTATTATATTGTACTCGTCGTACATTCTTTTGGATGCCATGGAGATTAACTTTAGATGGTAGTTGTGTCAATAGTGAGTAGTGCATTGCTGTGGCAAAGGTGAGTTTCATAGCCCCACTTTTATCTACGTTTTTAACTATATTGGGGTGAGAATCATGCTACTATTTTTGGACCGTGAAAACTAGTTGGATTTGCTTATATGCTTGATTGTTTAGATAGATGTGCGGTAGTTGTTGCCTTAGACTAGGTTGAACCGTTGCCTAGCTAAGAATAGACTTCTACCTCGACCTAGTCCGGGGTTGGCAACTGTTCTAGAGGTTGCCACGACAGTTCTGGACTAGAGTCGCTGGGTCCGAGTAATCCCTGGATGCGGGATATGATTATATGATTGGTGATCCGGGTACGATCGGTGTGTGCAAACGGTATTTATCTATCTTAGGTCTTGCATAGCAAATCACTCCTACTGGTCCACTATGATTTTGTTGAACTTAAACCTATGAACTCACCAGCGTAAGCTGACCTTTTAAGCATGGTTTCTCAGGTATTTGAGAGATGTTTGGAATACGTGATCGGTGGAAGCTTGGCAACAAGGCGGGGTTCAAGGATCATTTCTGACTCTTATAAACTTTGGGGACCTATTTTATTAAATCATGTGTTGGGCCTAATATTTACACTTTTGGATTAAATGTTTTGAATAACTAAATTTGGGATTGGTTTTGAATGTTAAATGACTATCTTTTGCTATACTTGTGTGCGATACCAATCCAATAGTAACGCCCCGAAAACTTGATTAAGTCTTCCGCTGTACTAAGATTTGGGGGTGTTACACACAATCCTTATAAAAGGAGCGAAAGCTTCTTACATTTGAGTAAAACTTATCAAAACTTTCATTTTTCAAAGTTTTGCTCAAAAGAACAAGTACTTCCCCTTATGTTTTCAAAACCTAAAAAGTTAATATTACTTTTTGAGGGGGAGTATTTGCTAACAAATCTTTGTTCACAAAACGTTCTTCGTGGAAATCTTCCCACAAAACTTGAAATGGTCATATTCGATATCAAAATTTCATCAAAAATAACATTTATATGCCATTTTTGAGGGGGAGAAAAATTGTGTGATACAAATATGATTGGAAAATATGATTGAACCTTCGTGCTAAGACTTAACCCATGAATTGACGAGATCTGAACTGTCATACATCGAAAATATTTATCTTCCAAGACTTATCCGAGTAGATTGTACCTATTCGAGAAGCTCTTGATAGACATGAACTTTGACGGGTTTGACAACCTTTCGAGGTTTGTCCACACCTTCAAGGTAGTTATTAGAGCTAGTTGTCACATAAAAGCTGACAATCTAACTCTTTAACTATGCAACATAAACGTGTCTGCGGGGAAGTGTCTATCTCGAGTCGATCAATTCAAAAGTGCGAGTTCTACCCTCACTGTGCAGATTTCTGTCAAAACACTTGAGCACATGTGGAGGGGGAGTATTTCTAAAAATACAAAACTCTCGAAGTGTTAAAAAATGATTTCACTCATAAACACTTTGAGAGATTTTTGAGAAAATGGTTTTATGGCAACTTATGATAGTCATGGTGTTATAAGGTGACTAAGGTTAGGAATAACCGTCCTATGATTCGCCAGAGCCAGAGGGATCTACCCAAGGACACCACCAATAGTTAGAATTTAGTAGTCCTTAGGTATGATTATAAAAAGGAGAAAAAGAGAATCGGAGAAAGAAGGAGTTGAAGAATTAAAAAGAAAAGTAATGAAAAGGGTGAAAAGAAATAGCCCTCCAGATTATTCAACTTAGGGCAGACACGGGGTTCAATTCATATGCTATTGGTTGTTACTTGATGACACCGGTATTGAAGATTAAAGTCGTCATGGACCCAAAGGACGCATGCACTAAACCTTCTTAGCCACTAAAGCTTCTCTCAATAAAAGCTTGTTTCATTCTCACACGGAACCCTACGTAAACTATCGGCTTTCTCTTAGAGATTGCTGGTATTGAAGAAGGAGACCCTCTCCCTAGTCTCCGCTCAGGAAAACCAAAGTGCACTATTGAGTCTAAAGCCACGAGATTCATTAAAAGATCTCTTAGGAACAATTGACATTTCATCACTTGTTGTTCGACATTAAGGACGCAAGTGATAACATTATCGAGTCCTTCACAGATCTTAGCAATCTGTCGAGAACATTTATGAGGGGTTCACAACTGTGATCCTCAGTGATTGAATGGAAACTCCTCCAAGGGTCAACATCAAACAGCCGATAAAGAGGTCACTTCGGTAACTCCTTATGGGTTACGCTTAGTGTTGTCTCAAACGGTCTGCAGTCGTGGGGTGATGCTTCGGTGTACCTCAGCGACTCACCTAAACTATAGGTGTACTTCGGTACATTGTGTTATCCTACTTGAGGGACTCCAGTTCAGGAACAGCCTTTGCTAGAATTAGAGATGTGTTTTCACACTATGCAATTAACACGCTCGAAGTTCAAACTTGTAAGTGCTGGAAATCACGCTAAGGAGATTCCTTTCAAAATTCAAGTCCTGAAGATGTGGGTCATTATTTGAACTTGTTCAATGTAATGCCAATCGCCCCTTATGGGATTGGACGGTGATTCCCCGACCAAGGTGAATGGAATCAAGACATTCATCTGAAGAACAATCGTAGTGGTCAATTCTCTAAGAAACGACCACAGTGATCGATTGGTGTTTATCACTAACCAATTCTTATGTTTCTTCTTGTGGATGCTCCTGGGAGATGATCGTGCAGATTCTCCACATGCTCATACAAACAACAACATAAACTGAAGTTCTCTCGAAAGGCAAAAAAAAAGTCAAAATGATTCTTAGTCAAAGCCAAAGAATCTACAAACTTTAAAGACTAAAGAGAACTACATCAATCCTAAAATCCAAGGTCAAAGAGCGTTTGAGCATGTTGTAGAAGGACGAGGAGACACCTGAGCAACGAAGCGGACCTGATGCAGATTACAACAACATAATATCACCATATCCACACCTGAACAAAGATCAATGATAAATGAAGACGTCAAAGCTGAAAACTTCAAAGAAAAACAAGATCCTCACACTGGGGAGATTGTTGGAATCAAGACACTTCTTCTCACAAGAAAGAAGAATGTTAGAAGACGTCAAAGCAACTATTACATCCGTACCAACAACTTTTCAAGATTACTGAAGTTATTAATTACCAACACTTAGGTGGAGATTGTTGGAATCACTCCTAAACTATATTTCAAGTGTTTGTAATAAATATGTAATAGGTTGCTTAATTAGGCTTTTATGTTTGTATTAATGCCAAGGCTTATGTAGAAAGCCCATAAGCCTTGGCCCAAGTCCAATAAGGAAGAAAGGGAACTTGTATTGTTGCCCTAGTTCCTTTCCCTATAAATAGTCTTGTAAACCTTCATTTGAAGGTTGGTTGTTCACATTATCATATATCCAACGCATAACTTGTTGGGATATAAAAGTCAAAGTACTGGAGAAAGTCAAAGTGCTAAAGAAAGTCAAAGTTCTGCTTAATGAAAGTCAAAGTACTGCAAAGCTTAAAGAACTGCTATATTTTTTTTGGGTAAAAGGGATTTTTCACCCTGGTAAAATGCATTACACCAAAAACATTGAAGTACAAAGGATGAGGGTGATTCCCTCATCTCAGTCCCTTAGGATACTTACAGACTCTCATATATGAGAATGACAGCCATTCTTATAACTTACATAATAAAACTTACCACCTACAATGACTATACACGTGAATATAAATAAGGAATTACAACTTGATTCACTAAGGTAGTACCAAACGCATAGCCATCATTGAACTTCAAAGCAACTTCCATGTGATCCAGAAAAGCACCCAAAACATAGGACATGAGTGATATCCTCCAAGAAGTGTGAAAGATCATCACACACCCATGGATCATCAAATTGAAATCAGTTCACAAATTCCACACAACACTTGGTGGGAGACTCTAAAACCACGGATAGAGCAGCAAGCACAAACTTGCTCCAAATGAGTGTGTTTAGATGCAAAACCAACCACCAATAAGAATAACCAAAGAGTACGTAGACAACCTACACACTTCCAAGAACAACTTCAATACATCATCAAAATGTCATGCAAAATACTAATCCGGATGAACATCACAATGCACAACCCAAGAACTAACAAGCCACAATAACCACTTCTAATAACCAAAAGATGCAAGCAAATAGCATGAATAATGCCTAATAAATAAGCCGCAACCAACACCGTGCAATAACCAAACAGGGTTGTTTAAGACCCTAATTCCATCGTATTAGAAACAATAGGATCAAGTAAGAACCACCAATTCTGATAAATACGAAGGAAAAAAGCAGATAACTACCATTCAAGCAAAATTCTAACCAAGCCTCAATCAGCGTTGAACCAAAGAGAATCAACACGGGAATGTATGTACCAATGATAAGAAACCAGAGTGAATGGTAACAAATAACGAATCCATGTGCAACTTACAACCATGATCAACCCTTCCAAGAACACCACGAAAATCTTGCGAAGGAAAGATAAATAAGGGTTTTTTCAACAAGATACCCAGAAAACTTGACTTACACTCTCTCCAAAAACCCACTATAAAACATGGATCCAGTATAGCACATGAATCTGATATAGAACTTGTATTCGCACAAAACCGATATATACGTTCTAGCAAAGTAGATCGAAACCCTAAAAAATAGGGTTCCATTCGAAAGTTTAACACGCCTCCACATACCAAATAAATAGAAAATATAGAAAAAAGTAAAACCCTACAGCGTGGGTTCCTTGATTTCACTAGCCACCATGCATCAAAACACCCCATTAGATAAATAAAATCATAAACGAACAGATTTATGATGAAACATCACAAACCCTAATGAGCCGCCACACTAAATCCACCCTTTTATATATATATATATATATATATATATATATATATAATCGATTAGAAACCAACTTAGGATAATCATAATAAGAGGTACGATTTAAATTCGAAACCCTAATTAATAGATCACCATATAACGTTCAGAATCACTTGATTAGGGTTTCGACCAAGATTAAGGAGAAATCGTTTTTGATATAAAGATAACAACCTCCTATGAATGAAAACACCCCTAAATCATGTATTGCATACCTAAAAACAATAAGGATCATTCAAAGAGTAGAGGACATCATATAGGGATATCTTTTGGCCTAATTAAGGAAGAGGAGGGGGCGGCCTGATTTCTCCAAGAGAGAGAGAATTTTGTTTTTTTAGGGTTTTTTTTTAACTTAAGAGAACTGCTATATCGTTTATGGAAAGCTTTGTAATTCTAGAATATTCTTAGTTTAGAATTAGTATTACTTGTCGTACAAGAATTATAATTGTAAACCGACTAAGGTACTCCTTATGCCTATAAAAGGACCCCTAGATTGGCATTAGAGATACGCAACATTAGAGAATATTAGTGATACGGCTTACATGCAAGTTCGATATTAGAGTTATTAGGGTTGTTAGTGAATCTGTGTATCAAGCACGTTCAAAGTTTTAATATAATCGTTGAAGTTTAAAGTTATTCTTCTTAGCTTTATTGAAGTAGTTTCCGCATACTTAACAGAGTAATATCAGTGTTTCATTGTTAGTGATTTAGGATTTATCCGAGGTTGCTAAACCCGTACAAGCTACATAGTTAGTTTGGTCAGAGTATATCGATCCAACAAGTGGTATCAAAGCTTGTGTGGAAGCTCTGATTAAGAAGAAACCCTCGATTTAACTACAAACCCCAATAAGATGTCAACTGAAGCTGCACCACTCCCATCCATCACCTCACTCAGAATTCCTAACATCAAGAAGGGAGAATATGATCTCTGGAGCATGAAGATGAGAAGCAAGATTGCAATTACATACCATGTATTATGGGATGTGATTGTCAATGGTAATGAAGTTCTTGAAGAACCTGTAGAAGTTCTTGGACAACCTAAACCACCTAAGCCTACCTTGCCAGCAGCTACAAAATGAAATCAAGAAAAGGCTCAACATACTGCTCGTTATTCCCGATGGTCATCTGCTAAAGTTTCATGATGCTAAGGATGCAAAACAACTATGGGCCGCTCTCAAGACAAGATTTGGAGGTAATGATGCTTCCAAGAAGATGCACATAAATCTGTTGAAGCAATATTGAAACATTCATCTGTTGGTGAAAGAGAAGGTCTTGATGTCGCTTATGACAGATTCCAAAATCTTCTTAGTATGCTGAAGTTATACAAAGCAGAGGTATCTGTTGAAGATGCAAACCTAAAGTTCTTAAGAAGTTTGCCATCCGTATGGCTTGTGATTGCTACTATGATTAGAGGACAACCTGGTTTGGACACTATGGACTTTGATGATCTCTACAACCATTTAAAGGTATATGAGCACGAGATGAATGGCCAATCAAGTTCAAAATCTCACAGCATTGCTTTTGTGTCTTCTGAAAAGAGAGGCAGTACTTTCACTAAAAGTACTGCTTATCCTGCTCAAAGTACTGTTGGTGATAAACAGCATACTTACACAACCATGACTACCCCTACCTCATCCCCAACAAACACCATCCACTCTGATGAAGTTGTATGTTCCTTCTTCGCTCAACAAGCCACTTTACCTGTTACTTATGAAGAAGATTTGTCACAAATTGAAGAGGATGCTCTAGAAGAAATTGACATAAGATGGCAAGTTGCCATGATCACAGCAAGGATCAAGAAGTTCATGAAGAAAATAGGAAGAGGCATTGACTTCAAACCCAAACAGGGTATCACGTTTGACAAATCCAAGATTGAATGTTTTAATTGTCAAAGGCCTGGACACTTTGCAAGAGAATGCAAGTTTGCTAAATATCAGGCAAATAGAATGATTGAAAAACCCAAGCTTGAACTAAAGGAAATTCCTATTACTGAAACAAACCCAAAAGCTTTGGTTGCTCAAGAAAATCTATCAGAGGTTGACTGGAGTGCTGAATTTGAAGATGAACCAGTAACCTACTCTATGGTCACAGTGGAAGAGTTTGATTGGAGCACAACTTTTGATGAGGAACCAGGATTTGCTGCTTTGGAATCAAGAGATGGCCTAGGAAGCTTTGATTGGAGCATGGAAAGTGAAAAAGAACCTGTTCTGCTTGCTATGGTAGCTACTTCACCAAGTTCACCCACTATCTCTGAGGTATGTTCCAAGTGTAATAATTTTTATCAAAAAGTGCTTAAAGATTATGTGACTGAAAGTGATAATTATAGAAGGGCTAGGTCTGAGGTAGCTGGTTATCAAATAAATTTAGAGTCAATGGAAGCCAAAATAATAACTCATGAAAATAATGAAATGGCTTGGGCAGAAAAATATGAGCAACAGGATTATCAATTAAAATTAAGTGAATGGAAGTTAGGATGTAAGGTCTTTGAACTTGAAAAGATGACTAAAGAAAGGGATGAATTGTTAGAGAAGTTTGCTAGTTGGAATGAATCTGGTCTTTCACATGTTAGTTTTGTTGAAAAACAGAACAGAGCACACATTAAAACTGGTCTAGGATTTGGTATGGATTTTAGCAAAACAGAAGAGACCTCACCTAGTGATAAGGAACAATTTGATTCAGAGGAGATAACAACTAGCGATGACAAACTCATTAGCTCAGAAGAGAACACATCTACTAATGAGGAATCAATTAGTCAAACACCTCCTGAATTTAAGAAAGACAAAGGTTATCATGCAGTTCCTCCACCAACTGGTAGTTTTCAACCTCTTAGGACATATGTTTCTTGTTTTGGAGTAGACAATTTAGAGTTTAGTAAAAAAGCTTACTGGTCAATCTAATTCTAGTCCATCTAGTTCTGAATCTCCAAAAGAAACAGTAGAGAAACCTAAGGATGATAATGTTAAGAGTTCAACAGTACCTTCATCTCAAAGTACTGCTAAACATTCAGCAGTACCTTCCAGAAAAACTTTTAAACATACTGCTAAATCTTTTAGGGATAGTTTTGGTCAAAATAGCTTTCATCAGTCACCAAAAAGTCAGAATTGTTTTGGTAATAGAACTAAAGGAAGAAATTTTGGTAGTATGGGTCAAAAATTTTGTTTTGTTTGTTATAGTCCTGATCATTTGATTAAGGACTGTCACTTTCACTCAGAATATTTAAGCAAATTCCCAAAGACTAAAACTGCCAACCAAAAAGAGGGGAGAATAAACTAGTTTGGAATCACTCATATAGGGTAAACCATAGCATTTTCTC
Source organism: Chrysanthemum makinoi (assembly GCA_910596185.1). NCBI lineage: Eukaryota > Viridiplantae > Streptophyta > Magnoliopsida > Asterales > Asteraceae > Chrysanthemum > Chrysanthemum makinoi. Next base: position 59,062,357 of record OU343219.1, read on the forward strand.
AAAAGACTATAGGTACCCTCACCAGAAAAGACATTTTTCCAAACCACCAGTACCCTCAAGCACTTTTCAAGGTACTGGTAAGTCACAAGTTTCTCAAGCAGTACCTTCTCAAAGTACTGCTAGATTTTCACCCAATCAAGGTACTGCTAGCACTTTTTGGAGTGGAAGCCCTAGGAGATCCAAATACTATCAATCTAGAAGGCGTTACACCTCAAAAAGAGTATATAGATCAAAGAAATCTACACAAAAAGTTAAAACCAATTGGGTTAAGAAAGAAAGTATTGATGGGGAACAAACAGTACTTTCAGCAAGTAAGGGTGAAAGAGGGAATTTTGTTGAAAAAGAAAAAGAGAATTTTGATGAAAAAGAGAGTTTTGTTGAAAAACCAACACATGTTTTGGAACAAACAAAAATAATTGATCATGTTTTCAAAGACAGTGGATATTACAGACTTAAAGAATTTAAGTATGTCACTCCACAAGGGGAACACAAGACAGTAATGGCTTGGGTTCCTAAAAATAACTAACTCTTTCATCTTTGTGCAGGGCAACCCAGAAGAGGAGTTTAAAGATCATTTAATTGTTGATAGTTGTTGCTCTGGAAGCATGACAGGAGACAAAGAGATTCTGTCAGATTTTAGATCTTATTTTGGAGGAAGAGTTGCATTTGGGAATGATCCTAGTGGAGGTAGAATTACTGGAAAAAGAACCATCAAGGCAGGAAGCATAGACTTTGAGAATGTTCGCTATGTAAAAGAGCTCAAGTTTAACCTTTTGTCAGTATCTCAGATCTGTGACAAGAAGCACCCTGTGTTATTCACAGACACAGAATGTCTTATTATTTCCCCTGAGTTCAAGCTTGTTGATGATCAATTGGTAACACTGAGAGTACCAAGAACCAATGATGTGTACAGTTTAGATATGAAGAATCTTAACTCTACTGAAAGAGCAACATGTTTAGTAGCAAAGGCAACACTTGAAGAAGCACATCTATGGCATAGAAGATTAGGTCATGTGAATTTCAAGAATATCAACAAGTTGGTTAAAGGCAATTTAGTTAGAGGTTTACCTTCCAAAACATACAAGAATGATCACTCATGTTTGGCGTGCAAGAAGGGTAAACAACACAAAGCTTCATGCAAGAAGATTGAAGAAACAACTATTAGAGATCCTTTAGAGTTGTTGCACATGGATCTATTTGGTCCTGTTTCTGTTGCAAGCTTTAACAAGAAGAAGTACTGCTTGGTTGTAATAGATGATTGTAGTAGATTTAGTTGGGTCTTTTTCTTGGGATTTAAAGATAAAACCTTTGATGCTAATCATGATCTTATAATAGCCCTTGAAAACCAATTGAGACTCAAAGTAAGAGGTATTAGATGTGATAATGGGACTGAATTCAAAAACAAGTTTATGGATGAATTTTGTGCTAAGAAAGGAATTAAGAGGGAGTTTAGCATTGCTAGAACTCCACAGCAGAATGGTGTTGCAGAAAGAAAGAACAGAACCTTGATAGAAGCAGCCAGAACAATGCTTGCAGATTCACAATTACCTATTCAATTTTGGGCTGAAGCTGTAAGTACTGCTTGCTATGTATTGAATAAAGTATCAGTCACTAAACCTCAGATGAAGACACCTTATGAGTTGCTTATGGGAAACAAACCTAATATACTTTTTATGAAGCCTTTTGGATGTCCTCTGACTGTTATCAATACTATTGATTCTTTGGGCAAATTTGATGGCAAGTCACATGAAGGATATTTATTGGGATATTGTACCAATAGCAAAGGATTTAGAGTGTACAATAAGGTTACCAAAAAGGTTCAAGATTGTCTTCATGTTGAATTTTTAGAAGATCAAGAAAATCAAAAAGGTAAAGGTCCTGATTGGATGTTTGATCTTGATGTTTTGACTCCTTCTATGAACTATGTTCCTGTTAGAGAAGAAAATCAAGTTGTTTACAAAGAAGAAGATTTACAGTACATTATTCATGGAGTCAATATTAGACCTGATGCTGTTCCTGATGAAGAACCTATATCTATTGAGAAGGTGAAAAGTACTGATGAACCCACTTTGTCTGCTGAAGATCAAGCTATTCAGGATGAGCTTAATAGGATGCTTTTTCAAGAAACAATAGCACAATCTTATGATGATGATCAAAGAAGAGCTTATGAAGCTGCAAAGAAAAAGGATAAGTCTACAGATTTCTCTCACAGTACTTTGGATCACAGTACTTTGGATCAAAGTACTGCTGCACAAATTGACAGTACTTCTAATGATTTGAATGATCCTAACATGCCTGGGTTAGAAGACACTGATGATCAATTAGATGATGAAGGTATTTTCTCAAATTCCAATGAAGGAGCTGATTTCACAAATTTGGATGATGATTTTGAAGTTCCACAGATTCCTACATTAAGAGTTCATAAAGATCATCCTGCTGGTCAAATCATTGGACCTTCTACTTCTGGAGTGCTCACAAGAACCAAAGCTAAAGGCTTCTCTAAGCCACATAATGCTTTACTTAGCTTTGTGTATAAACAAAACAGGATGAATCATAAGGATCAACAAACATGCTTATTCACTTGCTTTATCTCTCAAGAAGAACCTAAGACTGTAGCTCAAGCATTAACTAAAGAGAGTTGGGTTGAAGCTATGCAAGAAGAACTTCTTCAATTCAAACTACAAGATGTTTGGGTACTGTGTGATTTACCAGATGGAAAGAAAGTCATTGGTACAAGATGGGTTTTCAAAGTTAAGAGAGATGAAAGAGGGAATGTCATCAAGAACAAAGCAAGATTAGTTGCAAAAGGATATAGAAAAGAAGAAGGAGTGGACTATGATGAAGTGTTTGCTCCTGTAGCAAGGATTGAAGCCATTAGATTATTCCTTGATTTTGCATCTTATATGGGCTTTCCTATTTATCAAATGGATGTCAAGAGTGCCTTTCTTTATGGCAAGATTACACAGGAAATCTAATATACTACATTTGATTGATAGAGAAGATCTGTTTCACCTGTATCAACTAGTGCAAGAATACTTTGAGCATATTCCTTCAACTGGAGTTGGCTTAGTCTTGCTGGGAGATCTTATAACTATCTGGGAGACAGAAGAAACAAGCACTGATGCAATCTGGAATAACCAAGAAGTTTGGGAAATTACTAGCTGAAGATTCTTTGAAGAATCAGGAGTGCATGTTTTGGAGTTAGAAGATGGGACCATGATTCATATGCTAGCAGAAAGAAGATATCCGCTTACAAGAGATCTTATGAGAAGAATGCTAGATCATGGTATGAAATTTGAAGAGGAGAATGAAACAGCCTTTATAGTCATTGAATTGTTTATCAAATGGACAAATATGGCTGATGATGATGCATAAATACTGGTATTGTTAGGAATTAGAAAATTCCGTAGTGAAGAGTCGGTCACCCCAAATATTATCTAGCATAAGTTAGCTCGTAGACTTGTCGTTAGTCACGTTATTTAGTAGTTTATTTATTAGTTTGTAGCGTAGTATAGCTTAGTGCAACTCCGTGGAGGAAGGACGGGTCTTTACCCACTGTATGCCTGATCCACAGGCCGATAGGAGGTCGTGTATTGTGTAACTATAAATACCCCTTCCATCCATGGAAGGGGTGGTGCTTCATTTCAATCTAACATTTCCTTTGTGTAAACCTCTAGCAAGAACACTCTCTCTCTCTAAATATGGCTAACATGTACTTTGATCATCCAAGACCACCTGAATCATCAACACAATAAATATAACGATCCTACAATTGGTACCAAAGCCAAGGTTTTTGTGTGTTTTGATGATTTATTGTGGTGTTTGATTCTCGTGTTGACTGTTTTTTTTGTATCATTTTTTATGGTTCGAAAAATGGTCTTACATTATTTTTGGGTTAACTGTTTTGTCTTGCAACTTATGTTTTATTGGTCAAAACATATTAATATTGTCATGTGGTTTTGTTAACAGCTGTTCTTGTGTCAATATTGTTCGAAACAGTGTTTAAACATTTTTACATGACTTTTGGTTACCTGTTTTATCCGTGAATTACTATATGGTCACTTGGTCAAATCTGAATAATCAAACATGGTCAAAACAGGTCAAATATGGATATCTTTGTGATGCTTTTCTGGGTTTTACAAATCTGGTCAGATTTATGAGGTCTTAATGGGTTAACTGGTCATCTTCATATGGTCAAACTGGGCAAACAAGCATATTTTAATGTATTTTTCTGGGTTTGTATGAAGATTGACGGAAAATGTAGTCGGAAAACTCGCCGGAAAATCCTAGCGACTTGTTTGTCAACACTTTTCTTCCCAGCGAGTTATCAAAGTCTCATGTCTAGTTTCAATGAATGTCTAGCGACTTGATACAAAATAACCTAGCGACTTGTTATTTAACAAGTCGTAGCGAGTTGGCTTAGCAACTTGGCTTAGCGAGTTGGCTTAGCGACTTGGCTTAGCGAGTTGGCTTAGCGAGTTGACTCAAGACCATTGTCACTAGCGACCTGACTCAAAAGATGATGCGACAAAACAGAAAGGTAGAAGAAGAAAAAAATCTTATGACAAGACCACATATACCATATATCAAACATCACCTTGACCTCAGTACAACATCATCAGTCGTATTTACTCGAAAGAAAAGTCTCGAAGTTTTTACATCAAATACTCGACACAACCATACCACTAAAACAAGACTCATCGACACTCATCTTAAACAACAACAACCACTTATAGCATCTTGACTCAATCAAAGAAAATGAAAACATAAATATAATAAAGATCTCAGAATATTTTCGTGGTACTTAAATGTTATATCAAGACTGCCAAGAGTCTTCAACACGAAAGATAAATCATCATTGATCCAAGAATACATCTTTGTTGCTATCCGAACTTTAAAGTAAAGATAATAACAAATATGTTATCCCTTTTACTCATGATTCGGTTATAATTAAAACAAAATATCAAAGTTTTTTTTAAACCTACCTGTCTCCTCTAATAGGTCTTGTTGCCGTCTTAAATGGACCCTTGTACCATCCCTGTGGCTAGGTCCTTCTTGAACAAAATTATTGATTGTGCACATGTCTTATGGGATGCGTTGCTCGTCTATAAGAGATATCATGCTTAAGATGTTTTAAGCGATTTGGTTTTTTTTTTAGATTAGGATTTGATAAAAGCATTGAGGCTGCGTCCTTATTGTTTGTTTTGGATTGACTGCGTTTTGGAGAATGATATTAGGGAGCGGATCAGTTGAGATATTTTAGGGTTTGTTTTGAGAAGAGAAGATAAAAGGGGGCGGATTATTTTTTGAGAGAGATTAGGGTTGTCTTTTGAGCGTTTTTTTAGGATGACTGAATATGTGTGGTGGTGTTAAATACCGATACATTAGGGCAGCTACTGGAATGGGCCTCGTGTGTTTATGGAAATTGGGCTTGCTGCGTTTTTTGAGCTGTTGTGTTGGACCATCCGAATTTTCCATGCTTTTATTAATGGGCCATGACATAACAACATATAATCAAATGTTTAAAAACGTCTTTAGAAGTATTGATTGAAATATGATAAAAGTTTAGGATACTTCTATAATTAAACGTTTATTGAAGGGTTTATTCTTGATTGAAGCATTATTGAAAACGTTTGATTTTCAAACGTTTATATAATCATGGATGTGTGTGGATAAAGTGTGAAAATTGTCAGTTATTATTCCACGGTTATGATGAGATTGTATCCGAATTTGAGTGTGTAAATGACTTTTGGCATGGGCCGACTTATTATTGTTTCCTTCATCTTGGGTTATGAGCATATTGGACTGAAACAATGATAGCATTGTTATGTGTTGAACCGGTCTTCATGTTGAGCTGTGAATTCATGCTTTAAAGAGTTATCAAAGTGGGCATATGTTTCTGTCTTGCATAACGTTGGAATTAATTGGATCGGATTCCAGGTTGCAGTTGGGCTTCTCAAAATTGGATAATATGAGGTTTGACAATGAGATATGTCGAAGATATTAGATGGTGATGAGATTTGATGGTAAGTTTCAAAATCCGAGTTGATACTTTGGTATATACATTTTCGCAAAGGATACTATGTCACGGCTTAAATTGTTGATGAGTGATCAAAGTTGACTACGGGGTTGTTTGTACGGTATTTCTTATTTGGATTTGAAGTGAGATATTTCCCGGCGCTTTTACTTATTTCATCTTCTTTCTTTCTACCCTTTCGTGAAGATGACTTGTTTGGGCGTTAATTAGAGGGTGATAAAGACTTGGCTATTTACTTACGTTTGTGATTCTTTCTCACTTAACCCACAACGTAGTTATCACTTCGGTGTCTCACTCAGTTGAGAATGTCAAGAGGTTTTGTACATCGGGTACACCGTTTCTTTTCACAAGGATTAGTACAAGTTTAAGTAAAAAATCTAGGGAATTTTACTTTATGATCAAGTTTGGCATATCGGGTTTACTTCTCCATGTTGTCACTACAATAGCAGACAGAATGCGTGAATGATGTGTTTACCAAAGTGTTTATTGGATGGTTGTTGATATTGTTGATGTTGGATAATGGACCGTTGATGAACCGCTGCATGTTCCCCTAAAACAGATATTCACTGAAACCAAAGTTGTCATAACACATTCAAGCTGACATTGTTTACGGTTTTGTCTTGATTTTGTAAAATCCCGCGAAAGAACCTATTTCTCGGTTTAAATCATGGACTTGTAAAATCCCGTGACAATGGAAACATCCTGGTAATAGTAACGTGCATTTCCGGATCTATCTTATGGTTTATTCTTGGTTTTGTAAAATCCCGCGAAAGAATCTATTTCTCAGTTTAAACCATGGAATTGTAAAATCCCGTAATGATAGAACCATCCTGGAGAAAGGAAAGTGTAATTCTGGATCTTATCTGATGCTGGTGCTACGGTTTCTGCTTCAAAGAAGGGAGAAAAGGGTGTACTTCATGAATTGGATGTGTGTTTCGATATTCGTCATGGCAGTTTGGTTACTTCAAAGTTTTACGAGGTTATGCTCATTAAACCATGGTCGGGATGAAACCATTATCAGAGTTCACTTAAAACGTCAAAGGAGGCTAGATTTGAGCTTTTAACCAAGAAGATGTGACAACGGAGTTAATTCACTATTATTTATTTGAGGTTGAAGTGAAATATCACGGGCAAGTATACTTAGCATCTGAAGGTATCGGGGATGGTTGGATGAAGATTCTTCATGATCCTTGTTCGAGCTTATTATCAAAAATGAAGAATTGGAAATCTAGGTATTGTTGGGTGTCTTTTACCTTTTCTTTTACCACTTGGGGGAATTGGGCTCTTACCACCACAAAATAACTATCACTTAAAGGAGTTACGTTGTAGTGCTCAGTGTCACATTCAATTGTGGATTTTCAAGAGGTGATATACGTCTAATACTCGATGGTTGGTTGGTTGAAGAGTATAGAGTACTTAGAGATGCTAATGGAAATCTGCACCGCTCTTTGTTACATATGTGCAAGTTTAAGTCACGAGTTCGGGTTAGTTACTTCTTAGGGTCAAACTCATCATATGGTTATCTCCATCAGCTGTCACTACAAAGAGCCTACTGAATGATAATGGTGATGATTACATGTTTTGCTAAGAGAGTTGAAAAGAGAGAGATTATGACGTATGAACACAACAGTTCATGCCTCGTTCTCTAAAGAAAAGAAAAGTGTACGTCTCAGTGCGCTTTATCTTCTGAAGAAGAGAAATCTTCTTATTAATGACCATTCTCATCAACATGCTTCATGCTTTTTCCATGTGCTTAATCATCAAGTGAACCGAGCTACTGTTGTTTGTTTTCTTATTCCACTTGCTCAACTATAATGACGATGGAGACATCATGTGCTTATTTTGCGGGGGAGAAGTGTGAATAGAATACATTTTAAAGATACTCACTTGTTTAATCAAGAATGGCATCTCCATATGCAATTCTTGAGGGGGAGAAGAAGTATGATTATTCTGCATGGTTGATTGATATTTGAGAATATATGGTCAAACGACTCCTAACTCATGTAAGAACCGAGCTTCTTCTTATCGAGACATCTTCACATGGAGTTTTTCTTCTAAGAGCCGTTGGTTGACATCTTCACTCGGTTTGATGAGTTTATCGACAAAGTGCTTCCAGTTAATGCTTCACGTATACATCAACATGATGATTCCGAACAATCTCTCTGTTCTTGTTTGATGTGATTGGTAGTTTGGTGTTACCATCTTGTGTGTTCGTTGCGGCCTGATTGCTGATTTCCTTGATGAACATCTTTCTTTTCTTGTTTGATTGGGAGGGATTTTAGTTAAGGGGATTTGCAAGATGTAAGTTAATTGGGATGCTTTTTGGTGAGATGCTTTTTTGGTGTGAGTTGAAGATGTTAACTATCTATTCCCCAACTGGACAATCTAGAAGAAGGTCGAGTCTACAGTCGGTTCTACATTTTCTGCTATATGTTATAAGACTAAAAGACGAGTTGCATATGATTATTAAAAGACTTCTTCTTAGTCTGGGCATTTATCAAACAGATTATCAGTTTAGGGGAGAGCACTAATTGGGGGAGATTGAAATGCCAAATTTAATCCCTAATTAGACTTGCTCACGTTATTCTTCAGCAAGTTGATTCTCACAGATACATCTGAGCTAATGATGTTCTTCTCAAAATATTTCTAGTATATGGACTTACAAAGAGTTGCTGATTCTGAAGTGTCAAAAACCAGCAAGGCGTAAGGAGACAAGCACCTAAATGCGAGTAAACTTGATGAACTTAATACTTCTAAGTAATTGAAGATACCCCGGGAAGACAAATGTTATTACCGCAGAGAAACTCAAGGTTTGACTCATGACGAGTAAACTTGATGAACTTAATTCTTCTAAGTGATTGAAGATATCCCGAGAAAACAAATGTCATGACCGCAGAGAAACTCAAGGTTTTACTCATCAAGGCGTTTAGTGTTAGTCTTTCAACTATGTGGGGGAAGTGATGTTAGAGAAAGTTTCTGAAGATAAAAGAGGTACACTAGTGTGTGGTAATTTCGATGGTATCGCAATGATCAGGGGAGAGAGATTGTGTACATTGGGGATGCTCATTTAACCGCTTCACTTGAGTGCTTAATCAGTGATTCGTAGATATAATCACTTATTCCGAGTTGACATCCGTAGAGATTGTCATCCGCGAGATAATCAGTCGATGGCTTGGCCTCGCTTCTTCAATGTTATCGCTTATTAATTCCTTGTGTATTGGTATACTTCGGATACTTGAGCTTCATACACCGATCATCGGGAAGAAAAATGTGAACATGGGGAGGTGTTTCATTCCCCTCATGATGTGTATTCGGGAGAGCTCTTGGGTATTGGTGTACTTCGGGTTCTTGAGCTTTATACACGATCATCCGGAAGAAAAATGTGAACATGGGAAGGTGTTTTCATTCCCCTCATGATGTGTATTTGGGAGAGTTCTTGAGAATTATACAAAGAGACGATTTGCATCATTTCAACTACTTGGGAATTGTTCTCTTGACACCTTTTGAATGGATCGCCGTGACTTCTTCGGAATGGAAATTTGAGAAGATTATTTATGTGTGGGATAATACGGTGCTGTTCTTCTTGTTGATGATATAACCTCGAACTAAGAATCACGGTGATTTTTCTTGAAAGGAGCAGCGTGATTTATGATAATGGTGTGCTTCTCTGTGCACCTGTCTAAGGCAAGCTTGAAATAGAGCTTCGAATCTGTCAGCCTAAAGGATTTTCGTTTTGGGAAGTCGCCAAAGTCTCACTTTCAGATGGTTCAATTTCTTCGATTCAAGAGCCCTGGAAGCTTTGGTGGTGAATGTTTAAGAGTTGATGACTTCTATCTTCTACGACGTGCTGCTCGATATCCTTATCTCTATCAGATCATCATCTTCTTTAACTATATCATCTACTCTATCACTGTATATATTTATCAGAAAAAAACAAAATACAAAATTATAAAACAAACAAAAAGAAAATAGAAAAATATAAAACCTTCAAAAACCCATAAAAATCAGAAAAATTTCAAAAATACCAAAAATATGTTTTCCAAGACATGTCTTCTGGTATCGATAACATCTACGGTCTTAGAAATGTCATTCAATAATGGCACGGGACCATAGATGAAGTTCGAGCAGGAGGTGTAAATATTCTCTTTCCAAAACATGTCTAAAAACATGGCTTGCAGTTACTTCAGACTGTGACCCGCGCTTAAGCTATGGCTTTCTATTATTTCCGATAGCAACCCATTTTTCAAAGAAGGAAAGTGCTGCACTAAACATATTTTCAAAAATATCGTGCACTTATCCAAAAACAAAATGAGGAAAGTATGTCGAAGGACTGCTGTTCCTACACAAATGTTTTTCCGTCTAAAATTCTTCAGAAAAATATTTGTTGTATTTCAAAATGGTGGAAAATGAGTTGCTTTAAAAAACAATCAGTTTCAGAGTTTTTATTAAATTTGCAAACTCAATCAATGACTTCAGCGCTTTTAAACTTTTCATAAAATGAGTCATGGATTGAGGGGGATAATGTTTTTCAAATCTACATCATTTAACGGGCTTTCTTAATTATCCTAATATGCTTAATTAAAAATGATGTTAACCTATGTTGAAGGACTAGGTGCCTAGGATATGATTGCTAGGATTAGATGATTAGAGTTTGATGAACACATTATTCCCATACATTTATATGATCTGATTGATATGTTGCATTGACTTTTATTAGTCGATTGTTGTTTGGGTGATGTCGACCACCATATATTTGTATGTGTGTTCACTAACGTATGCAGGTATATTGGTATAAAAGAATGTTCCCGATCCGGATCCCACAATTGAAGATGATTGGATGCCGAAAGGAAAGGGTAACTATATCTTGGGTTGACAAATAAAGAAACGGAGCTTAATTGGACTTCTATGGAGAGTTGGCATAAATGCAACGTAAGAGGTCTCACTGCATCTGCAGATGGTTTTCTTCTAAGTGATTGAAGAAACGGAGCTTAATTTGACCTCAGTTGGCATTCAAAATGCAACGTAAGAAGAAGTCTCACTGCATCTGCAGATGTTTTTTCTTCCAAACCCTACAGCAACAACAACGGAAGCTTCTCAACCACCTAACGTATCTTTGTGCAGGATACCATTTTTAAACAATTTTGAATAATTTGATTAAATTGTTTTGAAAATGGAAAAATATTGTTTTGAAAATAAATTGAACTAAATTTTGAAAATCACCGGACTTCATTTGATCAAAATTTAAGTCACTCAATTATTGACTTCTGTCATTGATTGAGGGGGAGAGTGATTTAAAATATAATATTTTCAAACAATATTTCTTCACAAAAAGTTCCGGTTTGTACGTTAAAATGTGGTGATCTAAAGATTTAATGTTATGTCATGGTATGATTTTCTTTAAAACTCAAAGATCTGTCAAAATGAAATTTTTTCTATTCTTGTTTGATTGTGAAATTGTTTTATTTTACTAAAAGATCTCTTAAAACAATCATACCTGACACTAACAATCTTTAATGTCTTAAAATGGTCCTTATCTGTCATTTTTCAAAATCAAATCTTGCCACGTCTTTCCCCATAAATCTTTTAAATGATTTATATCAATTGGGATCACAAATCTCAAAAGGTTTGAAATTTTGATCGGGGTAGAGATCGTGAGTTAAATCTCTTATCTGTTTAAATGGAATTGGTTTTAGTCCTTTAAAGGCACTCCTGCCTCCATGTGCCAAACGATTTCATACACAATGCACATGTTAAGGAGGAGGATTTATCCAAAAACATGATGAGTATTTAAACCAGGCACATATTCTCCCATGTTTTCTAAACCATATTTAATCACTTGGGATCCAAAATCTCAAAGGGTTTGATATTTTTGATCGGGGGAGAATTTGTGATTTAATATTGAAATTTGATAAAAGGTGATCGTTTTGATTTAATTGTGCAGGCTTCTCTCTCATATGTGCTAAACGCTTTCGAATCTCGAAGCACATATTGAGGGGGAGCAAACAAACTATCGAGGTACGAAAGCTTTTTAAAGTAATTTATAAAGTACCTTGATTTTGTTTTAAAATGGTTTCTTAAATGGCTTTTGTGTTCGTGGATGTGCTTCAAAAGAACTCTTGCCTCTATGTGTTAAAATGATTTCTCTTATCCTATGCACATATTGAGGGGGAGAATTTACCAAGAAAATCAAATGGCTTTTTCTTTGAAAATTGTGATCAAAGAAATTATTTCAAAGAACTCTTGCCTCCATGTGCTAAACAATTTCAAAATCATATGCACATGTTGAGGGGGAGCATTTTCTAAATGATCAAAACTATTAAGGTACAAAATGCTTTGATCTCGTATCACAAGTACCTTGATTGTTTTTCCAAATGATTTTTCAATTGGTTTCGAGAAGGAATGAACTGTACCAAAAGACCAACCAATTTACTTTATGTATGGTGTTATAAGGATGGTTAGGTTAGGTATTTGTTCCCACGATCCGCCAGAACCGGAGGGATCTGCCCAGGGACAATCCACTAGATAGTGTAGAGTCCTTAGGTATGATGAAAAAAGGAGTAAAGTGAGATATGGGAAGAGTGCGGACTGAGACTGAGCTGGTACTGGAATAAACCCAAAAAGGTTCTAGTAATGAAGTCTCGGTAAGCACTGAAGGGGTTGAAGAATGAAAAAGAAATAAAATGAGAAAATGGTGAAAATAAATAGCCCTCCAATTATTCAACCTTAGGGCAGTAACCGGGTTCAATACATATGCTACTGGTGTTTACTAAGGTAACACTGGTATTGAAGACAAGACGTCATGGACCCAGTGACGCACTGCACTACAACTTCCCAAGCTACTCAAGTTCCTCTTAAAAGGGCTTGTTTCATTCTCACGGGGAACCTACATAATCTATCGACTCTCTCTTAGAGATTGTTGATATTGAAGAAGGAGACCCTCTCCCTAGTCTCCGGCATAGGAACCAAATGTGCACTATTGAGTCTAGAGCCAAGAGATCATTCACAATATCTCATTAGGACACTAAATTCTTGAAGACTTGCTGTTTCACACAATGTGGAAAGTAAGTATATATTAAGAGTCCTACGCATTATCCTTGTGGTATTGCCAGAACATCCGAGTGATATGTTAAATATTCACAATGAAGATGGAAATCCTTCTAGAGCCAACATCATACAAGCTCTTGGTGGGTGACATGTGAGATCTTTTCTAAAGATCAAGCTTGTGACAACTGGATTGAAACAATGGGGAGATTCACTCTTGAATCAACCTTGGTCCAGGAATGGAATTGACGAATGCTTTTGGAAAAACCATTCGATGTGCAAACCTTCTTTTCTCTAGCACGTCGAATGTGTACTTATGTTTTCAAACACAAAAAGTATCTCTGATTGAAAAAATGCTTTTGGAAAAATGGTTCGATGTGCAAACCTTCTTTTCTCTAGCACGTCGAATGTGTACTCTCTTATATACAAAAAGTATTTTGATTGAAAATTGATCTTTCTCATAAAACCTTCATCGTATTGCAAAACTCTTTCTTCTAAGCAATACGCGATTATTTTTCAAATCATTTTTCATCAATCAGTGAATCTCAATTCGCTGGTTCACTCACTCCGTGTTGTCTTCTTTGAGACGTTCCGGTTTGAGAACAGCTAGAACAGCTGCGAAACCCTGTCAAGGAGATTCTTCGAAATCCTACCTGATCACAGGCAGTACATGTACTGATCAATGGGGAACCGTGGGCCGTGTACCTCAACTCAACAAAAGTGATCAAAGACACTTTCGTGTGTTTTATTGCTAACTGTTGTTTGCAGGTACATTTGGACGGTTGCAGCTGATCAGAATTGAGGAGTCATTCCAAAGCCGCATGCTCACAACATCCACACTTAATTTGAAGAATTCATGACCGGTGCATATCTACATAACCTGGCTCAGATATTTCTATACTATGTTCGTGCTGCGCTGCTGCAAATATCTTGAACCAGTAAAAGCTTCCGCTACTCTGATGGAAAGATGTCATGATTCAAAAGTGTGAGCATGTCGGTCCGAAAGTCACAACTTCACATGATGGCATCACAACAAAGGGTGATCCAGAGATTTATTGTGGCTGATGATCTCAATGAAAGCTCGAAGATCATCAAAGATGTGGATCAGTTAAAGGCCTCCACTAAAAGCACAAATCTGTGCGGACTTGGAAGAATCACTACTAAAGCACAAAGATTGCTGAAATGAAGAATTGAAGTCTACGAGCTCAAGAACAAAGTCAAGAATAGAATGCTAGGATTCGAAATGTAAAACATGGGGTGACCTCCCTTAGGGGGAGATTGTTAGGAATTAGAAAATTCCGTAGTGAAGAGTCGGTCACCCAAAATATTATCTAGCATAAGTTAGCTCGTAGACTTGTCGTTAGTCACGTTATTTAGTAGTTTATTTATTAGTTTTTAGCGTAGTATAGCTTAGTGCAACTCCGTGGAGGAAGGACGGGTCTTTACCCACTGTATGCCTGATCCACAGGCCGATAGGAGGTCGTGTATTGTGTAACTATAAATACCCCTTCCATCCATGGAAGGGGTGGTGCTTCATTTCAATCTAACATTTCCTTTGTGTAAACCTCTAGCAAGAACACTCTCTCTCTCTCTCTATCTTTCTCTCTCTAAATATGGCTAACATGTACTTTGATCATTCAAGACCACCTGAATCATCAACACAATAAATAAAGGATCCTAACAGGTATGGTTCTTAATTATATAAATTTTTGAAAAATCAGTACTTTATTCAAAGTACTGCTGGACAAATAGTACTTTTATCTAAAGTACTGCTTGCAGCTTAAAACCAGTAAAAGTCTTTTAATGAAAATAAAATAAGCAATTTTTGTGCAAAATAATTTTTGAAGCACATGTTAACAGCAACAAATGGTTTCACTTGGTAAAAGTGCTTTGCACTAACATAACAAAAGGTTATCAGTCCACCATGTCTAACAAAAGGACTGGCTAATCCATGAGCAAACGGCTCTGGTAAAGATATCTCAAAACCGTTGATGGTTGACAACTTGCCAATAAGTTGTATGGTAATTAACTCACCATATCTGCAATAGTGAAGAGTTGACTAGCCCACAAGAAAAATGGCTTGTGGTAAAAGCTGTGAAAAAACCATTTATATGGTAATTAGTTCACCATGGTTGAAAGAACTAACTAGTCCAAAAGGGTACGGCTTTTGGTAAAGACTTAACAAATCCGTTGATAGCTGATGATTTGCTAAAAATCATATGGTTATCAATGTACCATGGTTTTACACATCTAAACATTGGCTACTCCAGTGTTAATGGCTTTGGTAAAGAGACATCAAAATCCATTAAATTTTCAATGATTCACCTCTCACAGGAGTTAACACACCTGGAAGTGATGAGAATAGTATGAAACTTTATGATCTGATGTACAATTTGCCATATGTTACTGAGAAGCTGAAAAAGATGAAGGTTGCTGATAATGATTGCTGAAAAGGATTTCTTATAAAGACTACTTTGATAGATGAGAATAGTATGAAACTTTATGATCTGATGTACAATTTGCCATATGTTACTGAGAAGCTGAAAAGATGAAGGTTGCTGATAATGATTGCTGAAAAGGATTTCTTATAAAGACTACTTTGATACAAGCACAGAGAGTACAATATAAATCTGAAGATAAAGACACAATCTTCCCTTGAAGACAAAGATGTTAAAGATAAAGATACAAAGGAACTTGAAATCAAGCAAGTAGAATTCAAGTTAGGGGAGGATTGTTGGGATATAAAAGTCAAAGTGCTGAAGAAAGTCAAAGTACTGCTTAATGAAAGTTAAAGTACTGCAAAGCTTAAAGAACTAATATATCGTTTATGGAAAGCTTTGTAATTCTAGAATATTCTTAGTTTAGAATTAGTATTACTTGTCGTACAAGAATTATAATTGTAAACCAACTAGGGTACTCCTTATGCCTATAAAAGGACCCCTAGATTGGCATTAGAGATACGCACCATTAGAGAATATTAGTGATACGGCTTACATGCAAGTTCGATATTAGAATTATTAGGGTTGTTAGTGAATCTGTGTATCAAGCAGGTTCAAAGTTTTAATATAATCGTTGAAGTTTAAAGTTATTCTTCTTAGCTTTATTGAAGTAGTTTCCGCATACTTAATAGAGTAATATCAGTGTTTCATTGTTAGTGATTTAGGATTTATCCGAGGTTGCTAAACCCTTACAAGCTACATAGTTAGTTTGGTCAGAGTATATCGATGCAACATAACTTTCTTTCACTTATATTCGTGTGTGTGTGTTGGTGTGTTCAACCGGTGTTTCTCATCTCTATTTCTAACATATTGATGCTTGTGTTATATTATGGTGACCTAAAAGTCTCATCATAGTCAATGCCTTCTTGTTGACTGTAACCTTTAGCTACAAGTCTGTCTTTGTTTTTAATGACAGTGCCGTTTTCATCAGTTTTGTTTCTGAAAACCCACTTCATTCCTATGACAATGACATCCTAAGGACATTTGATCAAGGTCATGAACTTGTTTTTATCAAACTATTGAAGTTCTTCTTGCATATCCTGAACCCAGCTAGGATGGTTTTAGAGCTTTAGTGACACTTTTGGTTTCTATTTCCGATAGAAAATCAGCATATATACATTCATTGGCTGAAGTTGTTGTTAACTTAGCAGCCATGCTTCTTGTGAGCATGCCTTTAGTGGGTTCACCAATGATGTTCACAAGCTCAATGTCTTGAGATCTTGTCTACTTACTTTGTGGTCTAGGATCTGAGCTTGATGAGGTCACTAGAAACTCAGGAATTGGTTTAGGTGCAGGAGCCACATAATAATTAAGATCATCTGTTGAGACATATTGATGTTCAGGCTGAGGTTCGTAGATTTCAGGTTCCTGAACATTTGGTTCAGTATTACCTATCCCAAAAGGGACTAATTGATTATCAATGAATTTACTGACTGTTGGTTGAGGAAGGTTGTTGGGGTAAGACATAGTATGAGATATCAGCATCAACTTGATATGAGGAATTGAATTCAGTGTTGAACTCATCAGGAGGGTATCTAGATGAGTCATCAATTCCTGTTTCCTCCACTGAGGTATTGGTAAATTTGATGCTTTCTGAATTTTCATCAAAGGTGACATGAGAGGTTTCCTCAACTTGTTGTCTTCTAGTGTTAAACATTGATGCGATTTCAGATGTCTCAGATGTTCAAGAAGTATTACTAGTAATTGGAAATGAAGTATTTGAAGGCCCCATGGCTCGAGGAGTGTGTTTGGTATCTCATATTACACCACACGAAATTAAGTGACACGTGCCATACTTCTATTACAATATTTATTGCTGAAACTTTTCATTATTGCTGAAACTTTTCATTTTCCAGTAGTTATGTTCATGGGACGTTTTCTTGCCTTTTTATATGGCTTTTCTTTGTAACAAGCAGTCATTGAATAAACATTACAAAGCTTTTGCTTCCCTTTGAATTATTGCTTATAATTCGTCCTAATCATTGTTAGGACGCGTTTCCGAACTCTGATTTCGATACTAAATCAATAGGTCTTGGTTTGGTTATCACCGAATTCAATTCAATAGGTCTTGAATTGTCTTCATACTATCCCTTGTTCTCATTTCCGCTGCAATTACGTATCATTAGTGGTTTCAGAGCCCACGTTTGGTTCTTGATTTGAAGAAGATGAATTTTGATGATCCGGATTTTCTTCACAATCTCCGGGAGGCTTTGAGGAATGTTCAAGAAGGGATGCCTAGGCAACCTAGGCGTGGGGATATTAGGATAATAAATGAATTCAAAGTGACCGAGTTACCGGAATTTTGGGTGGAACATGACCGAAATATATTTGGAGTGGGAACGAAAAATCGATCGCATGTTCGACTTTAAAGACTTGGATGATGAGAAACGGTGCAAGTTTGCTATTCTCCGTTTGGGTAAAAGTGCTTCGTTGTGGTATGAAGGGTTGAAGAACAAACGGATTCGGGCTGATAAAGAAAAGATTGCCTATTGGGAATCGTTGAAAAGAAAACTCCGTAAAAGGTATGTCCCAACAACACATCGTATTTCCATTTATCGAAAAATTGCTGATTTTAAGCAAGGAAAGTTAAGCGTTGGGGAATATATTGACGAATTCGAAAATTTGTCTTTGATGGGTGAATTGGAGGAGATTGAAGAGCAAAAGATGTCGAGATTTTTGCGTGGGTTGAATTATAGTATTGCAAACTCCGTTGAATTGTACCCGTATGCAGATTTCGATACCTTGTGTGGATTATGTTTGAAATTGGAAGCGCAAGGAAAGGGGAAATATGGAGTTAGTTCAATTGGATTATGCTAAGAACAAACAAGTAGCAAAATCGATTTTCTGTTAAGGCCGATACTTTGGGTAATTCAAGCGGATCAGTTAGAACTCCGTTGGGTAATTCTTCATCGTTTACTCCTAAAGTGTCTAGTACATCAAGGGAGGGTAATTTGTCCAAAGTTAGATGTTTTAAATGTCAAGGTTTCGGACATTATCAAAATGCTTGCCCGAACAAACGGGTGGTAACTTTAAGGGAGGCTATAGAATATCGTGATGAATTGTTTGAGGAGGAGGAGGAAAAGGTGGTTGAAGAAGCAATTTATGACGAGTATGAGGAAGAGGAGAATTATGTGGCTCCGAATGTGGACACCACTTTGGTGCTTAGAACGTTGCAAACTCATGTCTCTCCAACCGAGTTGGATCAGCGTGATCAAATTTTCCACACCAAATGTCTCGTCAAGGACAAATGGTGTAGTTTGATCATTGATGGTGGAAGTTGTACCAATGTAGCTTCTAGTGAGATGGTAAAAAATTGGGTGGGTTACTACGGTTCACCCGAAGCCATATGCTCTCCATTGGCTCGATGATGGTAGCAAAGTCCAAGTGTCAAAACATGTCCGTGTTGGTTTGACGTTGGGTTCGTATGTTGACAAGGTCTTATGTGATGTAATCCCCATGGACGCTTGTCACATCTTGCTGGGAAGACCATGGCAATTTGATAGGGATGTTTGGCACAAGGGGAGGAGTAACGAGTATGAGCTGAGGGATGGTGGAAAGAAAATTGTGTTGAAACCTATGTCTTCTCGTGAAATTTGTTCTATGAGTACTAAGAAGCAGACGACTCACACAATGTTGATCGCTGAACGGAAGTGGAGCACGTGATTAATAGAGGTGAACCGGTGTATTTACTTGTTGGTATGGGAGAAAGTGTGTTGGGTCGGGCTGAAATTCAGGATGGCCCAATTTCGAATTGCTAGTCTGAATTTGGAGATGTGTTTCCCAATGATTTGCCACCAGGGTTACCTCCCATTCGTGGCATTGAGCATCAAATTGATCTCATACCAGGGTGTCCTTTACCAAACAAAGCTGCTTACCGTTGTAATCCGGAGGAGACCAAGGAATTACAAAGGCAAATTAGTGAATTAATGGATCGCGGGTATGTGAGGGAAAGTATGAGTCCATGTGCGGTCCCGGTTTTACTTGTTCCCAAAAAGGATGGTACTTGGAGAATGTGTGTCGATAGTCGATCGGTGAATAACATTACCATTAAGTATCGATTTCCCATCCCAAGGCTTGATGATATGTTAGATGAATTACATGGTTCGGTAGTGTTTTCTAAGATAGACTTGCGAAGTGGGTACCATCAAATTCGTATGCATGAAGGAGATGAGTGGAAGACAACCTTCAAGACGAAACACGGGTTGTATGAGTGGACCGTGATGCCCTTTGGTCTCACAAATGCACCTAGTACTTTTATGAGGTTGATGAACGAAGTACTAAAGGCGTTTTTGGGTAAGTTTGTTGTGGTATACCTGGATGATATCCTAGTTTATAGCAATAGCGAGAAGGATCATTTGGTTCATTTGAGGCAATTGTTTGAAACGCTTAGATCCCAAAAGCTTTATGGAAAAAAGGAGAAATGCTCGTTCTTGGTGGAGAGTGTTATGTTTTTGGGGTATGTTGTCTCGAAGGATGGCGTTTCAGTGGATCAATCCAAGATTGAAGCAATCAAATCTTGGCCTAGTCCCACCACCATTAGTGAGGTTCGTTCTTTTCATGGACTTGCGTCTTTTTATCGTCGTTTTATTCGTGACTTTAGCACTATTACGAGTCCAATTTCTAATTGTATGAAAAAGGGAGTGTTTGTTTGGAATGTCGATGCCCAAAAGGCATTTGATTTGATAAAAGCAAGACTTTGTGCAGCTCCTATATTGGCATTACCGATTTCTCACACCTTTGAGGTTGAATGTGATGCTAGTGGCGTGGGTATTGGGGCAGTTTTGATTCAAAGCAAGCGCCCAATTGCATACTTTTCAAAAATTGGGGTGCTCGTTTGAATTATTGCACTTATGATAAGGAGTTTTATGCTATTGTTCGTGCTCTTGATCATTGGAGTCACTACTTACGTCCGAGTCATTTTATCTTGCATTCGGATCATGAGTCATTGAAGTACATTAATGGACAGCAAAAATTAAGTCCTAGACATGCCAAATGGGTTGAATTTCTACAATCTTTCCATTTTTCTTCAAAGTATAAAGATGGTAAGAGCAATGTTGTTGCGATGCTCTTTCGTAGGTATGTTTTACTCGCCACGTTAGATGTTCGTTTGTTGGGGTTTGAAACTTTAAAGGATTATTACGTTGCGGATAGCGATTTTGGGGAGTTGTTTGGGAAGTGTCAAAACGGACCAGTTGGAAAATACATGATTCAAGATGGTTTCCTGTTCAAAGGTAATTGTCTTTGTGTGCCTAAGCATTCTATTCGTGAATTATTGGTTCGTGAAGCTCATGGTGGCGGGTTAGCGGGTCATTTTGGTATTGTGAAGACCTTGGACATACTTAAGGAACATTTTTTTTGGCCGAAAATGTTGGGAGATGTGTCGAATGTAATTGGGAAATGTGTTACTTGTCACATGACCAAGAGTTCTTTCAAACCAGGTTTATATACTCCGTTACCGGTTCCTGTTCGTCCATGGGATGTGGCGATGGATTTTATAGTAGCTTTACCTCGTACTCAAAGGGGTAAGGATGCTATCATGGTGGTTGTGGATAGGTTCTCGAAGATGGCTCATTTTGTTGCTTGTCAGAAGACGGATGATGCTAGTAGTGTTGCGGATTTATACTATCTGGAAATAGTTCGTTTACATGGAATTCCAAAGACGATAGTCTCTGATCGGGATTCCAAGTTTCTTAGCTATTTCCGAACACGTTGTGGAGGAAAGTGGGTACAAAGTTGTTGTTCAGTACTTCTCATCATCCCCAAACGGATGGTCAAACAGAGGTGACTAATCGGACTTTAGGAACATTGTTACGTGGCTTGGTTAGTAAGACTCAAAAGGATTGGGACATCAAGCTTGCTCATGCCGAGTTTGCTTATAATCGTTCGCCTACTTATGCTACGGGTCATTCTCCTTTTGAAGTCGTTTATGGGGTCAACCCATTCGTCCCTTTGGATTTAATTCCCATGCCAAAAGACGAATTGGTTCATCCGGATGCCGAGTCAAAGTTGAAGGCAATGATGAAGCTACATCAACAAGTTCATGATCGACGAAAACGTAAATGCAGCTTATCAAAGAAAATCAAACAAGAATCGAAAGCCGAAAGTGTTTGAAAAGGGAGACTTGGTTTGGGTTCATTTGAGGAAGGAACGGTTTCCAAAAAAACGCAAGAATAAACTCATGCCACGAGCCGAAGGACCATACAAGGTAATTGAGAGAGTAAATAACAACGCTTACAAGATTGAACTTCCAGGTGATTATGGGGTGCATGCTACGTTCAATGTGGGTGATCTTTCTCCTTATATTGACGATGACGGTATTTCAGAATTGAGGTCAATTCCTTTTAAAGGAGGAGGGAATGATGCGATTTCAGATGTCTCAGATGTTCAAGAAGTATTACTAGTAATTGGAAATGAAGTATTTGAAGGCCCCATGGCTCGAGGAGTGTGTTTGGTATCTCATATTACACCACACGAAATTAAGTGACACGTGCCATACTTCTATTACAATATTTATTGCTGAAACTTTTCATTATTGCTAAAACTTTTCATTTTCCAGTAGTTATGTTCATGGGACGTTTTCTTGCCTTTTTATATGGCTTTTCTTTGTAACAAGCAGTCATTGAATAAACATTACAAAGCTTTTGCTTCCCTTTGAATTATTGCTTATAATTCGTCCTAATCATTGTTAGGACGCGTTTCCGAACTCTGATTTCGATACTAAATCAATAGGTCTTGGTTTGGTTATCACCGAATTCAATTCAATAGGTCTTGAATTGTCTTCATACTATCCCTTGTTCTCATTTCCGCTGCAATTACGTATCAAACATCATGAAGGCTTTAGAGATCAATGAGTAACCTAGGAAATACCCATCATCAACTTTTGCATCAAACTTGCCTAAGTGATCCTTGTGATTATGAATGAACATAGGACACTCAAACACATGAAAGTAGCCGATGTCAGGAAGTCTTCCTTCGAAGATCTCATATGGGGTCTTGTTATGCCTTTTGACAAAGATTGACCTCTTTTGAGTGTAAAAGGCTGTTTTGACAGCTTCAGTCTAGAAGTGCTTTGAAAGTGCTGAGCCATTTAGCATGGTTCTAGCAGCCTCAATGAGAGTTCTGTTTTTCCTTTCAAAGAACCCCATTTTGTTCAGGGGTATATGGAGATGAAAGTTTTTGTGAAATTCCCTTTTCATCATAGAAACTCTTAAGCTCTGGATTTCTGAACTCAGTACCATTGTCAGTTTTGATTTGTTTAACTGTAATGTCATTCTGGTTTTCAATCTTCTTGATGAATGACATCATCGTCAAGGTCTCTTAAGACACCCAACAAAGACAGGAAACCCTGCAACGAAAAGGAATGCATTCTGTCAACGACAGATAAGAGCGTGAAATGCCATTATAAGACCAACTTGCACTCACCCATTTCTCCAAAAGCCATCTGCGCAGCATGACTTTCTGCAACAACAGATCAAGCTCACGATAGCATTTCTTCTATCCTCGGGAAGCTTACCATTACTTATACAATCGAGCAAGCGTTCAACATAACTACAGATTAACACCCATAAAGTACATTAGCCTAGTAACTTAATCAGCAACACTTTAACATCACAGTCCGTGGCACCACTTTTAACACCAAAGATGAGGAATACCCTATGGATATGCTTCTGCATTTTAAAATTATATAAATGGACATTTGAATTTCTATTTATACGGGGGAAAATATGAGACCAAGTCTCTCGAATGTTAAATAAATGACCACACAAATCCTCTGATTTAAAGGATGAGAGCATATATGATGTTTGAGATATAAAGGATGAGGGCATATATGATGTTTGAGATATACAACTATATAAGAGATTTTGGTGGAAATGCGTACATTATGTGGAGCGGGTTCACCGATAACGGTACTCTTAGAGCCAAAGCATTTGCAACCAATGGGCGGGGTTGGATTTCAAGAGGAGGTACAAATATATTATGTCCACTGCGTTCCATGTTCTTTGTATCCAATTTTTGCTTTTTCAACCTTCCTTCTGATTCAATGTGTAATGTGCCACTTAGCTCCCATTTCTTAACTTCAATGCACTCGCAATTGGTACATCAGGAAACGTTTTCCACACGTATAGTCTATCCACCTACAAATTTGACAATAAAATACATACAAAATTAAAAAACGAAACACCAAAACAGAAAGATCATATATTATCAAGTCGCGACTCAGTATCTTATTCAATGCCACAATAACCTTTCAAATCTTTTGTTCTTTCGCGAACGTTTACCTCCTCAATGGCTACTGAATGTTTGTTTTAAGCAAGAAGTGTAAAGGATGGGAACATGTTTGTTCCCATTCCAAGCCTGCGACCCATTTTCCAATGGCTAGCTGATCACCATTGTATCTACCAAACTGCATACAATCAAAACTCATGAGTAGGGAGCAGGTGGTGGTGTTTTTTTATAACTTTTTTTTTCGAAGAAAAATGATCAACCCAGTTCGAATCCTCATTGACTTCCAACTATGACATAATAAACTTGTATAAGCTTCAAAATGAGCCAAAAATGGGGCTTATGAAAAATGAGCTTAAAATAAATAAGCTCATAAGCCCATAAATACATTTAAGGGGTAACATATGAAACAATATGGGTAATTGACACTATCAACCCATAAAATAAGGTTAATTCAAACGCCACTAATAGAATTAATATAGTTGGAAGAAACATCATTAAAAAATTAAAGTCTCAGTATAGTATATCGGTAAGTAGCATCATACAGTGAACATGTAACCACGATGATTGCAGTTGAAACTGTTAGCTCATAGCTATTGGTATAATGAATCAAGGAAATAGGCAAGCTTGCTAATGTGCCAACAATGGCTGAGATCATTGTAGCTTTAACAAATTTCAGTTTTCCTTTGTATTTATTCATAGTTTTGCTTTGCGTCTCAGTTCCTGCAATCTTGAATGTAAATCCATAGTTACGTTACCTTGAAATTCATAATGTTATGGTAAAATAAAGAAGAAATAAACCTCAAAAACACTGGTTTTGAGATGACTGATATATTCCATCATCTTTGTGGTTTCGATTTCTTGTGTTTTGATTTCAGCAAACTCATTTATAGTTGATGGCCCATTCTTCAATATACCACCATTTTTACCCAATATTTTCGTATCAGTAATACCATTGTAGTTATGTATTATAAATAATGGCCAAAAAGCGTCAAATAAATAATAAGATTAAAATGTAAATAGGTCAAATAGGTTATCTGCTTGACGGGTCTGCTGATAATGGAAAATTTGAAGATGATTGTAGGACCATTCTTGGAAATCAATCTTATGTGTAAAGAAAGACAAAAACAATAATGAGTCTAAAGAAGAATGAGATTACATATTTTTTATGCATCAGTCACCCAATATACTACACTCCAGAGTAGATGAAATTTGGTTGTAATAGAAAAACTTACCTTGGAAATCAATATATTCATTACTAATACCAAGCATCATAATCGATTGTGTCTTGTGTAGATATTCCAACAGAAGCTCAGAAGAATACTGCAGAGAAGCAACAAAACTTGATTAAAGAATGCAACATAATAACTTAAGGTGCATGGACCAAAAAATAGAAAATCTGTTATAGTATTGTATTAAGTAACACGTAGTTCCCATCAAGAGGTATGGCAAGATTGCAATATTGCATAAACATACAGTTATAAAAAATAAAAGTTCATGCTAATGTAGTGATAAGTAGGCATAACACACCTTTGGATCAATATTACTTCCACCGAGTTCCATTGAAATAATGATGATGATGATTCCTGCACAAAAACACAATAAAAATTATCTAGTCACAATTACAATCATAATTATTAACGATTACATAGAAAAATAGGGTTTGGAAAAGAACACGTAGAAGTTTTTAGGTTATAAACAAATTAATATTATGGAAAAGATATGTATAAAAAGTTTTAAAAAAGATAATTACTTAATATAATTTTTGTAGATAAATTGTATTTAGTATATGATTCCAATATAATTATAGCCATTTATAGATTATAATATGCAACATAATTATCAAAATAACTTGTTGCCTAAGTGGTAAACACACAAGTTATTTATCAAAATAACCAAGGTTCAATCCTTGCAAGGCACCTTTTTTATAAACAATTTTCAAAAATGTTTAATAAAAATCCGAAAACTACCAAAAAAATTAATAAAAATACGAAATTTAACAATTAATGCTTAGGTGGATTAAAAAATTGCTTAGTTGGACAACAAATGCTTATGTGGCATGAAATTTGATTATTTGGCATTGAGGTGGCATTAATGCCAAATTCCTCCTGTTATATATAATATAGAGATATATATATATATATTTCTTTTTGTCTTACTGAGTATCTCGAAGACAGCTCACTGAGTGGCTTTGCGCTCAGTGACTTGTTAGTGTTTAAGGGACTAAACACTTGCATTTCATTGGATGTTCAAGCTTAGCTTGAGGTTAATGTGGCACGTCAGTCTCATTCCATTGTACTTATTTGGTTGATTGTTAATATATTTTGCCAGGGTGAATCCCTTTTACCCAAATATATATATATATATATATATATATATATATATATATATATATATATATATATATATATATATACTAGTAAAAAACTCCGTCCGATGGACGGGTATGACTTATAATTATCGTTGACATATTTTTCTATAGCGAAAGAATACGGGTAAAAAATGGCTGAAAAAATGTCCAATGAATAAATTAAGTACCGGTTAATAAATTACGAACATTCTAAAATATTGGCCTGCCTCAAATAAAACATGTATACTTACTGACTTCACGTTATTTCTGAGATAAATCATTCCCAATCGAGTGCCAAATGCGTAATTTTACATAAGGTTTACATCGACATGCAACACAAGCAAAAGCCCGACCTTAAAAAACGTGGTCATCATATGGCTTTTACGCCCAATTTGCGATAAAAACTACACATTAGAATTTGTGCTTATAGTTGATACTTTTTTTTTGAGGAAGTGCAACCTTGAAATGGAAATCAAATAATAATAATAATAATCAACAACAATACCTAATCCCTCCGAAAAGAGTGAGTGCAACAAAATAGTAAGCAAAATACTAAAGCTTGGTAACTCAGTATGCAGAGAACCAAAAGTGAGAAAGTAGTAGTTACCTTGCATCTGAACCAAGACTTTTACACTTAAACCACCACCTTTTTCCATTGCCCTCCCTGCTGCACCAAACAAATTTCGTTGATGAAAATGGATTTATTCAACAAATTTAAAGCAAAAAAATTCCACTAAAAGTTTGATAACAATTCAATTGAATACACATTAATCAGAACACAAACAAATCCACTCAAGTGAGTTCTAGTTGCTTGTTGACGGGCTTGAAATACTAACAAAAAAACTTAAGATCAAATTTACCTTGAAAGGCCGAACGATTTTGAAAATGTAATTTTGCCTTAGAGGCACATATCTTTTGTATAAACTTATGTTTTATCAACTCCCAGTGACATAAACAAACGTAAACAACAATATTAATGGAATTGGTAGGATGGGCATTCCTGAGTTAATTGCTCCACCCTAAAAAAAAAAGTTAACTTTTCACCTAAAGTTGGAGTTTGAATATGAGAAGTCGTTATTCTAAAACAGTCTTGGCTTCATACTAAATTATTTTTTGATTGATCATTGAAATTTAGAAACGTTCTTTTGTGTAAGAAAGCTTTTTGGTCTCATTTCATTGATTAAGTTATGCTACATACTGAACCTACTTTATAAGTATATATTTAAGAAGACAATACATACATAGTGGGACACACACGCTCAAGCTTCATCTACGCTTTGTTTATAAAAGTCTAATGCACTCGTTGATTGGGAGGCCTATACTATTATCGATGAATTGCACTGTACATTTCTGTCATCACATATTAAACTTTCATGTAGCAGCACAAGATTGATAAAGACATACCTTGAACCATAATAACTCTCGTTGCATAAGTAGAGATGCTACAGTAGTATGGAATATCGTTTTCACCGTAGTCAATGCAAGTAAACGGAGCATGTTATTGTTATCTCTGTCTTCTATTTTGGTTATCTGATCCTTCCTCGATCCTATCTCATACAATAGGTTGTAAATTCCTTGATGACGGTGCCTAACAGCTATATGAAATAATGTGCTCATCATCATTCTTTTCCTATATTAGATCGGGATAGGCTCGAAGGAGCTCAACTACAAATATGGTGTTGCCCATTTTTGTAGCTACAAATAATATTCTGAAACGATATAATGTCCCTTCATTAGTCGGGTGAGGCGGCCCATTGAGTATATGATCAATTTTGGACTTTTCCCTTCGTCTGAAAGTCTGACGCCAAATGATTTTTAGTAATTCGAGTGCATTTGTATCCTCTTCATGAGCATATTTCATACTCATAACTGATAGCAACAGCCACATAATCACTTAATGAATTGTACACGTCCCAAATGATTTCAAAATAGTTAATTTTTTAATTATGCTTACTTGAATGGATAATTCTTCTAATCAAATTATTTTTTACTCTTTTGAAAGCATTAGGCTTTCGAGCCAGAACTCCTATGGACATATCCGCTTGAGACATCCGGATGGTCCTTAACAATTTGGAGTGCAACATGTATGGAAGATACGGAAAAAGGCTTAAGCAAACAAATCACGAGAGTAAGCAAAAAATGAGGAAGAAAAGTGTAACACTCGACTTACCAAAGAATTCACATTCGACGCACCCTAAGAGCATCCAAACTCATTTCTCATTTGTCCAAAATCTAGTACTCATCGATCGTAGAGTAGCATACGATACTTAACGTGTTATGTCTCCTTGTAAAGCACTCATATACAATGGTAACATCCTCTTCTACCTGCGATGGTCAACGACGCAGTTATTTTTAGCATAATTTTTACCATTTTAATATTCCTGTGATGTAACTACCAAACAAAGAGCAGTGTTGTCATTCTTATTTTGAATTTCCAAGTCTTCCTTTGTCATCATGTTCACCAGATTCTTCACAAAACGCTTCATCACTTAGTCTCTTATGCCGATGCTACAACATGAAGTCCGTGTTGTTACCTTCAGTGAGGCATAACGTACTAAGTCAGGGCGCGTGTCAAGGATGTCCTTAGCAGTTTTCCAATCACCACTAATTGATGCTTGATATAGAGGAACACAAATAAGTAGTATGGTGATCGATGCTAGTTACTTGATATATTGATTAGGCGACACAAACGTCTCAATGTATCTCACTGTTTCAGAGATAGGCCTGTTGGCGACGGGTAACAATTCTTTGCCTCAAACATCATCGTTTACAATTACTATTCAGATCATGCAAGGACTAACTAATCAAATGAAACAAAATCTTCATCATGCAACCGGCAACCCGAACAAAACTTTATTTTGAGAAATAATTTTTGACTTGGACCAACATTTAATTTCTAATATGCATAGCTTAAATAGACAATTGATTATCACATTAAGTGGGTTGAAGTGAGGATATTGTTGCTTCCAAACTGGCATCAAATGTCATAGTTGTAATAGTTATCCAACGGTATAGTCCAATCTTAGGCATAACCATCACAGTCATAGTGCCATATTTCTATCTTTAGGTCTTATATAATACTACTGATAAGTATACATTTTAGGCGACTATCAAATTACTTGACCACGTCCTTCATATATAATACATATTATACATAATTAGTAGCATAACAATCATATGATTTATTGTAATATAAGTCTTTTTGTATTGTTAAATAAACATATGTTGATGCATATGTAATTTGATGTTTCAAATGTCAAATTGGTAGTTTCGAAGAAGGAACTATAAAGAAAAAATGTAAAGTATTACATGTTCTTTATTAGGTTTATACGCATCCGAAATTTCCCGCACACCTATAATATAATCATTGGTTAAAACAAATACAATTAAATCCTGAAAGCACAGTTTGAGCGGTTCATCCATTCAGTTACCCTGACGCCATTTTTTACATTCAAGTATAGTCACCGAAACCCGTATGCCCACACGAATTCACTTGAGTTAGATGAGGTGTACATCTCAAAACGAAAATCAAATACTTTATTCTCAGAATTTACGAATAATGGACCCGGTCATGTGTTCAATATAATAATAAGGGTTACTCTTGGTCATCCCTTGTACATGATATTCAATACTTTAGGTATCTTTAACGACAGTGAGCTTGAGCTTAGTTAAAGATAGGAACAGGATGTGCTTCCATCAGTCTCAATTACACGTGATCTCAGTCCCTCTATACGATGTGCAATGTAGAGTTAATATCAATAGCATATAGTAAAAGCAGTATAAAAATTGAAGGTAAAGCGAAGACCTGGTCTTTGAAACCTCTTGAAAGCATTTGATCAACCTCATGCAACATACACATCTTGATGTTATTAGAACAAAGAGACTGCCTTCGAAGAATGTCAAAGACACGACCGGGAGTACCAACAATAACATGAACACATAACCTTCTCATTTTTGTGCAAGCTCACGAGTAGGATCCCAAACCATTGCTTGGCATGCAAGCGCTCGTTGTTCCTTACATAACTCAGCTATAGGCAGAAGAATTAGTTTGAACCTGTTTCAGAAAATAAAATTTGTAAATCTATTAAAACTTCATTCTAAAAGGTTTCAACTATAGTAAACAATGTCTTTAAAACTAAGAAATATGGAAGAACATAATTACTGGTTTCAACTATAGCATGTTATATACAAAACCCTGAGTTTGGCTACTAACTGGATACATAGATAACTGATTAATCGGTTAGTTGTCATGCTATTACATTAGCGTACACTATTTTCCTATTACATTATCAGAATTGAGCTTCACATCAGAAGTGGATGTGTTGCTCGTCTGTCACTCGATCACTATCAAGTGACACTGCTACACTATATTGTTTTCTACAGCCTAGTACTCCATAGGAAAGTTGTATATACAGATACCTCATTGAAGAAGTGGCATTATCTTTGTTAATCTCCTTGTTTTGTTCTTTTGACACTTCCTGATGCGCATGGCTGCTTCTCATATCAACTTTTGTGCCGGTCTTCGGAGTAGGTTCGTTGGTGCTTTTGTTGTACTCGTTTGGCATTGGAGTAAATGTTTCTAGAAACTCTTATGGCGGAGGCGTTGTCGACGGTATGTCGAGCGATGCAGATGTTGTCAATGTATTTGTTGAGCTGCTTTCGGGTGTTGTTAATAGCAGTTGTTGGCTTTCTGGTAGTGCTATTGTCAGCGGTTCTACTGGTTCGGCTGGTGGCAAAAGTTGTGGCCCAGTTTCCATGACTGTGTCGAGAATGAAATCTCATATTTCGTTTGTACTCTTTATATCGAAATGCAGCTAAAACAGGTGTGTAGTACCTTCTAGCGCTTCTAACACCGGTGGTAGTATGTATGGATCGGTGTGGTGTTGTTCTAGCACCACTTTATTACAATGTGTTACCATTGAGCGTGCCTCATCGCTGAAGTAGGACAATGTTATCGTGCCGGTGTTATCAGTTCAAGAAGTCATTAAATCTTCTTAGTACTTCTCAAGTTGAGGTGAATCCTTCTGGTGATTGTATATCAACCTGAACCTTGAAAAACTACATAAAACATATATGTCAACATGTATATCGAGTATGACAACATAGATTATTATGAAATCAAAGAGCTAAAAAAAGCCATACAACAATTTAGGAATCACTTGTAGATGGTATGATGGACCAAGAGGGGACTGTGACACAATAACTTCATTTTTTCTGTGAATCATGCGGCCAAACAGGAGATAATTACCCGAATTAAAATTGAGCTATGTATTTAGAGGGAGTTAACTCCAAAACTGTACTGTTTTTTCTTTAAGTTGAGTTTCAAGTACCTGAATATGCTCCCACAGTTGGTTTCTGGCAGCGGATACTTAGGCAGGTATGTGAATATTAGTTCGGTTGCTGGCAGGGGACACTTGGGCAGGTATGTGAATATTACCTGAATTTTAGTTTGATACATAAAGAATGCAGCTGCCCTTGTAGAAGTAGCCCAGCTTTGATATTGCTCCAGCTGCTTTATATTGTACTTCAAGCGGAACATACTGCAGAATTGAATAAGCAATCAAACACGATCACCAGATTGAATAAGCAATTGAAATAAAAATGTAGGTTGTTTAATGAACATGGGTTGGTTCAATCTACATTCATGGGGATAAATGGAGAAGTGATACAAAAAAGGACCCATGTACATAAAGCAGGGTGTAATAATAGAAAGCGTTACAAACATTTGAACCTAGCTAGTATGTTTAGAACATAGTTACAAACATTGAACTATAGCTAGAATAGACTACGAATTCGACACCTATCATCTTGTATCAAACTTGTGCACTTGTTGGATTTGACCCCATGCAATACTTCTATAACCATGAAAATAATCTGTATACCTATCTGTGATGTATGTTTACGTGTCATGTCGATATTTACTCTTAGTCACAAAATTACTAATTATCTTTCACAGTTTTAATTTTTTTTCAAGAAGCAAGGTTATAAAAACACTTTTGAAAAACGGGGCAACAAACCAAAAACACAATAGAGCTTCCAAGGTGGAAGCAAACTGAACCCGGAAAAAAGGTCATATGAACAATATAATAATGAACCAACAGATCCGCCTCCTGATCCAATCACACAACAGTCTCCACAATGAAGGTGGTTTAGTGTTTCGAGCATCAAGTTCATTTTCTGTGATTCCAATCCAAATGACGAGAAACAGAGCCTATGAAAATAAAAGAATAAAATCAATGATGTAAAATACCTATCCTGTTGCATGTGTAAAGAAACAATGCTTCAAACGTGATGGAATGGAATGAGTATAAATAGAATCCCGATTTCAAATCTGTCACGATTCCATGAGAACCATGATAACACTGCATCCTGACTACTACCCATCCATCAACTATAAGAGTCTATATAAGGAGGTGTTGATTACCTCTATTCCAGAATGAACATTGACCCAAATGTGTGGGTCAAATGACATTGAGAGCTTCCGTATAAGGTGGGCCTCTGGCTCACTAAATGGAGCAGCCCCAGGATTTTCTTCATATGGATCAAAATTCTGAAATATATAAAAAAAATGATAGAAAAGTGTGAACTCTTTAAAATAAGTACATCTTAGTAAAAGGTGTGTTAGATGCACGTGGTTCAAAATTAATTCCAGATAAAAAGGATTTCGGTTCCGTGCGATGGCCCAGGACGAGGCGGTACTTGTGATATTTCGGCTTGGGACGCATTTTATTTGGCAGTTTTTTGGATGTTAAATACCATTGGATGGGTTACTTTTTATTGGCATTGGAAGCACATTACATAGTCATCGGTCGTGCCGGGATTGATTTCCTACTTCCAGCTGAATGAGGGCCACACAGCCGGCAACCCTGCTGGAAGTGTTTTGTAGATCCAATCTCCTGGTCTTTCGTTTGCTATTCGAATGTCTGGACCAGTAGAAATGTACGAAAGACTCTTTGGCATTTCTCAATCATTACAGAAGCTCAATAGTTGAACACAACTGGAGTAGAATAGAACGCGATTAGGTATTACACAACACACTTTATATTCTAATAAAATTGAAGATCTAAAGTCCGTCAATGACAATAATGGTTCAACATATCTGCAAAAGCCATAGCCAATGAGTAGATAAATATATACCAGTTTAAAATATAATAACGATGTAATACTTATGTTCTCCAAAACTACCAACATAATAATGTGCATACATATATTCATATTGAACTAATGAACTAACTCTTAATGGGAAGTTATAAATATGGCTTGTGCTATACTTATTGCCCAAATAAATATCTCTAGGTCTAAAGTTTAATTTTCCAAGGCATAGATTGGTCAAATCGGTACAAGGGGTTCTAAATTCATCTGAAGGATATAGATGCATAAGAATATCCTAAATTTTGGAGCATTTTCTTTTTCAAATTACAGTTTTATAATCATGTTTAACATAATAATTACTAATTAAATTCAGAAAGCAATGGATGATAAAGCATTTGCGTGTATCAAAAGCGGCCACGCCCATTTTGACACACTATAAAAACTTACCCGTTTTGACCCGTCTATAATAAAAAAAGTTTTGAATAAACTCGTTTATAACAACTATGTAGTAATTGTATGTAAGCTCACAGCACTAACATGTTACAACTCAGAATTACAATACAAATAAACCATAAAAATGATAAATGACCAAAAAGGTTCATATAACAGCAATTGATATACCTTTACATTTGAAGATGCTTCTGCTAGTTCAATAATGTTTTGAGTTTCAGTCGATTGAGTTGTGGTTAGTGTGGTATCGGAAGGAGGGCCGTTCTCATTTTAATCAATTGACGATGACTTACGTCAGACTAACACCCCTAGCCGCATACTTCCAAAAAAATTTAAGAACTTCCAAAAATTCAAATGTAAGTTGTAATCCACATTATTTAGAATAGACATTACATACCTCAAATGGAGTTTGAGTAGTTTTGTTGCATGTTAGGTGTCTAGGAGAAATTCAGCAAATCCAAAAGCCAATAGTGGCAGAGATGCTTAAGGCCCATCATGAGCTGGTGGCTTCTCTTCTGAATAAGGTTGGAAATACTTGGTAATGTCTATATAATTTATAAAAACTACTAATACATATGCATATGTGGGCGATCTGAATATAGAAGGGGACCAGGATCCGTGAGGAGAATACAAACAACAGCCATGCTAAGACTACCATGCTACTGTTGTGCATCAAGGTGCCATAATAACATCGACCACCCAAGGGCTAAACCGCTCAAAGTTTTTAGAACCCTTTCAGACACATTACAAAAGAAAGGATGGGATCAAGCCATTTATGTGCAGGAAATGTGGTAAGGCCATTGCGGTTAGAGGATAACTTCAACACAGCTTAAAGTTGTAAAATTGTTACTTATTACCACAGCTTATGGCACTTACGACGACAGGTTACAGTAGGTCATAAAATCAGTTTACACAGTTATGTCATTAGATAAGGGCTATCTTATAAACACACTACTCGTTATTAAGGATATAATTATACCTTATTTTATAAGCGTATTTGTCTGGCTAATCATGTTGTAACTTCCTATATTACGAATATATTATGATGTTCATTCATACTAAACTTCTTATAGTGATACATTTGACAAGAGTAGGCCTGATATTACCACCTTATGATGGTTAGATGCGCAATTCCGAGCTCCTCGTCCTCGAGCTCGAATTGCAGTCACTATTATTTCGTCTGGATTTAATTCTTCTTGGCTTGAAGCGCTAAAATATTAAAAAATAATCCAATAGCTGAGATTTTTTAAAGTGTTGAAAATGGAGCCAATAGTCTTTGGTATGTAATAAGAAGAGAAACTTCAGCATGTATAGGATTAGTGAATAACTACTGACAGGAAATTTAACCTTTCAACCTCATGTTCACTTGTAACCTACAACCAAACAGTAAGAATGATGCAAACTATTAACGATACTTCAAACTTACAAGATGAGATAAAGATCCATTGTCATTCCTATCTTCACATTAGTATACGCTAAAGAAAGACGCTGGCGAGCTATTGTTATTTCTTCCAAATACTTTTTCTCGCTGCGCTTTTCTAGAAGACAGATGAGCCTCTAAAATCTAGTGCTGCTTCTTCATAGTCTCTTATCTTCTCTTGTAAATTGGCTCTTCTAGATATTGCCTATGAGCATAATCATGTCATCAATCTATTATTCGCAAGCTTAATATCCACAAAACAGAACCATGTTAAAGCTTATATTCTATAAAATTCTGATATATAAAACTGACCTTCATATAATCCCCGTCAAGAGCTATGGCAAGATTACAACTTGCAATTGCGTCAATGACTTTACCCAAAGCTTGGTGTGCAGCAGCACGATTGCATAAACATATAGCAGTGAAATGCCTTGATTCTATACTTTGGATTATAGCATTACTATAACGCTCTAGAGCTTCTCTATATTTCCCAGATAAGCGTCATTCCGTGTCCAGGAGTAGGCGAGTGGTAAACAAAAAAACGATGCAGTACTCCAACACAAGTATCCAGTACTTATATGGTAGTCAGGTAGAATGCAATTGCATGACGGTAACTGATTAAAAGGAGGCTTAAGACATGTGATTATAACAATAACAATAGTAAATTAATTAAAAAAAAGAGTCAAAATGTTAAACAAAACAAAACTATTGAGAGTCAAATGGTTATACCTCTTGAGCTGCTTCAGCAGTGATGAACTCTACATGTGCCCAGCCCAAGAATCGGTCATCTCTAATTGCAAAGAGGAGTTTAGCGATTTCACCAACATCTTTGAAGAAATCCCTCCTATAAATAACATGAAATTACATGTTAAAAGCAGAAAAAACCATCCTAGCAGGCAAAATAATATATAGCTATAATATGCTTTGGATATATCAGATGTTGATCAGAGTTTATAAGGTTATCTCAGAGAGGTTGGAAGTTTCATAATAATATTGTAATAAAAGTGGTATTGATCTCATAAGTAACACATTCGTTATGTATATATACTTTTAGAAGATGGAGTAAAACATGTTAATCACCTGGATCGAATAATCCACAGGTACCTTGACAGATGAAAAGATGTTCACCTGTATATAAAATAGTCACAAGAATGTTCATAAATTCTGGTTCGAATGATTTAATTCAAATCTGGCTCATTCTTTAATACCTATGATTTGTCAATTCGCCATGGAAAAATTCCACTTACAGGCGCAGGCACTCAACAGCGTTTTCGTATACTTCTAACCTGGAAGTCACAAACAACCAGAGTCAATGAACACATATTTTAAAATTTCCTTAAAAACTATGCCAGTATAGGCATGTTATTCAACCCGCCTGGGCAACCCATATTTGTACTTCTACAAATGAATAGCATATTGAAGATTCAAGATTTAAACATACCTGATAAGCCATTCTTTATAGGTTTCTTGCACCAAAATATAACATCGCATCTGATCTTTAGTGTGTGATTGTTCAAAGAACCCGTTCAGCACTCGTTCAGCGTGTGCTCGTTCAACATGTGTTTCGTTCAGCAACCCGTTCATCGTGTGTTTCTTTTAGAACCCGTTTAGCATGTGTTTGTTAAGCCACCTGTTCAGCAACCCGTTCAGCAACACCACCATATTGTTGTTCTTTTCATCATGTGTTTTTTACATAAAAAGAGGACAAATTCAACATAAGTTTAAGCTAAAAGATCACAAATTTATGCAACCTAATCATGTAATTAAAGCTAAACATCCATCAAAGTCAGATTATGATTGCTACGGTTGTGGAAAACATAACATACAATACACAACAATAACGTTTATAATAATTTGGTAAACTCTTACCTTTTCAGTCAATCGCCAGCATTACCATCTACGTTCTTTTAGTAAGAGATCACGAAAGTGGCTTCTCACGACCATGGGCTGCAAGCAGTTAACCAAGCACGTGGTTAGATTAGGTAACCGATTCACAGGGTTATATTAATATGAAAATACGAAGAAAAACAATTCATCAGAAGTTACTACAATGGTTTTTTTTTAAAACATTGCTGCGCTATCTCAGCCCGGTGGACCGCAATTCGTTAAACGTGACTACAGTTAGTAATACAGCGTCACCAGAGTTCAGGAGCAAATGAATGTTGACATACATAGCCATAAAAAAAGAGAGAAACATAACATCAAGTATGCAGAGTGTCATAGTTGACCTCTGTTTGTGCTCGCTGTATATGGTCCATAGTGTGGATATGCAGTTATAGACGGACCAAGGCGCGCACCTTAATAAATAGAAAGAACCTACATGAGTATATGCCTTATACATATATGAATACAAATGGGTAGATACCAGACACACGCTAATCTAAATTTTTAGGGGTATAAAATAGATATACCTTGCACGGCATGTAACTGTGTCGATATGTTTTTGATCCCTGGAGACTGTGTTGTCATCGCAGGTGACACTTAGCGTTCATGCACCAAAGTTGTCCCACGAATTCCATCAGTATTAGACAACCATTTACAGAAACGTATATTTGCCTGGCCGTATCTGAATCACTGTCCAGGACACGCTTACCCTTAGCAATTTCCCTCCCATTTTGTTTTCTTGATTTGCAAACATGGTTTCTAATGGCATAAATACATACACATAGGTCATAGCAGGTTGCGGGCAAAAGGTCGCAGGATCACACGCAACGCCTGTAGTAAAAGCAAGTAACTTTGGTCCACGCTCTCCGCCTGTAGTCATTGGTAGAAAACTGTCAGTATAAACGTACGGAATAGAAGCTAAAGTAACAGGTGATGCCATCATATTATGAATAGGTTGATAATATAATATCTTCACTCTCGAATGGTTATTATATAAGCTTACGAAACAAAAGAATACATTGAAAAAAAATATATAAAAAACTCTCACCAAAGTATTCGAAATAATGATTGAAACCATCTTGTGCACTTTCACCTTTGGGAAAGAAGGGTCGATATCTTACGGACTCCTATTGAACCTACCATTATCAGGTTATGCTGAAACCAAAGAAAACGATATTGATCTTTTATTATAAGAATATATTGTAAAGAAGAGACGAACACAATGCCCCCATCCTCACTGCTCCATCTCAACGTGACATTAACGTTGATAGAGAGAAGACTATGCCGGTTCAGCAGGACAAAACCATTGGTTTTGTTAATTTCAGCTGCTTCAAGCTCTAAAATCTGAATCTATAGGTTTTGTGCTATACATTTATAACTTTGTAAACTAAAAATACGCAACCCTATTTGCTGCCTGGAAACATTTTACAAATGTCATGCTCATAAACAATAAAAAAAGTTATAGTTGGTGTTATATGTTCATAACGGATCACCATCTTTGATAAAATTGAAAAATGACACAATGCAAATGCAATATAACACCTTCAAAGATGAAGACTTTACTAAAGTAGGGCTAACACTGCAACGAAGGGAATGATCAAAATCTGAGAGCGTTATATGTCCATCTTCCCTTACCAGAACATTTTCTGGTTTAAGGTCACGATAAACAATCCCAAGCATGTGGAGATATTCCTATCGCTAATAGCACCTCTGCTACACAAACTCTGCACACGTACAATATAAGACATCAAGATTTTTTCATTGTGCATATCACCACCTACCTTTCTGTAAATCAAGAACTTTTTTTGACCTAATTAATAAATTGAAACTCCTTATTAATTGGACAATTATGAGGTTAATTTAAATACAATCCATGAGGTTGTTTCATCAATATGTTTAGCATGATGGTATGACACAACTTAGCATACAAAGATAATGTTAAAAACCAAAACACAATCCTACTTTAAACAATTATGATGCCAATTACTTATTTATCACATATAAACTAAAAAGAAGTAAAACTCTTTACCTTGGCAATGTAATTCTCATCTAGCATGATTTTGCTTGAGTTGATGTACCTCTGCAAAGTAGTAGTTTTTCAAGTATATGATGAGTTCTAGAGAATGATGCTCATCAGTATATACATTTTAAAAATATATTAGCATGCATGAAAACAAATTCATCATCATAGTTTTGAGGGAAAAGAGATACCTTTTTTGATCTGTAAAAAAAAAAAAAAAAAAAAAAAAACTATACAACGATTCATACCTGGGGAAAAAATACTCAAATGAAGGAGACTCATGCCGTAGGTTTTAGGAGGATTTATGTGATTTAGTGAATGATGTGATTAGGTTAACATATAATTTAAGCTATAATTAAGGAATAGATATGTTCTATAAAATTTGTGTCATATTTTGTAAACATTAGTATTTAGATTTTGACTTGCAAATTCTATCACGAACATTGGAATCCTCCAATGGTTGAAGCGCTTGTCTATGGACACTAAGACCTAGGTTCGAATCTTGCAATGGCCAAATTTTTTAAACAATTTAATTAATCCCGAATTTTAAGTCTTACACTGATTAGTGGCATGCTTTCCTTATCAAAATAATTAAAAACGAATTTTAATCAAAATTAAACATCTCCTTATTTATATTGATTTGAAATATATAAATCAAAAAACAATCTACTCTAGTGGTAAATTGTTTACAAAACACATGAATGACCCAAGTTCAACTCCAATAAATGTCTTCTTTTTAATAAAAAAATTTTAAAATTCAAAAATAACAAAAAAAAAAAAACGAAATTTACAATTTATTTAAAAAAAATTGTACATATATTAATTAAAATTCCACATGTCATTTAAAAAAATTAAAAAAATGCCACATAAATATAATGATGACATGGAAATATGACTTGGCATTATGGGATGCCAAGTGGCATTTGATGTGGCATGCCTCCTCTTATATATAATGTATAGATATATATATATATATATATATATATATGTAGAGTTACGATCAAATAAGAAGATTACTTAAAATAAGAAGGAATAAGAAGAACTATAACCGCAAATCCGAGATGCACCGATCTAAATTAGATGCATCCCTATAATCTTAGATGCATTATAACACACCATAATGTGTTTTCTAGCTTTTAATCGGATGCATTACGTATATTAGATGCATTTTATGATTTCTCTTGTTTTTTGTTCCTCTACACGTGCCAAAATAATGAAAATCAATTTGCACTATCTATATATCAAATTAACTTTCGAAACTCAAGATGTTGCATCTTTATGAATAGTAATGCATCCAATGCAAGTTGTTGCATCTCAAATGTGTGATTTTGGTCACTTCTTATTTTAATTTACTTCTTACTGGATCCCTACTCTATATATATATATATATATATATATATATATATATACACACACACACACACACACACATATATATATATATATAGATATATATGTATATATATATATATATATATATATACTAATGATAACACAAGCATAACAATGATATAGAAATAAGAGAGAAAGGTAGAACGGTCGAGACTTTCACAGGAGAGAATAACAAAAGACTATTTGCATGTATGAAAGAACCAACACTCTTAAATAAGAGTTACAAGAGTTTATATAAAAGAGGGAGCTAGAACAACACTTCTAGTCCTTTCCTTGTTTAGGAATTGGACCTAGTTATAGCCCCATAGGCTTACTTCATAAGCCTAGACATAAATACTTACATATAAGCCTAAATACTTAGAAACCTATTACATAGTTAATGACCGAAAATCTTCTTTCATGTGAGTATATGTGCTTTGGTTTCTCTGACTTTAACAGCTTGATGTCTCATGTGTCTTTGTTCTTTGTTCTTTGTTGTTGTTGTGATCATATGTTGTTGTCTGCCGTTCATCAACGTTTTGGTACTGGTTTCTTTACGTCTTTTTCCACCATGCTCATACTTCTTTTGACTTTGACTTTCCATATTTGCATAGTTCTCAAGTCTTTAAACTTTGTAGATTCTATGTTTTTAGCGTAGAATCATCATTAACTTTGTGTTGCCTTGATCTTTTGGTGAGAACTTTCATGTGATACAATGTTGGTATGAGCATGTGAAGATGGAGTGATGTTGATGAAAGTGGTGGTAGTGAAGGTCTCTCCTGGAACTTCGAATCTCCAATCCTGCATGTAAACAGTTAGCAATAATGTTCCCGACGTTAGAATTTATATATTTCTTACAGGTACATCCCAGATCGCTGGTATGTCCCCGTACTCAATATCTTCACTCTGTTGTTGTGAGCCGATGGAATACAACGAGGTATCACTCCACGACTGAAGACCGTTTTAGACCACCGTGAACACTAAGCGTAACCCACAAGGGATTACCGAAATGACCTGCTATCAGGGCTGTTTGATGTTGACCCTGGCATAAGTTTCCATTCAATCAGTGAGGATTACAATTGTAAATCCCCTCATAAATGTTCTGGCAGATTGCTAGGATCTGCGTAGGACCCTAGAATAATCACTTGTGTCCTTAATGTTTGAACGACAAGTGATGAAATATTTAATGTTCCTAAGAGATATTTTGATGAATCTCGTGGCTCTAGACTTGATTAGTGCATTTTGATTTTAGTAGTCAAAGATTGGAGCGGTGTCTCCTATTTCAATATCAACACATCTCGTAGTGAGAGATCGATAGAATATGCAGGGTTCCCCGTGATAAGGAAACAAGTCCTTTTGAGAGAACTTGAGTGCCTTAGAAGGTTTAGTGCAGTGTGTCACTGGGTCCATGACGTCTTTGTCTTCAGTACCGGTGTTACCTTAGTGACAACCGGTAGCATATTAATTGAACCCGGTTTCTGCCTTAAGTTGAACATATGGAGGGCTATTTCTTTTCACCCTTTTCTTTAACTTTTCTTTTTAATTCTTCAACTCCTTCTTTCTCATTTTCTCATATTCTTCTTTTTTCAATCACACCCAAGGACTTCTAATTCTAACTATGAGTATTGTCCTTGGGTAGATCCCTCCGGCTCTGGTGGATCATAGGACGTATTTTTCCTAACCTTAGTCACCTTATAACTCCATGACTATTCCTATGTTGCCATAAAACCTTTTACTTGAAAATATCCCAAAGTGTTTGTGATTATCAAACATATTTTGTTAACACTTTGAGAGTTGTATTTTCATAAATACTCCCCCTCCACATGTGCTTGTATTGTTTTAACATAAATCTGCACAGTGAGGGTAGGGCTCGCACTTTTGAAATGATCGACTTTCAATGAACTTAGACCGATTCGAGACACGTTTACATCACTAGCGAACTAGCTTGAAATTATTACCCGGCCTGGATCCAAAGAATGTTTCTCGGATTGTTTACACTCTACTCAGACAAGTCCTATTCGAGACACGCTTACATCACTGGTTAGGCAAGCTTGAAATTATTACCCGTCCATGACAAGTCTTTTCAATTACTGACATTTGAAGTTCATCAATCCAAGGGTTATTTCTGAGTTTGAGCACTTATGAGATTCCATACAATTCACAACATATTTTTTATCACTTTTATTTTTTTCCCCCTTAAAAATGGCATATTAATGCTGTTTTTGAAGAAACGTTGATTTAAAAATATGTCCATTATGAGTTTTATGGGAAGAGTTCAACACGAAATTTTGGTTTTGAACAAAGATGTTTGCAAATACTCCCCTCATTAAGTAATAATAACTTTTTGAGGTTTTAAATAACGAGAGGGAATACTTGTTCTTTTGAGAAGAATTATGAAAAACTGAAAATTT
The DNA here is from genome assembly GCA_910596185.1 of Chrysanthemum makinoi. NCBI lineage: Eukaryota > Viridiplantae > Streptophyta > Magnoliopsida > Asterales > Asteraceae > Chrysanthemum > Chrysanthemum makinoi. The sequence goes on from OU343219.1 coordinate 59,105,154, forward strand.
GATTAATTCTACTCAAAAGTAAGAAGCTTTCGCTCCTTATATAAGGATTGAGGCACTATAGCGTACCTCAAGATCCTTTTTTTACAAGAACGGGTTGTACACTGTTATATGTGCACAAACCATAGTATAACCAACAAATCACAAATAAGAATATTCAAACAATCCAAATGTTACACAAAACTAACCAATTACTCAGGATGTTGAAACGTAATAATCAAAAAGCTCGGTCGTCCTCCTACATAGCTCTCCAGCCTTCGAATCTAATCTGGATGTTTCAACCTCTTGTCAACTCATGCTTCAAACCGATGAACCTCCCTTTGTTCTGCTGAAGTCCAACTTCAACCCTTGTACAGTTTTATGTCCTTCAAATAAAGGTTCAAGCCATCAGGAACCGATTTTAAGGTGTCGTCGCAGAATTTGTGTATATCATCAAACGCCATAAAGCAGTTGTGAAGTTAGGTGCTTCTTTAGACGAAACCAAATTTAGGTTCTTTGATAAGAGTGTATTGTGATTACTTGTTGATGTCGATGAAACTCAGAAGTAGCTTGGTAAGATTCGGCTTCTTCTGATAACTTTCCACACCTAACTGAAGATCTTCAACTCGTTCTTGAATTATTACACTTTTGATGAAGACGAGGAGAGATGTAATGAAAGCCAGCTGTAGATCTGTTAGGAACTGACACACTTTGCCTTGAACCTTGAGGAGATACATGTTCTCAATCCTTGGAAATCAGCTTCCGATATTTCATACTCCTTCTTTTCTTGTCTTTTGACCACGATCTGCTTCAAATAGGAGTAATCCCACTTTGTTGCAGTAGCAATGGACATGATAGCAACAATTCTTTGAGGATGCTCAACTTCTCCTTGTGTCGTATTCAGTCTGCAGCTATGGTATAAAAGTCTGCGCCTTTTTGGCCAATGGTGAATTCCAAACAACGCATATTTGTCTGTCACTAGTTTGTCAACGAACAAACTAGTGGCATCTTCCTCAATTACCTTGTTTAGGTACCTTGCAGCTGGAATGTTAAATGTCAGGGAAGTGGCATATTTCTTGTCAACTTTGCTTCCCTGTTGAAGAAACTCCATATCAGTGTTGAAGAAAATCAAAATGGGATCTTGGGTTGTTCAGGTTTTCCGATCAGTGGTAGTGGCTTGGTCCAGTCTGTGTAGTAAGGTCCAAGCTTCTTCAACGTGTGATCTACGTTGAACTTAGGGTTGAGCCAATCGATATCATTCAACATTGCACGGTCAATGTTTTCGAGATGATACTTGAGCTCAATAGCATTCCCATATATGTCCATAAGAAGGTTGAAGGCGGTGTTCTTGATCCTTCTGAGTTCTTTCTTATTGAGCTTCTTAATTCTGAAGTCTTTTCTGAGCTTCTGGACATGTTCCACAATTCGACCATCCACTTGTTCTTGATCTTCTGCAAGTGGTGGTTGTCTAACCAAGCGAAGACATCTGGTTTCTTACTTTTTTGGCTTGAGGATGACGATGAAGGTCCAGTTCTTTTTGAAGGTTGAGGTTCGGGTTGTTCTAAATATTCAGCACCGGCGTAGACAAAGTGATCACCGGCCTTTGGTGCAGATTCAGATTCCTTAGGTTGATCATATTCTTTAGGTTGGGTTGCTGTTGGGGTTGTGGTGGTGGAGGGGTTAACCGGTGTATGTTGTTGTGATGACGATCCACCATCTTTCCTTTGTTTCTTAGCATTTGGATTCGGATCATGTTCATCATCTTTCCTTGGCCTCTTATCCTTTTCCCGCATCTTCCTTGCTAGAAGTCCTAAGTTGTTTTGCAACCAGAAGATCATAGAGAAATTCCTCATCTTTATCCATTTGGCCAACAATCCCAGCCACCTTCGTCATAAGTTGATCTATTAGGTCTTCTTCAGTGATAACTGGGGTCTTTATCGGTATGGTTTGCATAGTAATTTGTGTTGAAGTGACAATTTCTTTGATCATTTGTTTAATCAGCGGCTGCAGTTGTCTCTTCAATAGTTTGTGATCACAGGAATGTTCTTTGTCAGAAATGTTTGAACATAGTTAATGATTAACTTTTCCATTTCAGCTTGAACATCCCTTAAGAGGAACTTCTCGATCGATTCCTTGGATCATTGAAACGTTAACATTTGTTCAGTCAAATCGGTGACCAAGCCCGTGAGTGTGGTTACTTGATCTTCAAGTTTGCTCTGCTTTCTCAATCGAGCTTGGTTCACCGCCTTTTGAACATTGACCTTGGCACGTTTCATACAAGTGTCAGCTTTCTTCTTGATTGATCTGGTTGTTGATTTTGATGTTGTTTGTGTTGGTGGAGAGGATGAATGAGTAGATGATTTTGGCATTGTTAAAGTGTCCTTTGGTGGATCAGAAGAAGGTTTAGGGTCGTGTTCAGGGTTGTCGAGGATATAGGCATCAATTTCTTTTTGCAATCTTCAGCTTCCTGACGTTTCCTCTCTTCTTCTTCTTCTTCTGCCTTCTTAACATCTTCTTTAGTTATCAGAAGATTTTCCTCTAGTCATCATTTCTGATCTCTAGCATCGAACATTTGCTCATCCTCTTGTTGTTACTCTTCCTCTTCTTCTGTAACCATTGTAGTTTCACCCTTTTCTTTACCGGGTTGATTAACCAGATCGGAAAAGGGCGGAGTGATGGTGCGTGGTTCTTCGACAAGTTGAGCCCCAACGGAACCTCCTTCCTCACCGGGTTGATTAACTGGAAAGGGAAAAGGTTGTTGTTTCTTTTGATAACATCAAATAGTCCTGAATATTAAGTGTCAATTTCCCCTGGTAATGCTCGTATTTTATATCATTTATATGGATTTACGCTTGTTTTCCTTTATATTTCACTTTCAGGTAAATTACGAGCATTGGAGCTAAAGAGACGCGGATTTGGAGAGATTATTGAAGATATATCATAGTACGCTCATTTTGAGGAAGTTACAGTGTAAGTCCTCTCTCACATTACACCGTAACTAAACCGTGGCTCAGAAAACCAACTCAACAGAAGATTACGGCGTAAATCCCCCAAAGATTACGACATAACCAACTAGGTCAAATGATGTTCGCGCATTTTGCAAAGCTACGCCAGTAACTATTGTATCAATTAGCGTAACAAGATTTATTGAAGATACTGGTAACTCCGTAACCTGCAGCTTTTAGTGCCAAATTTCGAAAGAATTGGATGTTACGGCGTAACTCTTAACATTAGTTACGCCGTAACCAGATCTGGCCTATAAATACCCCACGATTTCCAGCATTTAAAAGCATACCATTTCACACACAACATTCAGTAAACATGAGAAGAAGTCGAAGGCAAATCTAGAGGAGCATACGGAGCTATCTCCAAGGGAGAAATCACTCCCCAACGATAAGCATTAGCTTTTTATCTTTTCTTTACTTTCAATTCATGTATTTCGTAATGTTAAACATTGAATCGATTCTTCTAGTTAATTTGAGCGGCTAAGCACCTATGGTGCTGGCCTAGAAATGATTCCTTAATTGTTTTGTTTGCATTTACATTGCTTCCGTATAATTATTTCTAAGTGTATGCATACATACTTTGTTGGTAGCTACCCTTTTTCGGTAGTTTTGAATGGCGGTAGTGGCTAGTTACTTAGGAAATATGACCAACTGACCCTAAGTAGGTAGACTGAGTGGGAAGGGTAAGATATGACCAACTAACGACCCTTTCTGCTTGTGCAATTTGACCAACTGATCAGCTACCGTTTGGATGAATTTAAGAAGTAGGGGGTGAGTGTTTAAAAATGCTAGCTCGGCACTCACCTATGAATCTAGCATGTAGCGGTACTTAATGACTTGGCTTAGGAGACTAAGAACAACTAGACTTATGATGGGTCACCGATTTCTCCGGTGGGACCCTTTTGATAGGTTAGGACGCCCGACCAAATGATGTCCTAGCGACTTTGACCCCACACAAGTAATTGGAAGTAATTAGATGTAAACGTAACTAGTTAGGATGAATAACTAGGTTAGCACCCCTCTCCTCCATTGATCACAACCCTCACCTTTATATGCTTTAGTAGTTAGTTAGTTAATTCAATATCGAAATCATTTTAAAATCTGTGACACCTAGACTTAGTTTAAATCCGCACACATAGCTCTTGGGACGACCTCGGTTTTACTTAAATACTACACTACACCACGACGGTACTGCTTTATTAGTGCATCGGGGTAGACCATAGGTATAACAAGAAATTATAAATATTAAAACACGGTCGATAAAACCGCATCAAGTTTTTGGCATTTGCCGGGGGAGTTATATTAGGATTTTCATTTAGTCTTTCATTTTTGTTTTGTTTTAGAATTTTCTTGAATTCTCAAGATCTCTTTTCAAGTTTCAGGTACCATGGAAGTTGTTAACATTGATGACCTCACTCTCGAGGAATATCCGGCGTTGACAAGAAGAACAAGGTCCGGGGATCGTTAGGCCAACCATGCGAAGATGCTCAATTCGAAATCAAACCTCAATTTCACTAAGCACCAAGTCGCTAAGTTAAGTCGAGTAAATAATAGCAACTCGCTAAGGTCCAGTCGCTAACACCAAGTCGCTAAGAAACTTAAGTACAAGTCGCTAACAAAATTGAAAGCAAGTCGCTACCTTCACCAAGTCACTACCCGTAGTGGAGAATCCACTAAGTGTACTGTTTGTCGGCTTGTCTCAAAAGACAAGTCGCTACCAAAAAGCACTACAACTCGCTACTTTTTATTGAAGGTCGCTAAGATGAAATTCACTACGAGAACCAAGTCGCTACCTAGAAAAACTTCAAAAACACACTTTTCAATCCAAAACAAGCTCAACCACGATGATTCAAGCTTACAAATCAAAACCCAAGCACATACAATGATTCTAAACACAAAAGTACACCAAAAATTCAAACTTTAACACTAGAAATGATCCAAATGATGCAAAAACCACTAAACTTTTTCAAACTCACAAACCACCTAAAACCACTAGAAATCCAAGGATATGAAAGAGATGATCAAACCATGGCTCTTGATACCATTTGTAACATATTGGATTTCACAAAAACACTAGATCATAACCACAAGTAGGCGTATAATATGGTTTTAGAGAGAGATAGTTAGAGGTTGGGAACTTTAGTGAGAGAAAGAAAAATCTTATTATGAGCTCCAACTCTCTACCTTGGGAGGAAGAGAGTATTTATAGTCCTTACATAAATCGCCACCTATGGGCTCTTTACTTTCAATTCATGTATTTCGTAATGTTAAACATTGAATCGATTCTTCTAGTTAATTTGAGCGGCTAAGCACCTATGGTGCTGGCCTAGTTATGATTCCTTAATTGTTTTGTTTGCATTTACATTGCTTCCGTATAATTATTTCTAAGTGTATGCATACATACTTTGTTGGTAGCTACCCTTTTTTTGGTAGTTTTGAATGGCGGTAGTGGCTAGTTACTTAGGAGATATGACCAACTGACCCTAAGTAGGTAGAGTGAGTAGGAAGGGTAAGATATGACCAACTAACGACCCTTTCTTGTGCAATTTGACCAACTGACTACCGTTTGGATGAATTTAAGAAGTAGGGGTGAGTGTTTAAAATGCTAGCGCCGGGCACTCCATTATGAATCTAGCATGTAGTGGTACTTAATGACTTGGCTTAGGGGACTAAGAACAACTGGACTTATGATGGGTCACCTGATTTCTCTAGTGGGACCCTTTGCTGATAGGTTAGGACGAACTGACCAAATGATGTCCTAGCGACTTTGACCCCACCTGAAGTAATTGGAAGTAATTAGATGTAAACGTAACTAGTTAGGATGAATAACTAGGTTAGCACCCCTCTCCTCCATTGATCACAACCCTCACCTTTATATGCTTTAGTAGTTAGTTAGTTAATTCAATATCGAAATCATTTTAAAATCTGTGACACCTAGACTTAGTTTAAATCCGCACACATAGCTCTTGGGACGACCTCGGTTTTACCGAATACTACACTACACACGACCAGGTACACTGCCCATTAGTGCATCAGGGTAGACCATAGGTATAACAAGAAATTATAAATATTAAAACCTGGTCAGTAAAACCTGCATCAAGTTTTTGGCGCCGCTGCCGGGGAGTTATATTAGGATTTTCATTTAGTCTTTCATTTTTGTTTTGTTTTAGAATTTTCTTGAATTCTCAAGATCTCTTTTCAAGTTTCAGGTACCATGGAAGTTGTTAACATTGATGACCTCACTCTCGAGGAATATCTGGCGTTGACAAGAGAAGAACAAGGTCCGGGGATCGTTAGGCCAACCATCGCCGAAGATGCTCAATTCGAAATCAAACCTCAATTTCACTAAGCACCAAGTCGCTAAGTCGTCAAGTCGCTAAATAGCAACTCGCTAAGGTCCAAGTCGCTAACACCAAGTCGCTAAGAAACTTAAGTACAAGTCGCTAACAAAATTGAAAGCAAGTCGCTACCTTCACCAAGTCACTACCCGTAGTGGAGAATCCACTAAGTGTACTGTTTGTCGGCTTGTCTCAAAAGACAAGTCGCTACCAAAAAGCACTACAACTCGCTACTTTTTACTGAAGCAGGTCGCTAAGATGAAATTCACTACGAGAACCAAGTCGCTACCAAGAAAACTTCAAAAACACACTTTTCAATCCAAAACAAGCTCAACCACAGTGATTCAAGCTTACCAAATCAAAACCCAAGCACATACAATGATTCTAAACACAAAAGTACACCCAAAATTCAAACTTTAACACTAGAAATGATCCAAATGATGCAAAAACCACTAAACTTTTTCAAACTCAAAAACCACCTAAAACCACTAGAAATCCAAGGATATGAAAGAGAGATGATCAAACCATGGCTCTTGATACCATTTGTAACATATTGGATTTCACAAAACACTAGATCATAACCACAAGTAGGCGTATAATATGGTTTTAGAGAGAGATAGTTAGAGGTTGGGAACTTTAGTGAGAGAAAGAAAAATCTTATTATGAGCTCCAACTCTCTACCTTGGGAGGAAGAGAGTATTTATAGTCCTTACATAAATCGCCACCTATGGGCTGTGGATCAGGCATACAGTGGGTAAAGACCCGTTCGTCCTCCATGGTGTTACTTAACTAAATACTACTTAACATTAAATAATCTACGACTACGAGCTTTCTAACGATTACATATACTTGAGGTGACCGACTCTTTAATAACTGGATTTACTAAATCCTAACACGAAACCCTAATGGCGGTGACCCGACGGCGTCACAATAAAAGAGTGACGCTGTCGCATATTGTAACTCTATATATAGAATTCGAATTTTCAGTATTTTAGAGAGGTAGTTTTGTGGAGTAAAATCTAAACCGAACATAGGCTGTCTTGGGCAGTATCTTAGGGTTCCATACCCTATTTTACAACAAGATAAGTGATTTACTTCATTAATTCAATTATGTATTCAATTGTTTGTGTGTATCCTTGCATGTTTTCCATGTCCGGTTAATTTACTTGTGATTGACCTAGTATTGCGATAGGTCATCCGTTGTGTTTTTAATGCTTAAGTAGTCTGTGTGAACATTAGTTTATAATCACTTAGAGTTATTGTAGTCTAAACATCCAAAGAAAACCTTAGAGTTAGTTTATGAATCCTAGAGATTTCGTAGGCAATAACCTTAAGGTAGTTTTTGGGTAAAGGGCCTTCCACCCGGTAAAATATATTACACCAAAAAACGTTGAAGTACAAATGGATGAGGGTGAATCCCTCAACTCGGGCAATAACCTAAAGGTAGACTTAAAGAGTTAGGGATAAACGCATACCCTACAACCTTAGAAGACACAACACGTTAAGAATAAGGACGTGACAATTCAACCATCAATAGGAGATAACTAGGGAGTAATAGCATCTAAGTAAACACATTTTTAATCATCATAAGAGGACACAACAATATACACAGACTACACTCACCTTAGTTTAGATAGTTAGATAAGTAGAGTAATTGGTAGAAATACCAACCCCCCCAAATCCAATACCCCGAGATTCGTACCTTTCAATTTTCTAAATAACATAAAAAAAGATAAAAAATAATCTTCCTCAACCCCAACCTTAGCGTAGTAATTTCTCACTAGCATTCCTATTTCCCTAGAAAACGATATCAATTCCCGAGGCCTACCCTAATACTACACTACAACGATTAGGTTCACTGCCTAGGGTGTTGAAAAACTTGCTCGACGAAAAGGAAGTTCCTTTGACCCCGCATATCAAGTTTTTGGCTGCCGTGAATAGAATAGCTAGTTAGATTTCCACCTCGTTTAGGTTCCCTTGCTTGATTCATATCAAGTAAGCTTTTTTCTCATTTTTAGCTTCCTTATATCCCCCTTCTTTGTGTTTATGTTCGTAAAACTTTTCATTTGTCACTATGGGAAGTGAAGTTGCATTTGAATCATTAACAAATGAGGAACAATTGAATTTCGCAGATTTGATTGCTTTGTATTGTTCTAATGAATTTGTGAGTGATCTTAGAGATATCCAAAAGGAGACAGGTGTAAGGTTGGATTGATTTGATAAATTTTGTTCTTGTGTGGCTTCTATTCAACGACCATTGTTAGAATCAACTCCTTTTAGTGAGACCCTCTGGAAAAAATTTGAGAAAAGCCTCCTACAGTTGTCACAACTTGAGGAAATGGATAAGGAGGATTTATCCAACCTTAGGCATCATGATCAAATAGACCTAGTTTTTAAGAACATGGAACCTAAACCCGAACAAGATTGTAAGATGGTTATAGTTGAACTACCTAGTTGCATGCGTGGATTAGATTTCACCAAAACATATGACACGCATGAGGAATCCTTTAGGCAAATAGAACATAGTGATCAAATTTGTGAGAATGATTCTTATGAATCGGACCAAGAATTTGAAATGGCTAAAAAAGGATTTGAGATACTTAGGAGTCTATTTGGGTTAGATCATACTAAAACACATGATGAACATTTAGGAGATCTAGATATAATGGAGAATGACGTGGAAACTCCAAGCCCACAAGCCATACCATCACTTGAGGAACACACATCGCCTATAACTTACCCGAAAGAAGTAGAAGAGACTATAGGAACCCCGATTGATATAGAACCTTTGGACCAAACGCCACTAGAGAATGTAGGTTTAGATGCTTGTTGTCATGACCTATCTCTTAGTCCTAGGGAAGTTCTTAATTTTGATGAACATGAGCCTCAACCAAAAACCTTACCCAATTTTCCGTCTTTAGATGTGAATCTTGGAATTGAATTAGGCCCCAATCCACCGATCAAAATAAATAGTCCGGGTAGTTAAATGATAAAGGTGATAGACTCTAGGCCATGTAGAGTGGAAGCTAATATAGGAGTAACCCATGACCTTACACACTTATATCACCCATTCATGGTTGATAACAAAAAACATTATGGGTTTAAACCGGGTTTATTAGGTCAAGATGGATCCTTAACTAAGAATCTTTTGAAGTTGATAGAAGATGATCCATTTTTAGAAGAGAGATTTGATTCACATTACACCCATAAAATTAGGTAAGGTTAGAATGAATGGAGCACACCCCTTTGAGCATATAAATCACCCATCACCCTCTCGTCACGTAGCAAATTTCCACCCTAAGGGTGTGTATCGCTACTATCACCAGCACTTAAGCTTAAGTGTAGAAAAAACTTCCCCTTTATCTGTTAAATAAGGGTAGAGTCAAGCTCGTGACTCGAACAAAAACAAGCACTTTTCGGAGGCAACCCATGCTTAATTGTTTGCTTGTTGCATGTCGTACATCTTTTATTAATTATTTATTCTCATGTTTGAATTTTTAAAAATGCTTAATTTTGTCTTTAACCTCGTCTTAATTACATATAAAGGTATTTTACAAAAGGGATAAGTGTAGGGAAGATTACACACGTTTTTAAAAGAACGTGAACATGAGAATTACGATTATTAAAAAGATATACATATGTGTTTGTTAGATTCAAATGCTTGTATCGAGTCATAATGGATGTTTTGCAGGAAATTTTTTCCAGATTCTTAAGATATAAATTTTCCAGAAAATCGCAGGCCAGTTTCTGTCAGGATAACCTGACGGCGTTAGGATCGCAACCTGATGGCGTCAGGTGGAGCAGAAACAAATTATCTTACTTTCTCTCGTTTTCTGTGCTACTTATAAATTTTTGGAATTTTCCAGGTCTTAGTTTTCCAGAAAATCTGCAAACATCCATTCCACAAGCATTATATCTTATTTAAGTCTGGAATTACATCTTGTTGTGATTTTTCTTTGTTCGGTTTGATGCTTTGGGTTGTCTGTTTTCTTAAAGTGTGCAGGTTTTATTTATCAAGAAGAAGATACATAAGATTTGGATGGAGCTTTTCACGCATAAATTCTTCTTGGAAAAGAATTTAACCACTACTTCACACGGATCCTACCGAGCTAATCAGGGGAGTATTAATTTCTTTCATTTTTAATTACCTTTCATTATCATAACTTTGATACTTTTGGGGAATAGGGAGGGGAAATAAAACGGGAACTTTGAAACTATGCTTATCCTTGACTATTTGCCTTGTCCAATTTCATTTGTGTAATAAACCATGAGAAATATCGGTTAGGGTAATTTTAGCACCAAATTTAAAAATTTTCATGACATATAGGAGTGGGCCATTAGTCTTAATAAAGCATCTCATGGATACGAAGTTATATGACTAGCACAAAACCCTTTACCACTTAAATTCCACCTAAAATGTGAGGATCGCCCTTAGATTTGTAGGAATTAAAGCATTCTACTTTGATGCTTCGAGAGTGTACCAATAGTATATTAGATTCTAGAACTTGTTTTGTGATGCATTCCGAGATCGCTACTGAGACTACACTTGTGTAGTTAGGAATAACTAAATGATAAGAGGCATTAGGATAACCCTTGTTTGATACCCGTTTTATAATTACTTCTTCCACGTCGGTTAAGTAATTCCCCCACACCCTTGCGTTGTACTCATCTTTAGTACATGATACCCCTAGTTAACCCCTTAGAGCCTATCCTTTTAACGGTTCTCGCGATGTTTCGGTTTTCCGGACAATGAAGAGCATTGTTTATAATCCACCCCCAAATGTACACCCAAATCGCCTTAGTCTACCTTGTATGCACTCACTTTTGGTGCATTATTGTTATCATACTAGACCCTTAGTTCAATTATCTAGTTGCTTGCATAAGTTGCTAAGTCGAGTCATATCCTTTGTACACAGTTTTGGGATGATTGGGAATCATGGGAAAACTTAAATTTTATGAAATAACGGGAAGGAACATTAAATTCAAGTTCCCTTTATTTGCGTAATAATGTACTCCAAGTGTTTTGATCTTTTCAATTTGGGTCAAATTAGTGTTAGAGTAATAAAAACTCAAGTGTAGGGATGTGCCTATAAATCCCTATTATTTTGATGTTATCGTAGAGGATGGTAGAGCAAAAGTGTATGAAAAAAAATCAAAAAAAAATCAAAAAAAAAGAAAAAAAAAGAGAGTGATTCAAAAAAAAAATACGGGCTACCATCCTACATCTATCTTTAAATTTATGTTGTTTATTTCAAAGTTATCTAGAGTTTAGAGTGTCGAGTCTTGGCTTAGCAACGCCATTCTTCTCATGCTTTTTTTTTGGGTAAAGGGGAGTAATCCTGCACCCTAGTAAATATATAACCAAATGGAAAATTTAAGTACAATGGATATGGGTGAAATCCCATATCACAGCCCGATTACAAATAGCATACATTACAAGACACTACCTTTTCTTAATAATAAGAAATAGACCACTACCACATAAACAAAACAAGACTATAAAAAGATCAACTACTTCTTGACACGACCCTGGAGCTTGATATCTTCATGAAAGGCACCCCATTTACCTGGAAGATCGTATAGTTGATCCGTGTAGTCATCATAATCATAATAATCTTCCTGATCACCTCCACCACCTGTCGATGAGTAATTACCCATAGGCATATCGAATAAATTAGCAGACTCATCAAAAGTGTTAAGAACCTCATCCTCGCTATCTGAATCAACAATCTCACCAACCTTAGAGAACGGGTTGGTTCTTTTATTAGTAGAAGGATAAGCAGAGGAGTTATGCATAGACATTCCAACCTCCTTATCATTAAGTACACACATAGGCGGTTCAACCAAATTAATATTATCAGTAGAAACCTCACAAGGCTTCAAAAATTCCATACCTTCCTCCAACGCAACAGTGGGACTGTTAGAAATCTCCTTATTAATGTGAAAAACAGAACCATCTCCAACATCCACCACGTTAGAAGAGTTAGAAGCAAGATCAAGCACCTTATCCACTTCCGACATTTTCTCCATATTACTCCTAAGTTCACCAATATTAATGCCATCAGAAAAATAACCATACTCATTACAGGCAGGAGATAACTCATTAGTCACCAAAGGAGTACCAGCAGGCGTCTCCTCATTAGTGGTCTCATTATTACCCTTAAGAATAGAATTCAGCGTATCAATGTCATTCGGCTTATTACTCGCCAAATTCACCACCTCCTTATGAGTAGAATTAGCATTATCATTTGGTATGGAAGTACTAGCCCGATCATTAATACTAGGCTTAGAAACAGGTCTATAAATAAGTTTAGGCTTACCTGACACCTTAACCTTGTTACCAACCTTAGATGTACGCTTATTAGATCCAAGACCAGCATCCATACTCATCTTCCTGTTAGCTTCCCGACACCTTATGGCACTCCTTATCCACATGATCAAATAGTTTACACACAGAACAACGGGGAGGCTTGTATTCAAACTCAATATCAACCTTAACCATCCGATGCTCTTTTGTCTTAGGAATAGGAACTGCCACAACAAGTGACTCCACAAAATCGTTATCCGCTGAAATTTCAGCTAAAACTCTAGTGTAAGAATTCATGCCCCATGACTTAAGACACATATTGCTCGTGTGCTCATCAAACATAATAATTCGTCCCAATTTAGCCGTGATCATTTTTAGCCCAACCAGCGAATATGCCACCACCGGTACATTATACAATTTAACCCACACAGGGACCTTCTTAATGTCCTCTTTAATCAGATCTAAATTGGGATTCCAAACATGGAGTATTAATGGGATTGATCTAATTCGCCAAGGACCTTGATTCAGAACGTTTTCCATACCATCCCTATTGGAAAACTGAAACATAAAGAACCCTTGATGTATCATGACATGCATAAACCCGTATTTCTTCCAAACATTACGAACAAAATTTTGTATTAAAGGGAACGCAGGTCTTTGTCCAACAAAATAGCCATAGAGTGAATTTTCAAATCGTGAACAAATAGTTTCCACTTCTTCTTGCGGTATAACGAGATCAGCCAAGGAAAGGTCAGCCATAACATCATGATTAAACGTGGTACCAGCAGCAGCATGGCTAACCTCACTCACATCAGAAGTGGTTTTCAAGCATCCCACCTCACAATCATCCTTCTTGTTTACCTTGATGCTTTCCACAACACTAGCTGCTGCATCTACGTGATTATTAGCCTTACTATCCTTGCTTTCCAAGACAACAGTAGCATCAACAACTTGACCAATAGATGGTGCTTTGTTTTTGACATAACCAATGTTGCAAAAATCGGTCAACTCGGCCGATTAATGTTGATGTCGTTAATGGCCAGTACCTTGTCGATTTTTGAAAATCGATTGAAATCGGCCTAGGATAAAAATCTATACTAGCGTTAAAAATTTCGAAATCGGCCGATTAATCACGAATCGGTCAAAATCGGCGAATCGATAAAAATCGGCCGAATCGGGCAAATCGGTCATTTTAAAAATAATAATAATTTAGGCATTAAACTTAATTTGGAGATCGTATATTTCACTTATAACGCACAATGGGCATCATAATGGTGGAGCCTTTTATTAAAGTTTGGAAACATAGCAGGCTTCGGATCGGTTAAGATTTTAGTTTGGTCTCGATACCAAAACTGCAGGAAATGCCAATCCGATTAATCACCGATTAATCGACTTGTGATTACTCACTGCAGAGTGGTCGACCGCCCGACTACCGATTCACGATTTTTGCAACATTATAACGATACGGCATCATAGGTTTTCCATCTTTCCCCAATATTTTACCGTCAATATTTTTAACCCGTTTATCCAATTCACTCAACATCGAACTGCCATTATTCATCCTTGAAGCCCTATTCGAATTGTTAAGAAAACCTTTATTCATCTCTCTCTAACCCCAAAGCAAAATCAGTACAAATAACTTCCAAGCTCATGGCAAACACAAACCCTAGGTATAGGGTTAAGAACCAATTGATTAGAATATACCCAAACCTTGTAGAAGATTTAGTATGTCGTTAAGCATACAACCCAAGAAACCAGCAACCAAAATTAACGATCACAAACAAACCCTAGTAAAGGGATTCGAATGTAATGATCACCAGCACCACCCATATTGTAACATAAATATTTTTGACTTGCCACCACTAAATCGCCTATCCCACCAAACCCTTTGTTTCCCTACCGTAAGCCTAATGTTACAACCCTTTAAAAGACCTCTTGGATTGTTTTTCCTAGGTGCTTACGCCAAAGCGATGGAGGTTTGATCCAGTCTCAAGCCTATGGTAATCTATGTACTAGGACCGGTTAATGAGTGTTTATCTTTCATTTCCCACTTGATATATTTCATACACACCCGAGAGATGAGAGTATCCAAACACCACTTGTGAGGTGCTAGTATGTAATTTCCGTGCTTGTTATGACTTTTTCGGGGCTTATATGTGTTGTGAATCGTTCTAAACTAATGCTTCATGACCCCTAACTTATAAATTAATTGGCCAAAACCACATTTGCTAGAGGACAAGCGAATACCAAGTGTAGGGATATTTGATAAGAATTTAAAAGGTACACTTTTGAGGGGTCATTTAAGCCCTTAATTGATCACTTTTGTATCCGTTACTACTTAATTTCGTTCCTTCTTTTTAAGTCTCTTGAAGGCAAATTGCTGGAATGACACTTATTCGGACGAAAAAGCGTGAATATATGAAGAAAATGCCCAAAGTCAAGAATCGAGACACCCAAGCTGCTGGAATTGAAGGGGACGGCGTCATGGCCTGGCAATGGCGCCGTCGCGACACACCTGAGCGACTCAGAGAGCAAATTGCTATTTTACAAGTGACGGCATCAGGTTTAAAGAGTAGGGCATCATGACTCAGACGGCCTAGATTTAGATCCCACGGCGTCGAGAGGTTGGCCGACGGCGTCCAAGCATAAGGTGGCGTCCGCAGAGTTGACGTGGAAGAAAACCCTAATGGCAGTGACCCGACGACGTCACAATTAAAGGCCATCGCATATTGTAACTCTATATAAAGAATTCGAATTTTCAGTATTTTAGAGAGGTAGTTTTGTGGAGTAAAACCTAAACCGAACATAGGCTGTCTTGGGCAGTATCTTTGGGTTCCATACCCTATTTTACAACAAGATAAGTGATTTACTTCATTAATTCAATTATGTCTTCAATTGTTTGTGTGTATGCTTGCATGTTTTCCATGTCCAGCTAATTTACTTGTGTGTTTGCTTAGATCTATGAAACCTAGGTATTAAATATTGATTGGTTGTCTCTTATCTTAATTGTGATTAACCTAGTATTGCGATAGGTCATCCTTTGTGTTTTGAATGCTTAAGTAATCTTTGTAAACATAAGTTTATAATCACTTAGAGTTATTGTAGTCTAAACATCCAAAGAAAACCTTAGAGTTAGTTTATGAATCTTAGAGATTTCGTAGGCAATAACCTTAAGGTAGACTTAAAGAGTTAGGGATAAACGCATACCCTACAACCTTAGAAGACACAACGCGTTAAGAATAAGGACGTGACAATTCAACCATCAATAGGATGTAACTAGGGAGTAATAGCATCTAAGTAAACACATTTTTTGAGTGCCAGTTTTCTATGCAGGTTTGGCTTAAGGTCCGGGTTTTATGTGGCATGGATGCGGTCCCGCCTTCTTTGGAGAGTATTGTTACTGTTCTTATTCCTATATCTAAGGGGCGGTCGGTTGGTAGCATCATTTCTCGATTCTTTGCTACATGACTACTACATACTTTATCTGGATGGAACCTTGATGCTAGGATTTTAAAGTGTAAGAAATCTCTCATTCTTTGAAGTGGTTAGCATCATTGTCTCTACTATTCGGTTAAGCCGGTTACCTTCAAGTTCAAGAAGTTAACCTCGCGGTCTCGTTTGATCCTTGATAAATGGAAGATTCCAAGTATTTGTATTTCTCACCAAAGTCTTGGGGTAAGGGTTGTACTCTTTCCCCTATCCCGAGTTTTTCCCTTTGGGTTTTTCTTGGAAAGGGTTTTTAAGGCTGACTTCCGGGTTAACTTGCTCCCTTTGTGGATTGGCTGGATGCGGGATGCTCGCTTGTTACAAGTTTTTTACTTGTTTATGACTAGTTAGGTGATGTAATATAGCTAGGTCCTTTGTGTTTATGGCATGTCATAAACACTAGTTTATCAAGCTCTCGCTTGAGGTTAATGTACCACTACGCATTCCATTTGTATAACATTATTTTTTGGTTATATATTTACCGGGGTAAAACCCTTTACCCAAAAAAAGTAAACACATTTTTAATCATCATAAGAGCACACAACAATAGACATAGACTACACTCACCTTAGTTTAGATAGTTAGATAAGTAGAGTAATCGGTAGAAATACCAACCCCCCCAAATCCAATACCCCGAGATTCGTACCTTTCAATTTTCTAAAAAGCATAAAAAAAAGATAAAAAATAATCTTCCTCAACTCTAACCTTAGCATAGTAATTTCTCACTAGCATTCCTATTCCCTGAGAACGATATCAATGCCAGGAGCTTACCCTATACTACACACTACAACGATTAGGTTCCTTTGCTGGGGTGTTGAAAAACTTGCTCGACGAAAAAGTTCCTTTGACTGACGCAGCGTTATGCGGCGTATCAACTATACTTAATTTTCATAGTATGATATTAATGGGTCGGTGGTATATAATTTATTTTTTTGGGTAAAAGGGTTAATTCACCCCGGTAAAATTCATTACACCAAAAAACATTGAGGTACAATTGGCATGGGTGATTCCCATGCCCTCAACCCATTACATGGGCAACAACAACTGCAAAAGCGAGAATCAAAACCTGACTAAGCGTTTGAACTAAACAATTACATTTAAAAACCAATCTAAATGTAACAAAACAAGGTTCTAAGAACCACATCCATAGTGAGCAACTCAATCTTCAATAAGCATCCATACATACCCCGCGAGTGCAACACCAACAACCACTTCCAAACGTACCATAGCACCACGAAAGATGCTAATAATGGACACGATACCAAAGAAAAGATAACCATAAGTCCATACACTAACTGACGTTTTTGAGCAAGGATACCACGAAACTTGACATCCCTCTCACTTAGCCAAATAGCAGCTCGGTAAACACAACAGGGTGAACAACCCTATTTTCCATAAAAAAACGTACATAGGACCAAAAAATAGACGAGTAGCACAGGTCCATGAGCACGCCGAAGGTTTTTGAACAAGTATACCCACAAACTTAACTTCCATATTAAGAAACAACAGCACATAGGTACGATCGGAAGGCTCCATATGACCATAAATGCATAGATCGGTTGTAATGTCAAATAGGTTCCGATCCCATACCATATTACGACAAACACCACATGAAGCTCGGTCTTGTACAACCCAACTCCGAGCACACACCAAGACCTTTACCAACAAAACGAACACCCATATCCATCTCTCTCGAAACCCACTTGTACAACCCAAAACGAAACCCACTTAGCCGCCAAATCCCAAGTAGTAACGACCAAGGTAAATGCATACCATATTCATGATAGAATCGCTGGGAGCTTTTCAACTCTAAATCGCCACCCCTTATGTAGAATAAGACATACCTAATACTCGTATTGCATACTCAAGACACAAAAAGATCATATCTTGAGTAGAGAGGACGAATTAGGCAGATCTATGGCCAGAAATATGAAAAAGAGGTGGCCGCTGGATTCTCCATTCGGTGGTATATAATTTAAATGTGCATGTGAATGGCTTGATAGTTTTGACTTTCTTTCAAGTGGCTTTGACCTGGTACATTATGAAGTTAAGGAACTATTACTGTAAAGGGAATTGGATCATGGTTCACTAACTTGGAGTAGCTGGTTATGACGGTATATAATGTGATTAGTGGTTGTGAAAACTATTCTTGAAAGATTTGTTTTAGTACTATATTGTATATGGTTTTTTTGTGATTCGTGGTTAAATATGGAGTTGTGGAAAATACACATACAAGAGATCTTTGTTTGTACTGCTAGGCGTGTCAGAGAAAACTTTGTACTGTTAGTTTCTGGCGATATTGGACAACAGTGATTTGGTATCTCAGACAGAAGAGAGTTTTATAACTCGGATATGACACACGAAGAAAAAGTCGAACATAGATTTGGGTTTCGGCTTGATTATTTGATGACACACATTTTTATATGTTCTTTAACGGTTTAATGGCTCATTCTTTTTGCATAATTGATTACAAAGAAAGGAATGGAAGTATTTGAGTTTGTGTTTTATCATACATTTTAGCAGGAGGTAACTTGTTCTTGCGTTCATGTGTGACAACGAATTGACGAATAGTAGATGAAGTTTTTTGTCAAGGGATTGCGGTCTCCCTATACACCAAGATTGGGTATCACGTTGATGTCATCTTTAGTGCAAGATATAAGACATAGGTTTGGATTGTTCTACTTCAGCATCAAGTTGGTTATACTTGGTTTTCTTCATCAGTAATCATTACATAGAGCCTACCTTCTTCAAATGGTTAATATATGGGTTTCAGGGGAAGCTTAATGTTTAAATGTTAACCATTTATATGCTACATTGAGGTGAAGGTTTTTATTACTACTTGTTGGTATTTTTATTATTGGTTCGGATTTCTTTTGCCTTAATTTTATTTTTAGTGCGAAAAACTTCATGGAGGGTATCTTAAGGCATTAGAAGGATGGATTAGTCGTATGATATTGGTTCGTGGTGGTTAAAATCAAAGTTGCTTCTACTTAGCTTCTCCTAGTGGATAATGGCAAAAAGGGGAAGAAGAGTCTACTTGAAGATTTGCAACTTGAAGATCTTTGATGGTATAGCATGGCTTAGGTAGCATGGCTTAAAGGGAAGTTTCATTCATCGTGTAGTCTTGCAATTATCAACTAGGGGAATATTGTTGGGTTCGTAAATTTGGAGTTGATAATACAAAACTTATGTGACACATTGACAAAAGAATGAAACGTGAAGGACTAAATATGACAAAGGAGGAATCTTCTAATTATAGAAGATTACAGGAAAATATTCTTATTGTTTATGTTTGTTTAGTCATTAATTCCCTATAACCCTAGTATCTCTAGTTTATAAAGAGATACAGGGACATTTAGTTTTGTGTGTCACAATGTAAACTCCACAAGAAAAGCGTGTGTGTGAGTCTAGGGCATAAACGCCTAGACTAGAGTGATTAGAGTTTTGTTTAGCCCCAAGGTCTTTGATCCTATTATAGTTAGGTAACCGTACTACCTTGATCACGTAGTATTGGGGCTTATGGTGTTTGTAATAGTGTAGGAGATGATGATGAAGAGACCTTGTTCAATAACAATTATGTTTTGATGTATTCCGCTGCGTGTGATTGTTAATTGTTGTTTTGATCCTAGATAAAGTCTAAACAACCTTGAGCATCGATTCTATCACATTCAATAATCTCTTCAGTTGTAAGACCGAAATCTGGATCAAGTTCTTACGTGGCTAGCTGTTTTCCCTTGTTGACTTGTTCTTCTTCATCACTAGTCTTTTTGTCAGGAATTAGAAATTCCATAGTGAAGAGTCGGTCACCCCAAATATAATCTAGCATAAGTTAGCTCGTAGACATATCGTTATTTACGTGTTTATTAGCTTAGTTATTAGTTTAGAGTAACACCATGGAGGAAGGACGGGTCTTTACCCACTGTATGCCTGATCCACAGTCCGACAGGAGGACGTAGTGTTTGTAACTATAAATACCCCTTCCATCCTTGGAAGGGGTGTTGCTTCAATCTAACATTTCTTTTTTGTTAAACTTTCTCTCACTAGAATCACCCTCTCATCTCTTTCTCTCTCTAAACAATGGCTTACTTGATTCATCACCATCCAAGGCCACCCGAACCATCAAACACAATATTTATGATCCTACAAATGGTACCAGAGCCAAGGTTTTTGCGTTTTGATGATTTATTATGGCTTGAATCTTGTTTAAACTGATTTTATATCATTTTCTGCGTGTCGGATATTTTTTTTCCATACTTTTAGTGATATCAGTCTTTTAAACAAGTTTTTATGTATTCTTTCCTTTGGTACAAAAAGTAATATGGTCTATTCTGTACAATCTGTCTTGTGTCAATCCTTTGTCCAAGTCAGTTTTGCTATTCATTTTTGTGACTTTGTTGGTACCAAACATGTGATAAAGTGGTCATCTGGTCAATTTCTTGGTCAAAAACAGGTCTAAAATTATGTCCTTTAGCAGTTTTCTGGGTTTATTTGAAGTTGCTCGGAAAACATGGTCAATATACTCGCCGGAAAAAAGGTCAAAGGGTCAAAACCCTAATCTTACGCGTATGGACAATCTTACACGTATGGAATACGCGTAAGAAAAAGGTTACTCGTAAGATGTTACGCATAACCCATCTTCAGAAATATCTACGCATAACTTGGAAAGTTATGCGTAAGGATTGTTACGCGTAAGGTTTTTATGCATAAGCCAAGCTTCACGTAATCTGGTCTACGCGATAAGCATCGGCTACGCATAAGAAAAGGAGAATGTTTTGCGCATAAGAAACGAAGTCTACGCGTAGGTTACAATTTACTGCGTATGCTATTTCGCTTAGAACTGAAATGGAAAAACTTTCAGCGTGGCGAAAAATGACCACAACCACAATATCATTATACCATATACCATCATCGACCTCAGTTATCATTCAACATCATCAGTCCACTACTAACCGAACCAAAAACAAACAAGAAACTATAAAGACTCTATTCAATCCAATATTATCCGAAACAATTAAAACCTACATATTGACTCACCAAGGACCCTCACATCCACTCCCCAACTCTTATCATTCAAACATAAATCATATCAAAACCTGAAAATACTAATTGATCTCAGATTGATTCAATCTTTTCTTAAATCTTCTAAAGATTTTTGCAATTGAATCATTATCCTCACCGACCCTATAAGAAACCATCAATTTCTTTCACTATCCGATTATGACCAAGATGAAACAATAACAATTATGTTATCATTTTTTCTTTCAATCGGTTCAAACTAAATGAAAAACACAACAATTATACCTACCCGAGACCTTTTTGTAAGATCTTGAAGCCATATGTTCTTCGAATCTGAAAAATATTATGTGATACTCGAAGGAGAAGGTTTGTTGTGTGGTTGTTCGTGTGTTTTAATGAAGATGTGAGATGAGATTGTGATTAGACGAGGGATATGAGACTTGAGGTTGATGATTGATATGATCTTAGGTGGGAGTATGATGAAGCGTATTTTTTTTATCCCAGATCTGTTTTGGTGAGAGGATAAGAAGAGGAGTAGGCGTGTTTTTTTTTTGTGAAATGTGTTGTAGGTTTAGGTCAAAACTATGGGTGAGATGGTTTTATAACCGGTTTTAAGGAAGCATAAATTTGGATCGGGTTTCACTCTTATTATCTTGGGTTGCAAAGTTTATTAATCGATTATGGGCTGATGGATTTTGATAATACTGATATTGGGCCTACATTCATAACGTTAATATGGATGGGGGGTTGTGGTGCTTATCTAGTGAATCAGACATATCAAATAAAAATTGTGATTCAATTATTTTACAAAAATTTGGCTACAATTCTTATTATTTGGTATACAAGAGCGGTATTTTGGTATGATATGCTTCACGGAGGGATATAAATTCACGGCTTGAATTAATAATGGAAAAAGGAATGACTATGGGGTTTTTGTACAGTATTATTGATACGAGGAATCGAAGTGACGTTTCAAGGGTGAACTTCTTTATCGTTGAGACGATTGTTGGTTGGATGCATGTCTCAAGATAACTTGTTGGGGCATAACTATCACTTTAAGTGATTATGAAGTGACAATCTGGTTATAACTGATGTAAGGAGTTACGTCGTCGTACTCATAGTGTATAACTACCACCTTAAGGAAGTTGTAGCACTTAGTGTCACACGGCATTGTGGATTGTTCAAAAATATAGAACAAGCAGTAAGTCACAAAGTTGGGATGTTTACTTTCTTTTCATGTTAGTCGTATCGGGTTATCTCCATATGTGGTCATTACTATTAGCCGATGAATCAATAGAGGTTCAATTTCAGCAATTCCCATGAGATATTCGACGCCACATAATGTCAATGATTCACACAGTCTAAGCAAAATCTTTCAAGAATCTTCAGGTATGATTTTTCAAGATGTTTTCTTATGACAAGAACTTCTTGTGCAAATGGTCGTACACGTTATGATGCTTCCAAAAGTTTGAAACCATCATGGGGGAGAAACATGTACTTTGATGTTTTATGGTTAACCTCCAGGGAAAAGGATTTTAATACTACTTGACTTAGTATGGTTTGTGAACTTGCCTACATATGGGTAAAGAATTCTTGATGATGAAGATGAATTGTTGATGAACCGCTGCATGTTCCCCTAAAACAGATATTCACCGAAACCAAAGTTGTCATAACACATTAAAACTAACATTGTTTACGGTTTAGTCTTGATTTTGTAAAATCCCGCAAAAGAATCTATTTCTCGGTTTAAATCATAGACTTGTAAAATCCCGTGACAATGAAAACATCCCGGTTAAAGTAATGTTCATTTCCAGATCTATCTTGTGGTTTATTCTTGGTTTTGTAAAATCCCGCGAAAGAAACTATTTCTCGGTTTAAACCATAGAATTGTAAAATCTCGTAATGATGGAACCATCCTGGAGAAAGGAAAGTGTATTTCAGGATCTCATCTGATGCTGGTGCTACAGTTTCTACTTCGAAGAAGGGATAAAAGGGTGTACTTCATGAATTGGGTGATTGTTTGGATATTCTTCATGGCAGTTTAGTTATTACATGGTTTTACGGGGTTATGTGCTTTTAACCATGATCGGGATGAAACCATTATCATAGTTCACTTTAAACGTCAAAGGAGGCTAGATTTGAGATTTTAACCACAAGAAGTGACAACGGCGTTAATTCATTATTATTTATTTGAGGTTGAAGTGAAATTTCACGGGCGAGTGTACTTAGTATCTGAAGGTATCGGGGATGGTTGGATGAAGATTCTTCGAGATCCTTGTTCGAACTTTTAATATTTTCAAAAACGAAAACTTGGAAATCTAGTTATTTTTGGGTGACTTTTCCTTTTCTTTTACCACTTGGGGGAATTGGGCTCTTACCACCACAAAATAACTATCACTTTAAGGAGTTACGTTGTAGTGCTTAGTGTCACATTGAATTGTGGATTTTCAAGAGGTGATGTACGTCTAATACTTGATGGTTGGTTGGTTGAAGAGTATAGAGTACTTAGAGATTCAAAAGGGCATGAATTCTCGGCACCGCTTTTTGTTTCATGTGTGCAAGTTTAAGTCATGAGTTTGGGTAAATTTACTTCAGGGTCAAATTCATCATATTGGGTTTTCTCCATCAGCTATCACGACAAAGAGCCTATTGAATGATAATGGGGTTGATAACAAGTTTGCCAAGAGTAGTAGAAAAGAGAGAGAATTACGACGTTTGAACACAACAGTTCAAGCCTCGTTCTCTAAAGAAAAGAAAAGTGTACATCTCAGTGCGCTTTATCTTTGAAAGAAGAGAAATCTTCTTATGACGTTTGAACACAACAGTTCAAGCCTCATTCCTCAAAGAAAAGAAAAGTGTACGCTTCAGTGCGCTTTATCTTATGAAGAAGAAAAATCTTCTCATTATGACCATTCTCATCAACATGATTCATGCTTTTTCCATGCGCGCTCAATTATCAAGTGAACCGCACTACCTTTGCTAGTTCTCTTATTCCACTTGCTCAAATAAAATGGCGATGGCGACATCATTTGCAACCTTTGAGGGGGAGAAGTGTGAAGGGACTACATTCTAAAGATATTCACTTATTTTGTCAAGAATGGCATTTCCGTATGCAATTCTTGAGTGCGAGAAGAAGTGTGATAATTCTGCATATTGAGTTATTTCTGAGAATACATGGTCAAATGGCTCTAACTCATGTAAGAACTGAGCTTCTTCTTATCGGGTCATCTTTACATGGAGTTTCTTCTAAGAGCTGTTGGTTGACATCTTCTCACGGACTGATGAGTTTAACGACAAAGTGCTTCTAGTTTCGGGGCTGATTTCCTTGATAAACATCTTTATGTTCTTGTTTGATTGGGAGGGATTTGACTTAAGGGGATTTGCTACATACAAGTTAACGGGAATGCATGTGGTGAGAAGAAGATGTTAACTTTCTATTCCCCAAACGGACAATCTTGAAGAAGGTCGAGTCTACAGTCTGTTCTACATTTTCCGCTGCATGTTAGAAAACTAAAGACGAGTTGTATTTAACGATCTAAAGACTTCTTCTTAATCTTGGCATTTATCAAACAGATTGTCGGTTTAGGGGAGAGCACTAATAGGGGGAAAGTGAAAAGTCAGATTGAATCCCCAATTAGACTTGCTCACATTCTTCAGCAAGTTGATTCTCACAAAGATTAAAAGTGTTCTTCTCAAAAGATTTCTAGTACATGGGCTTATAGTGTGTTGCTGATTCTGAAGTATCAAAACCAGCAAGGGGGAAGGAGACACATATCTAAACGCGAGTAAACTTGATGAACTTAATACTTCTAAGTGATTGAAGAAATCCCGGGAAGACAAATATCATTACCGCAGAGAAACTCTAGGTTTGACTCATGGCGTTTAGTGTTCTTATTCCAACTATGTGGGGGAAGAGATGGAAGAGTTAGTTTCGGAAGAAAAAGAGGTACACAAATGTGTGATGATTTTGATGTTATCGCAGTGTTAGAGGTAAAACGCAACATAAGGGTGTTTAATAGTTTTCTTAAGTCGTTTCTAGTGTTACTAGCTTCATACTTAGGTATACTTAAGGTTTTATTCGCAAAAAATCGTTGGGCGAAGTTATAAATGTGATACGCGACTTAAGTTCCAAGAAAAAGGTGTAACGTGACTTTGTAAATAACTCAAGTCATGTTTTATAATTAGGGTTGATATAAAAACGTATTTACTTGGTTTTCCAACGTCTTAAATACTCGCGTTAACGTTATAAACATTTAGGTGATGGATTTCTTAAGGTGCTATAATGAGTTTTACGTGTGATACAATATAAACGAGAACAATGAGATTTGAAAAGGAGTTGAGAGACACTTACAACACCTAAAGGTGGTGATGAGATTCAAAGAGATTTATGAACGTGACCCAAGTTTCCCCTGGTTCCCCTCGTTCTCAAAATATTGTTCGTTGTCTATTTTAATAGATCAAAATACAAAGACTTTCATTGAATTCATTGTAGATTTGTGTACAAGTGGATTTTATAAACATAATAAAATTCCCTCAAGTATTGTTCATGGTCATATATTCTTGATTGAAATACAAAGACTTCAATGAATTCGTTGTAGATTTATGTTTGTATAAGAGATCATTTTATGAAAATTACATATAATAAATTAAACATAAAATAATTTACTAAAATTTGATTGGTTTAGACGAGTTCTAAAAAGAAAGTTACACTATATATATATATATATATACATATATATAAAGTTAAAAAAACCCTAAAAAAATGAAATTCTCTCTCTCTTGGAGAAATCAGGCCGCCCCCCCTCCTCTTCCTTAATTCCGGCCAAAAAGATATCCCTATATGATGTCCTCTCTACCTTTGAACGATCCTTATTGTTTTTAGGTATACAATACATGATTTAGGGGTGTTTTCATTCATAGGAGGGGCGTGTTTGTTATCTTTATATCAAAAACGATTTCTCCTTAATCTTGGTCGAAACCCTAATCAAGTGATTCTGAACGTTATATGGTGATCTATTAATTAGGGTTTCGAATTTAAATTGTACCTCTTATTCTGATTATCCTAAGTTGGTTTCTAATCGATTATATATATATAAGGGTGGATTTAGTGTGGCGGCTCATTAGGGTTTGTGATGTTTCATCATAAATCTGTTCGTTTATGATTTTATTTATCAAATGTGGTGTTTTTTTATGCATGGTGGCTAGTGAAATCAAGGAACCCAAGCTGTAGGGTTTTACTTTTTTTCTATATTTTCTGATTTCGCTGGTATTTGGAGGCTGATGCGTTAACTTTCGAATGGAACCCTATTTTTTAGGGTTTCGATCTACTCCTTGCTGGAACGTGTATATCGGTTTGTGACGAATACAAGTTCTATATCAGATTCATGTGCTATACCGGATCCATGTTTTATAAGTGGGTTTTTGGAGAGAGTGTAAGTCAAGTTTTCTGGGTATTTTGTTGAAAAAACCCTTATTTATCTTTCCTTCGCAAGATTTTCGTGGTGTTCTTGGAAGGGTTGATCATGGCTGTAAGTTGCACATTCGGTGCATTATTTGTTACGATTCACACTGGTTTCTTATCATTGGTACATACATTCCCGTGTTGATTCTCTTTGGTTCAACGCTGATTGAGGCTTGGTTAGAATTTTGTTTGAATGGTAGTTATCTGCTGTTTTCCTTCGTATTTATCAGAATTGGTGGTTCTTACTTGATCCTATTGTTTCTAATACGATGGAATTAGGGTCTTAAACAACCCTGTTTGGTTATTGCGACCTGGTGTTGGTTGCGGCTTATTTATTAGGCATTATTCATGCTATTTGCTGCAGTCTTTGGTCGTTATTAGAAGTGGTTATTGTGGCTTGTTAGTTGCAGTTGGTGCATTGTGATTTTGTTCATCCGATTAGAATTTTGCATGACATTTTGATGATGTATTGAAGTTGTTCTTGGAAGTGTGTAGGTTGTCTCGTTACTCTTTGGTTATTCTTATTGGTGGTTGGTTTTACATCTAAACATACTCATTTGGAGCAAGTTTGTGCTTGCCGCCTATCCGTGGTTTTAGAGTCTCCCATCAAGTGTTGTGTGGAATTTGTGAACTGATTTCAATTTGATGATCCATGGGTGTGTGATGATCTTTCACACTTCTTGGAGGATATCACTCATGTCCTATGTTTTGGGTGCTTTTCTGGATCACATGGAAGTTGCTTTGAAGTTCTATGATGGCTATGCGTTTGGTACTACCTTAGTGAATCAAGTTGTAATTCCTTATTTATATTCACGTGTATAGTCATTGTAGGTGGTAAGTTTTATTATGTAAGTTATAAGAATGGCGTGTCATTCTCATATGAGAGTCTGTAAGTGTCCTAAGGGACTGAGATGAGGGAATCACCCTCATCCTTTGTACTTCAATGTTTTTGGAATGTGAAAACATAGGTTACAAGTCTTTTATGGCCAGGACTTGCAACTGGATGGTTTGATATCGCCTTTGCTTAGTGGACAATTTCTCAAAAGCTATGGACATATCACAAGTATACCTAATTTAGGTATTTGAAAATTTTATCGAACCTCGGCTAAATATAGCCTAATCACCTATATTTAACCTAAGGGTATTGGAACATAGTCTGATTAACTATGTTCGACTTAAATTTTTCAAACACTGAGAACAGTTATATACAAGGGTTATATTCAGGTTAATTTCCTACTTAAACTCGATAAACCACCAGAATTCATTAAAAGATCTAGAGACACGATAGTGTCTTACCACTCAACAAAATCTTAACATCTTATTTATACTACCTAATTTCATTCTTGAAATTTTCATACATGAGATAATCCGAACTACTATCTTGGGATAGTCATCAAATCTTCTCATCATTTCTTAGGAGTACTAGCCTTTGTAGGTTCAAGGATCTCATTCCGCCATATTCCTTTAAAATTCACTTTTGATTTCAAAACAAACTTGACATCTCTACCTAACAATAATGGTAAGCGTACGCTACACTCTTCTAATCGTCAACATATCACATCATTATCTAAACTCCATTATAAGTCAGTATGTAAAACTTCACAGTACCACGTTTTTTTCAAACACTAGTAGGTATAAACACTATACGATATAGCCTTCATCCCGAAACCACCTAAGACATGATCAACTTTGGAAATGGTTTGGATAACCTCTTGCGACTAACAAGACTTTCCCTACAACGACAGTTATCACATCGTACAAACCATTTCACATCAACAATATCTTACACCTTTGATTAACAACAGTTACCTAACAACAACAAAACTATTCCATTTTGAGGCACTATATAGACGAAAGTATTAGTTAACCATTTGATGCACTAAGGTGTTCAGAGATCACCCCACGAAACAACTAAGGAAACCATACAAATATAAATTAGGCTCCATGCCGCACACTATCACCAAAAACTCCATGATAGAAATTAAGGTTTTATTGATAGCCTCGATACAATAAGATATGATTCATTTTGAGAATCGGAAAAATCAAACTTTAGGTATATTGAACTCTATAAGATTTTAATAAAACCCTTTAGATTATCAACTTAAGCCACATGGTATATAATACATTCTATGACTAGAAACTTGAGAACACAAAGATTAAAATTTGACGTATACATCCACATTTCCCTAGACAATTCAACATCGGTAACACCCCTGAATTCCTGGACGAATTCCTTAAGGGGGTGAGACTAACCACCCGCATTTTTAGGTTACTTTTCATTTTCGAGAATTTACTATTCACATTTACTATTCACTTTCACTATTCATCCCGTAAAATTTTTAATTCACATTCTAGTAAGATAAATTATTTTAGTAATAACCTGAGAGTTTGACCATCGTTAGATCATTTTCGCCAAAGTTATTAAGTAAACATCGTTTTAAAGTTTCGTTTTAGACGGTCCACCGTTTAAACATCACACACATAACGAAAATCAACCCTGACAATTTTTCTCGCATCAGATAAATTTTTAAATCACTCATGATTAATTTGAGAATTTTTAAGATTCATTATTTTTAATATTACCAAATAAGCCCCGCGCAGAACAAAACTAAACTTACGTTTTAAACAATTCTACTTACTTCCGACTTAACGATTCCTGACTGTGTTTCTAATATGTTTTTGACACTTTTTACATTTTTTGAAAAGTCAAACATATTTCCTCCTCCTTTGACCATAAAGGAATTAACCTTGTACGTTCTACATTTTTGCTTAAATCGTGTAACTTTTAAACTTCACAAATAACTATAAAGTTATCTCGCGTATGACGAAAACCAAGTTTGACATCTCATATCACTTTTAGACTAATTTTAGTCTACTCTAAATAATTTCACGGTCGTTTCCCGAAATTCGTTCTTTTCCGATAAACTGCGAATTACGCGTTTTTGACCCGTTTTCCAGCTTAAGCGTGTTTTTGCACCCAATGAGACTTATCACCCATTTTATATTTTTAGATGGAGTATAATGATGAGTCTCATCATTCCTACAAGTTTCGTATATTTACGATACCCGGTTTACGTTTATGGCTTAACGATTACGGTTGGCATTTAACGGAACCAAAACTTACTCTAAACTCAAGATAAGATCAAAAATAACCACCTAAATCATCTTATCATGTCTTGGCCTACTTAGGGGAGTCATCATTTTGGTGGCATCATCCTAACCATGGTTCATTTAGATCTTTACAAGTGTCCTAACCTAACCATGGTTAATAATTAACCCAATATATGGTTAACCAAACTTACCCTCCTATAAATCGCAAGTGATATGCATCCTAAGAACCCTCACAATCTGTTTCGGGTCGTTCATATCACAAATCATACATATCTTCCATCATTTGATCCATAAACTCCAAGTTTATGCAAGGAAGTTCCAAAGATCAAGCTTCTACATCAAATCTCTAGCAAGTTTAAGTGATCTTCTTGAGTTTAAATCCACTCAAGTCACTTAGTACTTCATCACCAACTCTTCAAGTTTGCAAGGGTGCCAAGGTGTGGAAAGCTAGCTCAATCCAAAGTGTTAAGCGATCAATCAAAGTCCGATCCTTACTAAGTTACTCCTTTCTTATTGAAAGCTAAAAGTTGTAAGCAACTTATCACCACCATCATCTCATCTTTATTATTCATAATCTTAACTATTTCATGCTATATATATAGTTACTATGTTGATTCATGATGTACATATACTCAACCACTTGTTTTAATTCACATATTGTCATAAAGGTAATAAACTAGTAAACTAGTCATATTCTACACATGTGAGACCATTAAAACAGTAACATAAGGACTTTCTAACTTACATAATATGGTAGACAAGATAAAAATTTAAACATAGCAATTTGATCAATCACGAAACGGACAAACAAGTCAAAAGTTATAAGTAAAAGAAGTTAGCGAAACCTAAACGGCAAAACTACCATGTACAGCTTTTTTTTCATTTCTGTCTTTTTAAAAGTGGTACTTCGGTCCGAATCATCAAAAAGTTAAACACGAAGTTGTCCGAACGACGTTTTCCTTCTGTTAAAGAAGCGCGGCCTTGAAACGCATAAATAGGCCAAAATCTTTCAAAAAGAACTGCCGTAAATATAGTGTCACAACTATACTTTTGTCACAACTAAAAGCAAACCAAGAGGCCTAATGGCCATAAGCCAAGACCACGGCTACAGCTAAGGTCAAGGTTGAGTCTCAAGACCATGGTAGTCAAGACCAAAGTCACGACGAGGCCATGGCTAAAGCCTCAATGCTTGTTTGCCCAAGACCGCTAACTAAGGTAATCATATTTATGAAACGACGAGAACTTGTAAGAACATGATAAACTTATTTATATAACAATCTTCACTCAAAACATATATTATATCTACTAAGTGCTAAAATAGTAGGGAGCTTCATGTGAGGGGTTTCATTTGAGTAAAACGTATCGACGAGTTGCTGGATTTACGATTTAAAGTGTCCTAGCTCCTCGAACTTTTACTGCATGACCTCTGAATTATGATGGCCCGAACAGTCGTACTATCTATAAACTAAATACGTTTTCACAACTAGACCATTTCTATAAGTGACATACACAAATACCATGTACTACATCATGATCAACATAGAGACGTATATAGGATGGTTTATGTTTTCCAAAACATTGTTCCAAACCTAAGTCGCAACATCCTATTTTAGGTTGCTCGTAGAAGTTCTCACGGCATATCCATCATGCTCATTATACATTTGATATCATTTACTCTGAGGTGAGTTCATAGCCCCACTTTCTATTACTAAATTGTTTTACAAACCCTTGGGGGAGATACATGCTTTATTTTAAATCGAACACATTGCTTTCAAACTGTATGCTTATCTGAATGTATTACTTGAACTAAGTACCACTATTGCCAATCTTAAGTCCCTATTATCATGAACCATTAATCACTGCGAGTGAAACGCGAATAATGTGGATAGATCTATCCGGAATGACAAATCCCGTTTGTGTTGACCGGGTAGGCAAACAAACGCACTCTATTTGAACATCTATAGGTTTATTGGCAAATTACCTATTAGGCATCGGTTACTATTTTATGACAGCTGGTAACGCTTTTCGTATCATGAGCTTAGTGCAATAATATCTCTTTTGGTTTTCAAACCATTGGTGTGAATTTATAACTCACACTACAAACATTATGTGTTCAACTGATTTCCAAAACTCTATGAATTTCACTCAACCTTTGTGTTGACAGTTTTAAGCATGTATTTCAGGTCCATAATGTCGGAAGCTGGCACGGAAGAGCAAGGATACTGAAAACAATGGAACCAACTGGGACCTCATTTTTGTAAACTCTGATATTTAGATAAATCGAATGATAAATCCTTTTTAAACGACTCCTTTAGAGATCGTTTTCTATTGTTATGACTGTTGTGCCATGAAGTAACACCCAGTTTGAATTCCGCTGCGTATCACGAAATTGGGGGTGTTACATCTGCTGGTTACGGCGTAACCTTATAAGTGGTTACGCCGTAGTCTTCAATAAACTCGGTTACGTCGTAAGTGATGCAGTAGTTACGGCGTAAGTATCAGCGGCGTGGAACCTCTTTTGACCTAATGGAGTTACGTCGTAACCTTTGGGAAGAGTTACCCCGTAACCTCTTGATAAGTTGGACTTCTGGGTCACGCAATAGTTACGGTGTAATGTGAGAGACGAGTTACGCCGTAACTTCTTCAAAATAGGCATACTGTGATAAATCTTTAGTAATGTTTCCATTTTCGCGTCTCTTTAGCTCCAATGCTCGTAATTTACCTGAAAGTGGAAAACAAGCGTAAATCCATATAAATGATATAATTAACGAGCATTATCGGGGGAAATTGACACTTAATATTCAGGACTATTTGATGTTATCAGACATATAATAATAAATGGTCATACGGCTCCAAACTCTTGTAAGAACCGAGCTTCTTCCTATCGGGTTATCTTTGCATGTAGTTTCTACTAAGAGCCGTTGGTTGACATCTTCTCACGGGGTTATATGATTAATGATAAAGTGATTCCAGTTAATGCTTTATGTACACATCATTATGCTGATTCTGACAAATCGTAATCATCATGGGGAAGAGAATGTGTACACCAAGGACTCATAACAAGTTCACCTGATAGGGTTTAATGACTTATTAAAGGATTTGTGTCAAAGATTGGTTGATTCTATATCTCTTCTTGTCTTATTCTCCGTACTTCTATGTTATCCACCTTCACCTATCTCGGGCAACAAATTCAAGATTATCAGTGTTCCAACTTGTTAGTTTAGTGTTACCATTCCATGTGTACGTTATGGGCTGATTTGCTATATGTAAGTTAATTGGAATGCATTTGGTGAGATGAAGATGTTGACATTTTATTCCCCAAACGGACAATCTTGAAGAAGGTCGAGTCTACAGTCTGTTCTACATTTTTCGATGCGTGTTAGAAGACTAAAGACGACACGCATTTAATTATCAAAAGAATTCTTTATATTCCGAGGATTCATCAAAAAGATTTTCATTTTTTGGGGAGCACTAATTGGGGGAGAGTGAAAAGCCAGATTTAATCCCTAATTAGATTTGCTCACATTGTTCTTCAACAAGTTGATTCTCACAGATACATTTGAGATAATTGTGTTCTTCTCAGAAGACTTCAAGTATATGGGTTTATAATCTGTTCGTGATTCTGAGGTATCAAAACCAGCAAGGGGGAAGAGATGTAAGAGACAGTTTCTGATGATTAAAGAGGTACACAATTGTGTGATGATTTCGATGAGATCACAATCATCAGGGGAGAGAATTGTGTACATTGAGGACACACAGCAGGTTCACGTGTTTGAGCTTAATCATTTATTCCGGAGTTGATATCCGCAGAGATGATCAGTGATTCAACCTGCTACTTCAATGTTATCGGTTATTCTTTCTTTGGGTATCTGTGTACTTCGGGTTCTTGAGCTTTATACACAATCATCAGGGGAGACAAATGTGTGCATTGGGGACGCACGAAGATTCACGGTGATGACATAATCATTTATTCCAAAGTTGATATCCACAGAGATGATCATGATTCAATCGCTACTTCGATGTTAGCGGTTATTCTTTCCTTGGGTATATGTGTACTTCGGGTTCTTGAGCTTTATACAATGAGACTGACTGCATCACTTCAACTATTTGGGGGAAGTGATCTCTTGACACTTTTGGTATGCATCACTTAAGACTTCAGTGGAAAGATATATGAGAAGAGTTATTCAGGCGTGAGATGATACGTTGTTGTTCTATTTTGATGAAACCCTGAACGAAGAGTCACGATGATCATTCTTAAAAGGAGTAGCAAGATTTATGATATGGTGTGCTCAGCTGTGCATCTGGCTAAGGCAAGCTTGAAAGAGAGCTTTGAAACTGCTCAACAAGAAGATGTTCACGTGTTTGAGCTTAATCATTTATTCCGGAGTTGATATCCACAGAGATGATCAGTGATTCAACCTGCTACTTCAATATTATCGGTTATTCTTTCTTTGGGTATTTGTGTACTTCGGGTTCCTGAGCTTTATACACAATCATCAGGGGAGACAAATGTGTGCATTGGGGACGCACAGAAGATTCACGTGATCAAACTTAATCATTTATTCCAAAGTTGATATCCACAGAGATGATCAGTGATTCAATCTGCTACTTCGATGTTAGTGGTTATTCTTTCCTTGGGTATATGTGTACTTCGGGTTCTTGAGCTTTATACAATGAGACTGACTGCATCACTTCAACTATTTGGGGGAAGTGATCTCTTGACACTTTTGGTATGCATCACTTAAGACTTCAGTGGAAAGATATATGAGAAGAGTTATTCAGGCGTGAGATGATACGTTGTTGTTCTATTTTGATGAAACCCTGAACGAAGAATCACGATGATCATTCTTAAAAGGAGTAGCAAGATTTATGATATGGTGTGCTCAGCTGTGCATCTGGCTAAGGCAAGCTTGAAAGAGAGCTTTGAAACTGCTCAACAAGAAGATTTTCGGTTTGGGGGGAAGCTAGCAAAGCCTCACTTTTTTAAGGCTCATGTTCTTACGACTATTCAGGAGCCTCGAAAGCCTTTTTTTGGGTAAAGGGGAGTAATCCTGCACCCTAGTAAAATATTATTAACCAAACGTTTTTAGTACAAAGGGCGAGGGTGAATTCCTTCGCCTCAGTCCCTTAGGACACTTACAGACACTCATATAAACGTGACAAACCACGCTTATAACAAAAATTGAACACAAACTACAACGACTATATATAAAAATAAAATGCTATCCAAGTAGACAACTCCTTGAATCTTCAAATCGTCATAGTAGTTCAAACTTCCAGCTTCAACCAATTGCATCTTTAATTAGTATTATGCAAAATGCATAATCTAATAACCTAATAAGAGTGACTTCCGTAGCAAATCGAATTTGAAGCATAAACATGGTCTAATCGACCCAACCTTCCAGCATCACAAAATCAAATCCATTTGCAACTTCTATTAGAATTATGCACAAAGCATAATCTAACAACCGAATAAGATAGCAATCCATAGCCTCGAGAGCCTTTGTGATGAAAGTTTAAGAGATGATGATTTCTATCTTCTACAACGTGTTGAACGATATCCTTATCTCAATACTCATATCATCATCTTCTTAAATTAAATTATCCGCTTTGTAAATATTTTTCGAAAAAGCAAAATACAAAAATATAAAACCAGCAAAAAGAAAATAGAAAAATAGAAAATCAACAAAAATCCATAAAAATGAGAAAATTTGAAAATACCAAAAATATTGTTTTCTCAAGGCATGTCTTCGCGTTTCAATAACATCTACGGTCTTAGAAATGTCATTCAATAATGGCACGGGAATTTAGATGAAGTTCGAGTAGAAGGTGTAAATATTTTCAAAACATGTCTCAAGCTATGGCTTACAGTTATTTCAGACTGTAACCCGCTCTTCAAAACAATGGTTTGCTATTATTTCAGATATGCAACCCTTAAAAAAGGAAAAGTGCTACGCTTAATCGTTTTTCATAAATATCGTGCACTTATCCTAAAACAAAATCAGGAAAGCACGTCGCCAAAAAGATGGTTATTCCTACACAAATGTTCTTCTTTCTAAGATTCTTCAGAAAAATATTTTTTTTTCAAAATGGTGCAAAAAGAGTTGTTTAAAAAATCAATCACACTTATAGTTTTCATAAACTTTGAAACTCAATCAATGACTTCAACGATTTTAAACTTTTCATAAAATGAGTCATTGATTGAGAGGGAGAGTGTTTCAAATTTATATCATCTAACGGGCTTATTTAATCATCTTATACTTAGCAGAAAAAGGTTTTTACCAACTTTGAATTGCTAGGATATGATTGTTAGAATTAGATGATTCAAGTTTGATAATCACATATAATCCCCATGCCTTAGTATGTTCTGATTGAGTGATTTCTATGCTGGATTGACTTTTATTAGTCGATTGTTGTTTGGGTGTTGTCGACCACCATATATATGTATGTTTGTCTATTTGTGTTGACTAATGTATGTAGATAACATGGTTTATAAGAATGTTCCCATTCCGGATCCTACAAAATTGGATAATCATATTTTTCCAGTATATGATTGGGTGCCGATAGGAAAGGGAAACCATATCTTGGGTCGACAAAAGAAGAAACGAAACTTAATACTTCAGATCACTGTGGATATTTTGCATGATTTATACAACTTCAGAGGTCCCACTGCATCAGCATATGGTTTCATCCATCCTTAAAGCAACAACTAAAGTAGCTTCTGTTTTTCAGCCATCTAACGTATCTTTGTGCAGGACAAGTAGTGGATGATACCATGTTTGTATTTCTCATGGAGGAAAAATATTTTTTGAAAATAAGTCGAACTCAAACTTTTGAAAATCAACCGGACTCCATTTTGTCAAAACATATGTCACTCAATCAACGACTACG
Organism: Chrysanthemum makinoi; assembly: GCA_910596185.1. NCBI lineage: Eukaryota > Viridiplantae > Streptophyta > Magnoliopsida > Asterales > Asteraceae > Chrysanthemum > Chrysanthemum makinoi. Next base: position 59,141,745 of record OU343219.1, read on the forward strand.
GTCATCGATTGAGGGGGAGAGTGATTTCAAATTAAATATTTTCAAATGATATTTCATGAAACAAGTCCATTTGTACGTTATGAAGTGGTGATCTAAATTTTTGATGTTACGTGTCAGGGTATGATTTTTCGTTAAACTCAAAGATCTTTCAAAATGAAATTTTTTCTTTTACTTAAAGATCTCTGAAAATTATCATACCTGACACTAACAATCTTAAATATCTAAAATTGTTCCTAATCAGTTGATTTCAAAATCAAGCTACATCTTTCCCCAAAATATTCTAAATAATTTAAATCAATTAGGATCACAAATCTCAAAAGGTTTGAAATTTTTGATCGGGGGAGAGATTGTGATTTAAATCTCAAATCTGATAAAATGGTGATTGCCTTAGTCTTTTAAAGGCACTCCTTCCTACATGTTCTAAACGATTTCAAACACATGATGCACATGTTGAGGGGGAGCATTTATCCAAAAACCAGAAGAGAATTTAAATCAGGCCACATTTTCTCCTATGTTTTCTAAACCTATTTAAATCACTTGGGATCCCAAATCTCAAAGGGTTTGATATTTTTTATCAGGGGAAAGAATGTGATTTAAATATAAAATCTGATAAAAGGTGATCGTTTTTATTCAAAGTGCAGGTTCTCTATAATATGCGCTAAACTCTTTCGAATATCAATGCACATATTGAGGGGGGGGGGGCGATTAAAAGAAAGCCACATCTTTTCACAAAATATTTTTTCTAAAGTATATTTAAATACTAGATTTGATCGGGAGAGAGATGGTGTTCATTTTATAAAACAAAATCAAGTTCAAGCAGTGAGACAAGAGTAATTGGATCCTTCCTCCATGTGCCAAACGATTTCTAATACACAATGCACATGCTGAGGGGGAGAATTTCTAAATGATCAAAAAATTAAGGTACAAAATACTTTGATTCTATATCACAAGTATCTTGATTGATTTTTCAAATGGTTTTTTAATTGGTTTCAAGGCGGAAAGAACTGTACCACAATACCGACCATTTTATGCATTGGAGTTATAAGGATGGTAAGGTTAGGTATTAGTTCTCATGATCCCACAGATCCGGAGGGATCTACCCAGGGACAATTCACTAGATAGTGTAGAAGTCCTTAGCTATGATAAAAAAAAAGGAGAAAAGTGAGAATAAGGTAAGAGTGCCGAATGAGATAGAGCTAGGACTGGAATAAACCTAACAAGGTTCTAGTAATGAAGTATCGGTAAGCACTGAAGGGGTTGAAGAATGAAAAGAAATGAAAAGTGAAAGGGTGAAAAGAAATAGCACTCTAATAATTCAACCTTAGGGTAGAAACCGGGTTCAATACATATGTTACTGGTGGTTACTAATGTAACGTCGGTATTGAAGACAAGATGTCATGGACCCAGTGACGCACTGCACTAAAATTCCCAAGCCACTCAAGTTCTCTTAAAAGGACTTGTTTCATTCTCACGGGGAACCTACATAATCTATCGACTTTCTCTTAGAGATGGTTGATATTGAAGAAGGAGACCCTCTCCCTAGTCTCCGAATAGGAAACCAAAGTGCATTATTGAGTCTAGAGCCAAGAGATCATTCAATAAATCTCATTAGGACACACAATTTACGAAGACTTGCTATTTTCACACAATGTGGAAAGTAAGATTATATATTGAGAGTCCTACGCATTATCCTTGAGGTATTGCCAGAACATCCGATTAATACTTAAAGTATTCACGATGAAGATGAAAATCCTTCAAGAGCCAACATCAAACAAGCTCTTGGTGGGTGACATGTGAGATCCATTATGGATCAAGCTTGTGACAACTGGATAGAAACAATAGGGTGATTCACTCTTTAATCAACCTTGGTCCAGGAAATGAATTGACGAATGCCTTTGAAAAATCTATTGATGTGCTCTACAATTCTTTTCTCTAAGCACATCGACTGTGTGATAATTTCAAAAACAAAATTATTTATGATTGAAACTTGATTTCTTCTCATAAAACCTTCGTCTTACTGTAAAACTCTCTTTCTTCAGCAATACGCGATTGTTTTAAAATTAATTTTTCATCAATCAGTGAATCTCAATTCGCTGGTTCACTCATTCCGTGTTGTCTACTTTGGGACGCTCCGGTTTGATAACAGCTAGATCAAGCTGTGAAACCCTGTCAAGGAGATTCTTAGGAATTCTACCTGATCACAGGCAGTATTTATACTGATCAACGTGGAACCATGGTTCTTGAACCCTATTCAACGAAAGTGAACAAAGACACTTTCGTGTGTTTTATTGCTAACTGTTATTTGCAAGAACATTTGACGGTTGCAGTTGATCAATAGTGAGAAGTCAATTCATAACTGCATGCTCACAGCACACACTCATAATTGATGAAAATCATGACAATCAAAACGTACAACAATGCTTCCGCAACTCTAATGCAAGATGTCATGATCCAAAAAGTGTGAGCATGCCGGTTCAAAAGTCACAACATCACATGAGGGTGATACAACAATGGATGATCTAGAGATTTACTGTGTCTGATGATCTCGAAGAAAGCTCAAAGATCACCAAGTCGTGGATCAGTTAAAGACCTCCACTGAAAGTACAAAGTATGCGGACTTTGAAGAATCACTGCTAAAGCACAAAGATTGCGGAAATTGAAGAATTAAAGTGTACGAGCTCGAGCATGAAGTTAACGATGCAATGCTAGGAAAAAAATGTAATTCATGGGGTAACTTCCCTTAGGGGGAGATTGTTAGGACTTAGAAAATCCATAGTGAAGTGTCGGTCACCCCAACCATATACTAGCACAAGTTAGCTCGTAGACTTAGCATTATTTATTAGTTATTAGATAGGCTAAGTAACACAGTGGAGGACAGACGGGTCTTTACCCACTGTATGCCTGATCCACAGCCTATAAAGGGAGTGTAGTAAGTTGTATAAATACCCCTTCCCTCTAAGGGAAGGGTTGGTTGTTTCATTCTAAAAAACACACACATAGTGTTTTTCTCTCACTAGAAACTTCCCTCTCTACTCTTTCTCTCTCTAAAGATGACTAACTTGTTCTTCCATAATCCCCGACCTCCCGAATCATATGTTCAACATAAATAACAATCCTACAGTTTGACTTCTTAGGCATGGTGGAAGATGTATCCTTATTCCTAGTTTTTGAGGCTTTATCATTAAGTCCTTTCCTAGGAGAGGATTATTTTTATGAGACTTTTTCTATGCACTAGAAGACCTTTTCTTATTCCTAGATTTAGAAGGTTATACCTTAGTCTGAGCATTTTCTTTCACTTTCTTGGGATTAGCTTGTGAAGTGACTGGTTTTGACAAAACTTTGATCTCATCAAATTGGGAGGCAAACCTTGTTTTTAAAGATTTTGGTCATTCGCATATAAACGCAGTAGGCTGTCTAACAACTGACCGGTTTCTATTGGGATGTGAAACTTTCTTCCCCAAGGTTGATGGTTTTGCAAACTTAGTGTTCACACTTTTTACTACAGTTTTTCTAAGCTCATTCTTTAAGGCTACTATTGCGAAACTCTTATCCTGAATTTGATCTTTGAGTTCATCATTTTTGGCCATCAAAGAGTTAGTTTGTTCCAAAGACTTAGTTTTAGTTTCTTTGACTGAGTCACTTAGATCTAGGTGATGCTTTTTCAAAGTCTCATTTTCTTAAGTAATCTAGCCACACAAAGTTCCAGTTCGATGTTTCTTGATTTAATTACATCGATGTTATGTTTAGCCTTGACTATATTACTTTTATAATTCAGGACAAAAATATGTTTCTTCAGATTTTTGATAGTCGAGTCTTTGTCTTGAAGATGAGCTTTCAAAGTGTTAATTTCAAAAAATTCATTGAATTCAGGAAATTCTGGGGTTTTCACATGGTTTGTTAATTCGAAAACTTTATTCTTTACTTTGTATCGCAATTTCAAGAGAAATGCAATGTTTTTCAAGTTGTGAAAATTTGTTTGAAAGTTCATCATAAGTTTTCTTTTCAACCACATCATTTGTTTTGAAACTCTTAATCACAGACTCAGCCTCAGTCAAAGTACATCTATAAAAGTCATGTTCAGTATTGTGATCAAATTGTACAAGTATATTGGCAGATGCATTATTTTGAACAATTAAGAGTACCTCGGCACCTAATACTTGTTCATTTACCATTCTGACATCTGCATCCACCACTTGTTTGATAGGAGTCACTGAACAGATGGTTGTATCAATTATTTTTGTCTCTGATCCTCTGAATTCAGCAACCCATGATCCTACAAATGATACATTACCCAACTCAACACTACTATCTCTCGATTTCACCAGACACGCATTCACTTTGTCATCATCTTGTGCATTTTCCTCAATGTACTTTTTAACATTATCCATGAGTTGGATTAATGTTTCTCTGAGCACATCTGCTTCCATCCTAGTGTGATTCGTGAAGCACATTTCAGTCATATGATTGTCGTAATCCAAAGTGTATTCCCCATTGAAAAATGACTGAAATTGTTTATTGATCACCTGTAGTGCATTTTCTCTGTCAAGTTGTTGTTACCGTTGTTCTAAGTTCAAGAACAATGTGCCCGTGAACGTTGATACATCTTGATGTAAAAGTGCATTAAATGCTTATTTAATTCCCATTGTGAATCTGTCTTCAGTTAGAAGTAACGTGAGGTGTAAAGTTGAAAAGGTTCAATGCAACTCTCATTTACAAGAACACGCTGTAGGTGTGACTAGTGCACTTCTCTCTCTTCCAAATCCGAACACGAAGATCTCACATCATCATTGGCATCATCATTTGCTGATTCAATCATGTTTAACCGTTCAGTATAGTTAAGACTCCTATGGTTTTCAATAGCATCTTAAAGTTTAAGTACTTCAGATATCACTGAATTAGGAGTGTAAGACATGATGTTGTTGTTAATTTGAACGTGTTATGATAAGAGTTGGATCCATTCATTGATTAGTGATTGTATGTTAAAAGGGTGATAACATCAAATTATCCTGAATATTAAGTGTCAATTTCCCCCGATAATGCTTGTAATTTATATCATTTATATGGATTTACGCTTGTTTTCCATTATATATTTTACTTTCAGGTAAATTACGAGCGTTGGAGCTAAAGAGACATGGAATTAGAGAATTATTAAAGATTTATCATAGTATGCTCACTTTGAAGAAGTTACGGCGTAACTCATCTCTCACATTACGCTGTAACTACTAAAAAAGCCAACTTATCAGAAGATTACAGCGTAACTCTCCCAAAAGATTACGACGTAACTATATTAGGTCAAATGAGGTTCCGCGCCGCTGATAACTACGCCGTAACTCGTGCATAAACTACGGCGTAACCAATAATTATTGAAGATACGGCGTAACCACTTCTAAGCTTACGCCGTAACCAACAGATCTAGGGATGACCTCGATTTTACCGAATACTACACTACACACGCCCGGGTACACTGCCCGTTAGTGCATTAGGGTAGACCATAGGTATAACGAGACATTATAAATATTAAAACCTGGTCAGTAAAACCTGTATCAAGTTTTTAGCGCCGCTGCTGGGGAGTTATATTAGGATTTCTATTAAGTCTTTCATTTTTGTTTTGTTTTAAAATTTCTCAAATTCTCACGATCACTATTCAAGTTTTCAGGTACAATGGAAGTTGATAACATTGATGACCTCACTCTTGAGGAATATTTGGCGTTGAGAAGGGCAGAACAAGGGCCGGGTCTCGTAAGACCGGCAATTGGAGCTGATGTCCGTTTTGAAATTAAAGACCAATTTATAAGGGAGCTTCGTGCTAACCCTTTTTCAGGAAACAAGGACGAAGATGCGTATGAGCACATTGAAAATGTCTTATACATCGCAAGCCTTTTCAACATTCCGGGTGTGTCTCATGACGTTGTTATGCTAAGGGTCTTACTGGGGCTGCCAGAAGATGGATTGAAAGATTGCCCGCCGGGGCAGTTAATACTTGGGCTCTACTAAAGAAGCACTTCATTCAGAGGTATTGTCCTCCGTCGAAGATTTCTAACCAGCTCTTCGAGATCCATAATTTCAAGGAAGAAGACGATGAAACGTTGTATCAAGCCTGGGATAAATACAACGATCTCCTTTACAAATGTCCTACACATGATCTGAACAACCAGCAAAAGGTCAACATCTTCTACAAAAGAATAAATGTGACTACAAGATAGATGCTGGACTATCAAGGACCAATCCCGAACATGACTCCTACTCTAGCAATTGAAGTCATTCAAAAAATGGCTGATCATTCTAAAAATGGCACGATGGAGGAAGCAAAAGAAACCAAGATGGAAGTTTTGATGGAATTGCGGCCATAACTAACAAACTAGAGAATCTAGGTCGAGATATGCTAAAAATCAAAGAAACTGTTCATGACATACAAGTTGGTTGCGAAAACTGTGGGGGAGGACATCTAACTAAGAATTGTCCTAACATTGACGAAGAAAATATGATCGAAGAAGCTGAACATGGATAAAATCGACCATTCTACGGGGATAATCGTAATGGCTTTGGTGGAGGACCCCCACCATATTATGAGCGTAGTGAAAGAAGAACTAACTTGGAGGAAATGATTAACAAGTACCTTGTGGATTCGACTAAGAGGCAAAAAGAGCAAGAAGAATGGCTGAAAAACTTCCAAGATAATACAAACAAAAGCCTTTCTAACCATGACGTGTCACTAAAGAACTTGGAAACTATGATTGGGAAGCTTGGCGATGAGGTACAAAAGAGAAATGAGGCACAAAAGAACAAATCTACAGTATGAAAAGCTGTATTTTCTGAAAATGATAAGTCCTCCGATGAATCTAATAGAAACAATGATACTGAAGGCAAAAGAGAGCTACGCCGTAATTAAACCTCAGAATTACAGCATTACCAGGATGCAAGCAATGACAAGTCTACTGAAGTTGACAACTCTAAAAGGAAGAATCATTGGTGTAAGGCTATTACAATTGACGATGGAGAGTGTTACAGCTTATGGGCCTCTTGTGACCCTCGGAAGACCTGCAATGGAGGGGTTGATAAGGAGAGGGTTAATGATGACAGATACATGTGGACTACACTTAACGATGAAGAAAGATTGGCCAAGTTCTCGATTAATGAAGTGGAAGGACCACCTATGAAGCATTACTGCAGACCCTTACTCATCACGAAAGATGAGTTCACTCACACAAGCATGGCCGACTTGCAACCCCTTTCGTGAGTATTGCAACGGAGGGGGCAATGTTTGTGTCGATTTATTGGATTGTTTGGGGGGGTTAGATCAAGTTGGTGTGCATACGGAACCTAATCCTTATGCTACGTTGGACAAGCATGCCAGACTGAAACGTTTAAAAGGTCTTGATGGTGGTAATGATATCCCTGAATTACGTAAAGCTGCTAGGGTTATTCCAAACCCTAGCACTCATGATGGTAATATGGATAGGGAAAATCCGTTTGGTTCTTGTTGGAGCACTTCGACTAATGTTGCTGGTCATTCTTCGACTAATGCAACTGATGTGGTGAACGCTTCTAATTCTGGTCATAACGTGGGTACACCCAAGAACGTGGTGAATGCTTCTACTTCTAGTCCTAACGTGATTGGTAGTGAAAATAACGAAGTGAGGTCCTTTGCTACTGTTTTAAACCCGGAACGTGTATCTAGGAGAGTTAATTTTTGTCCCTTGGTGAATGAGACTCGCATTGAAAATCATGATACGGTGCTTCCAAAGGCTGCTATGGAGGGTGTATTCAACCGCTATGATAATACACTTGTTGGCTTCTTTGTTGGCAAGAATGTTGCTTTTCCTTTGGTTCAAAACTACGTTACCAACACGTGGGGTAAGTTTGGATTTAAGAAACTTATAAAGAATGATGATGGTGTTTTCCTCTTTAAATTCGATTCTAAAGAGGGTGTTCAGAATGTTCTTCAACGGGGCCCTTGGATTATTCGCAATTCTCCTCTCATTCTCACTAAATGGACTCCTGATGTGCTATTGTCTAAAAGTGAGGTTACTAGAGTTCCCATTTGGATTAAATTGCATAATGTGTCATTACTTGCATATTCGAAAGATGGGTTGAGCTTAATTGCTACTCAAGTGGGTAAGCCGATTATGTTAGATGCGTTTACTAGTTCCATGTGTGTTGATTCATGGGGTCACATAAGTTTTGCACGTGCTCTTGTGGAATTATCCTCAGAATCTGACCTAAAACATGTGGTGACTATGGCGATCCCTAATAAGGATGATAGTGGTTTTACTACGGCAAGTATCAAGGTGGAATATGAATGGAAGCCACCACATTGTGCGGAATGTAAAGTATTTGGGCATGTTACTGCTTGCTGTCCTAAGAGTATTAAGGAGCAAAATGATGTCCCTCCCAGCTCGAATGTGGAAGAACCTGATGATGGTTTCAAGGTGGTGCAGAATCGGAAAGCCAAACCTAAAGGTACGAAGATGACTAGTGGTATTCATATGGGTAAGGGTCCTAGATTTGCACCTAGGAAGAAGGTATATGTTGCAAAGACGAAGACACCGGAAGCTGCTAGTGTTAATGCTAAAGGTACACCAATTACTACGTCTAACTCTTTTGGGACTCTTGAGGTGGAAGATGACACGGGCATCCCAAGTACTATGGCTGAGTCTACTACTGACGAGGCGAAGACTGGGCAGTCTTCTGGTACTACTAAGGAAGCAGGTATTGATGGTTCTCGGGGGAAGGACTCTCGTGTTGATATTGGTGCGGCTTCTAAGCCTCCGGAGACTGTGACTTCTTCTGCTACCAAGGTAAGTAATCCGTTTTCTAAAGTCGGGAATGTGACCTGTTCTGACAGTGAAGAGGATGAGGTTTTGGAGCCAGATAACCCTATGGCGTCATTTTTGGCTTCTGGGGGTGGTGGGGGTTTTGATCTTGAAGATTTTGATGATTATGCTGAGCAAGTCTACGATCTACCGAGACACTTGGAGGATATGTGTGACATGTATGATGTTAGTCTCTTAGGTCGTGGTAGGAAGTAAATTTGGTTGTTTGGTAGTTCATAAGATTGGCATGTCTTTCTTATGTAATTTGTTTGGTTAAATGCACTTTTAGTGTGTGTTTGTTGCCCATGTAACGGGCCGAGGTGAGAGATTCACTCTCATCCGTTGTACTTAAACGTTTTTTGGTTAATATATTTTACCAGGGTGCAGAATTACTCCCCTTTACCCAAAAACACGGAGGGGGCAATGTGAAGAACGAAGTTTGGATATGCCCACATGAATCGAGAAGACATGACGTTGATTTTGGGGACCTAACATTCAGAGATTGGTACTCAGTAAGGTTCGGTGACGCAATAATTAATTCGGTGTTATTGAGAAATCTAAAGCTCAAATATGAAAAACATATTCTTCAAGGAAACACCATTAAGCCTCTCAACGATATTCCTTCTGGCAATAACGATGACGAAGGAACTCAAAATCATTGGTGTGAGCAAATTAAAACCACTGACAGAAATGTTTGAGCTTCCTACAATTCTTTTGATTATGAATGTAGCGGAGGAAGCAGCATTGAGAGAGCTGGGGAAGACGAGTTCCTATGGACCTCGAATAATGACTCGGAAAGAACAGAATTGCCTTGGCCCGATGATCTAGGATTCGACGATTGGGTCAGAATCAAATACGGAAAAATGGACGCGCTAACTAAGGAGGAAATCTGGAATGGGTGTATGAGTAAAGATCAACCAAACAACGAAGTTCCAAATGAAGAATCAGATAATGACACCGAGGATTCATCGAGGAAGGAAAAAGAGGAATGCAAACAAATGCTCGTGGAAAATTTACTCGACAATAACCAACTTAAAGATACCGATTCCGACGATGATGATTTTGATTACCTCGAGCAACAAGGTGAAGATGGGTTCATTGACCCCGATGATGAAGTACACAAGAAAAGAAGATGCAAACTTTTTGGCATCCCGTTTAAGAGGCCGCCACCAATTATAGCCGAAAAATATGAGTTCACTCGATACCATTTAGATCTGAGGAAAAATTTTGCAAAATTAAAGAGATGAAGTACACAGAAAAGAAGATGCCATCCCGTTTAAGAGGCCGCCACCAATTATAGCCGAAAAATATGAGTTCACTCGATACCATTTAGGACCGAAGGAAAAATTTTGCAAAATTCGAAAGATCGAGACTAAAGAATACCTCCACACTGCCACAAATGTCACTTGGGTCAGACACAACTTAATGAAGGACATGGAGGAGGTTGGCCAAGTGCAAAGGCCACCAGAAAGCCCCGAGGCTCTGAGTCTAACTTAAAGACTCGTAAATAAAGAAAAGTGCTCTTTTGGGAGACAACCCGAATTATCCATTTCTTTTATTTTATTTCCATTTCTGTTGGGTTTTGTGTTTTTAACCATTTTTGCAGGAAATGAAGAGTGATTGCTGCTGCAGCATGCTGATCTGACTATAGTTACCACGTAACTCATCTTAGTGGATACGCCGTAACCAACCCCTTGCAGCAGAATTTTGGATGCATCACCAATTATGGCGTAAGTCCATCTCAGTGGTTACGCCATAGCTACACTCTTGCAGCGTGTGCCAGGTTTTGCCTAGTTACGGGGTAACTCTGTCTAAGAGTTACGACATAACTATCCTCTACTTTACTTCTTTCATTTTAAACACAATAACCTTGTATTATTATTTTAAATGAACTTTGTGGGTGTGTTCCCTGCAAACCCTCACGAGACTTCACTCATCCACTTGGGACACCAAGTGGTTTAAAAGGCTTGTTGCATATGCTAAATGCAACCGTGATTCCTACGAAAGTGAGTTAGGTTTGTTTTTCATTTTTCATTTTTTCTTTTTAGAATTATGCTTGTCGGTAGTGTGATTTCAGGGATTGAAGTTTGCTCATGGATGCTTATACGAAGGCACGACTCTTTTTCGTGGGCCTTCTTTCTTTTTGGAGCAAATTTCAGGGAAGTTCTCGCTCTAATTCTACTTTTCTCTTCACCTTTATTTAACACTTAGTACAAAAGGGACTTTGTACAATTCAAGATGGGGGACGGGAGTAGAATTGTCTCTTGAACTTTATTTTGCCCTCGTTTTTCTAGTTTATTTTGAAAAATTATTCCATTTTTAAAATTTTTACATGTTTTTCTTAACCTAACTAGATTAGACCTTAGCCGAGCACATACAACCCTTGATATTATATGGTGAGATTAGCCTTATCCGTTTCCAATATTTTACCCTAAATCCACCAAATTATGAGTGTGCCGGTAGCTTGTAAACTTTAGAACTTGGCCTTTGCATCATTTCGAGACCATAGACGAGGTATGTTGAGTTAGTTCGACGTATTTGGACTTTTCAGTTTAAGAAGGCAATATTATAGGATTATCACCCAAAATAGCCTACCGTTGTGTGTCTATCGATTAGTCACCTCGACTTCTCGACCCCCATGTGAAACCCTTTTGTTGCACTCACCTTTAGTGCAAGATACCCCTAGATACACCCATCTGAGCCATTCCTTTCATTTTGTTAACCCAATATATTGTTTCGACACACCTATACACCTTAGCCTACCCTGTAGTCTTTATTTGTGATTTGGAAGTCATTATTTGCATAAGTTCAAGGTTCAAGTGGAAAGGTTCGGGAATCACGCTTTCGTCGACGACATATTCTTAAAGATCATTGAAGACCCCCCGAATTTCCATTGTTCATCTCAAGTGGGGGGATATTATTTTTAGTTGTTATGTTTATGTTGAAAAAAAATAGTTATGTTATTTAATTTATTGTAAAGTGCAATGTTATAAGAACTATGTTATGAGCTTTATATAGATTTAGTATCGAGGAGGCCACTTCGGTCACATTCGAATATTAGAGTTGGTTAGTGTGCCAACAGTTGGAGAAAAGGTATTGTGCCCATCATGACGTCCTCTAATGACACATCTACCTAGTATTTCATGATCCGGTTTCTTAACTTGAAAGCTAGAACTTTGGGCAGACGGTAAGTGGTGATGACTTGGTTATAGATTTAGACTATCTGCTTGATTTTTATTTTACACCATTTATATATCCCATGTCGAACCCTTTAGTCATGAAGCGTGTCTAGGTGATGCAACGAGCAATCTTTGGTTTCTTGGCCATGGATTTGGTCATGTATCATTAATTTTGTCCACTTCGCCGTGACATGTTAGTAATGACGAGTCACCCTTAACCTTTGTAGTGTCTACCCATATTGCCTTCGAGAATTGTTTAGCCCTTAACTCTAGTGGTGGAGATTTGTGTAACCGCCAAGCTTATGATAGAATACGTGCTATGACTGTGCGATTGAGTGATCACCCCGAAATTGACACTTAGAATAGTTAAGAGATTTGAGTGTTTCGTTCCCATTTCGTGAGGTGTTCGGCTTTGTTTTATTCTAGCATAAGGGATTTGTAAACTTATATTTTCCAGGTTATTGGAGATATCTTTTTAGGAATCTATCTAATAAGGTCTACTTGAGGGAAAATAGAGTTCAAGTGGGTGGGTATTTGATAACATCAAATTATCCTGAATATTAAGTGTCAATTTCCCCCGACAATGCTTGTAACTTATATCATTTATATGGATTTATGCTTGTTTTTCATTATATTCCACTTTCAGGTAAATTATGAGCGTTGGAGCTAAAGAGACGCGGAATTGGAGAATTATTAAAGATTTATCATAGTATGCTCACTTTGAAGAAGTTATGGCGTAACTCGTCTCTCACATTACGCCGTAACTAAAGCGTGACTCAGAAAGCCAACTTATCGGAAGATTACGGCGTAACTCTCCCAAAAGATTACGACATAACTATATTAGGTCAAATGAGGTTCTGCGCCGCTGATAACTACGCCGTAACTCGTGCATAAACTACGGCGTAACCAAGAATTATTGAAGATACGGCGTAACCACTTCTAAGGTTACGCCGTAACCAGCAGATCTAGTGCAAATTACGAAGAAATAGACGATTACGGCGTAACTATTTTATTTGTTACGCCGTAACCCAGATTTGGCCTATAAATACCCCACGATTTCCAGCATTTCAAAGCATCCCATTTCACACACCACAACCAAAGAATGCGGGAAGAAGCCAAAGGCAGGTCTAGAGGAGTATACGGAGCTATCTCCAAGGGATAAATCATTCCCCTACGATAAGCATTAGCATTTTATCTTTCCTTTACTTTCGATTCATGTATTTCGTAACATTAATTATTGAATTAATTTGTATGGTTAATATGAGCGGCTTAGCACCTCTTGGAGTTGGCCTAGTTATGATTCCTTAAATGTTTTGTTTGCATTTATATTACTTCCGTATAATTATTTATAAGTGTATGCATGCATAGTTTATTGGTAGCTACCCTTGTTTCGGTAATTTTGAATGGCGGTAGAGGCTAGTTGCTTAGGAGATATGACAAACTGACCCTAAGTGAGTAGACTGAGACAGGAACGGTAAGATATGACCAACTGATGACCCTTTCTACTTGTGCGATTTGATCAACTGATCACCTACCGTTAGGATGAACTTAAGAATTAGGGGGTGAGTGTTTAAGTTGCTAACGCCCGGGCACTCACTATTATAAGTCTAGCATGTAGCGGTACTTAATGACTCGGCTTAGGGACCAGGAATAACTGGACTTATGAGGGGACACCTGACTTCTCCAGTGGTGGCATTTTTGCTGATAGGTTAGGGCGAATTGACCAAATGCTGTCCTCTCGACTTTGAACCCACCTGAAGTAATTGGAAGTAATTAGACGTAGACATTAATAGCTAGGATGAATAACTAGGTTAGCACCACTCTCCTCTATTGATTACACCTTTGCTTTTACTTGCTTTTTTAGTTAATTAATTAAATCATCTTAAAATCTGTGATACCTAGACTTAGTATTAATCCAACACACATAGCTCTTGGGATGACCTCGGTTATACCGAATACTACACTACACACGACCGGGTACACTGCCCGTTAGTGCATTAAGGTAGACCATAGGTATAACGAGACATTATAAATATTAAAACCTGGTCAGTAAAACCTGCATCAAAGGGATACTGGAATGATTGGATTAGGTGAATTGTTGTTTAATTGTGATTTGGTAACATTTGAATCAAATTACAAGACGCAGTGATACAAAATGCAACACTTGACAAATCGCAGATTACCCAAAACGCAGTGACAAATCACAAGTCCTTGACAAAACGAAGTGACAAAACGCAGGAATCACAAGTCACGGTCCTTGACAAAACGCAGTGACAAATCGCAGGTCGCTTTCAACAGTACACGTACTATTGTCCTTTTCCTACCAAATCGCAGCCCGATATTAATATAATAATCAAATCGCAGTTCCACCCTAAACAATCGCAGCTTAGCTAAGACAAAACGCAACCAAATAACAATAAATTGAAGCCAAGAAACTTGTCCGAGGGTCAAAACGCAGGCAAGAACAAAGTGCCTTTTTCACCTAAAACCACCTAAAATTCACCCTTTTGAACGTTTTTGTTTGGTTTCTTTTGCACAACTTGATCCTAGAAGGTTATAACTATCCTAAAAACACTTACTTTAACACCACAAACGTGAGAATCAAAGGATGCCACATATGAGACCAAAAACCTTCCAAAACCAACTTTTTAATCTAAAACAACCAAGATAAACACACATACAACCTAGCTAATTAAACCATGGGCTATGATACCAATTGTAAGATAATTGATATCATAACACCACAAATGATTAGTATTTGGATTGTGGGTTTCTAGAGAGAGAATGTGATGTTTAGAGAGAGAAACAAAAATTGCAAGATTTTTTTTTGGGTAAAAGGGTTAATTCACCCCGGTAAAATGCATTACACCAAAAACGTTGAAGTACATAGGATGAGGGTGATATCCCTCACCTCAGTCCCTTAGGACACTTACAGACTCCAATATAAGAATGACACACCATTCCTATAACTTACAATAAAATGAACCAACCAATAATGACAAAGTACACAAAAATTTACAATACTACTCAAGAAAACACTTGAGCCTTCTATATCACTATTGCGGTCCACCTTAACATCCATGAAGAAACCACGTAGAAACATCCAGGCGATCTTCAACATAAAATCAGTTTGTAGTAGCAAAGAACACTACAAATAAAACCTTCATTATCATCAACACATCGATCACAAGACCAAGATACGTAACAATCAGCAAAAGGTCTTGAAAAAACGATGACCCAAAGGGTTTTGAACAAGACCCTTCAAAACTGTGACAATCCGTACTTTCAGGTCATTTCTCGACACGATTCATGTCTCATTATTTCAACATTTTTAGTAAACTTGGTTTACTTGTTTCAAATTCGCGTAACCTTGGAGGTTTAGCGGCGAATTCATGATCATGACATCACGTACATTTCATATGGACTAAGATTAGTCTACATTTCATTGACATCATGTGCATCTCATTAATTCATTCACGACATTTCATTTCATATTTTACGCGTAATTTTTATGTTTAATAATCTTTATCGCGTGAGTTTTTTATTTTAACATTTAACCTTTCAAAAATGATCAGAGGTATTTTTAAACTTACATTTAGTTTATAAAAACTATATTTTGAGATTTCCTAGTGTTTTGAATTTATTTGGTACATAAATCGTTAAAGTTAAATTACTACGACCGTTTCTTAAAATTATCACGATAATTATTTTATCACTCAATTTTCACAAGGAAAGTATTTTTGCAATTTTTATCATCTCATTACATTCTATTTTGACTTATTAAAACTTACTTTTTAAAATTACCATTTACCTTATAAATGATTAATACTTACATATTTCTTACACTTTTGTCAAAGTTTTATACAAAATATATACAAGTAATAGATTTAAAAAAAATATATATATATATTTTGAGGACAAGAGCCCTAAAATCCGGCCCCTAGAGGGTGTAGTTATTGATTGAGTATGGCTTGTGATTGTAAATGTTTTTGGTTAAACATAAAGTCTTACTTGTTACTTATCATTTACACATTCATTTCTCATTTTCACCAAGTGTTAAGAAAACATTTCTCTCTTCTTTTTGGCTCTCAAAACCGGTCACAACATCAAGGTGCCAAGGGATCAAGAGTTTTGCAAAATCAAGTCATTAACAACCTAGTATATATCCTTTATATGGTTTTGAAATAAAAACCAAGGATATTTAAGTTAATCCTTGTTACTTTCACCTCATCACTATCACTTGTAAGCATGTTTTTATCATTTTTATGTTTCCTTTTCATTTTCATATATTTCTTTTCATTTTTGGAGCTTATATGCATGATATGTGATTTATACCATTTATTTCATGATTTTAGAGTTATCTATATATATTTGGTCATCCTATAATTATCCCCTTGGTTTTGGTTGGTCTTGATGGTGATTAGGAACCCATGACACCCTAAGAAGGTGTATGGTAGGATTAGATTAGTTTTGGAGTTGATTTGAAGGGATTAGAATAGGTTTTGTCCTAGAAAAACTATTTTCGATAAGTATATTTTGTGTTCTGTCCTTGTTTTGCTTTTCTGGAAAATCCGACAGTAGGCACGACTTTTGGCCTTGATTTTTAGAAAATATACTTTAAAACGAATCCGTGGCCGCTTGAACGGATAAAAAACGGACTTATACGAAGAAGTTATGGATTTTACAAGTTTGACGACGAAATATATTATTTTCAGAAATTTCAGCAACATGTTTTTATTTTGTCGAGTCAAAATGAGCCTTAAGCTTCTCAAATTATTTCGACTTGTCAAAATATATTAGTTTACTTGTCTGAAGCTAAGGACGTATAAAGCGTAGAAAACGGATTTGAAACGACAAAGATATGCACTTTTTCATAAACTTGCCGTAACTAATTTTTCTGCACTTTAGCCAAAACCACCATCTTTAACCCTTATTATCTTTGTGTTGAGACCTTTTGGGCGAAAACTCCTGACTGAAACTTTTGATATCGATACAAACTTTCCAAAACAGTTGAGTTCGTTCTCTAACGATCGACGTACACCATTTTACGACTAGTTTTCCAAAGCCATTTTGGGCAATTTCATGATTTTTGACGGCATTGTTTTCGTGGTGGTTTCTCTAAAATCATTATAAAACCATTGTAGGATGACATTTTGACGTAAAATCATGTAAAGTGATTTTTGATTGGTCAAAGAATACCGGCGGTATTATTTTCAAAACTCGTAAATGGTATAAATAACATATCAAGTGCATGCATAACATTACATTGCAACTCATGACATATCATGTCATTGATAATAGGTCGGTTAGCATCACATTAAACCTCGGTGTACTCACTTTTGCCATTATTCGGTTTATCCAGTGAGTTTTCATAGCCCGTTTTACATGCTCGATTATTTTTCAAACCAGGGGAGAATACATTGCACTACATTTTTATGCGATACCAAGTATGTTAAATTCATTTACATTGCTCAAGTTACCGCATTTGCCAATTTGAAAGTCCCCATTTCTTGAACATGAACCGTTAATCTTTGAGCGAGGATGAGTGGATAGATCTATCGAGGTGACGCCTCCATCCGGGTTGTTAATCCCAACCGAGGAAACGGATGCATTTCATTTGATCACATTACGGGTTATGCGGCAAACACTTTCTGGGGGCATACATGATTGAACAGTCTAGTTTCGGGGTCATGGGCTTAGAGCAATTGTAACATTATTTTTACGTGACTTGATGGTCATGCATGCTAGATACGTGTGTAGTCGTATAAAAACACATAAACCTATGATTTCTCCCCAACATTATTGTTGACCGTTTTTAGCAATGTATTTTCAGGTAACTGAGGCATTATCATCATGACACGGTTTAGGGACCTACATTTTGAGTCGCGGCGTCGACTTACATTATGTACATTATGGCACTTTATTTCAAAACATCGTTTGGATTTGTAATATATTTTGTATTTCCGCAAACTTTGTAAAACTTTTGGGACGTGTTGTACTCTACGAATGTTTTATAAATACCCAACGATGTGTTTTTAAACGGCACTTTAAGTCGTTCAATATAACTGTGATGTGGTGCTATGACAGTCAATCCCCCAGGAATTCCATTCCGCTGCAAAACAGGTAAATTGGGGGTGTGACAAAAACTTAACTTCCAACACTATGACATGATTTGAAGTACCAATAGGCTGCCAAAATGCAACCAAGATCAGAATGCAAAACCATGGTAGCTAATCAATAAACCACGGGTAAACCAGCAAGATAATGATGTCCAGCAGCAAAGATGACAAGAAAAATATCTCGTCACCATACATTACAACCACCCAAACCATCATGAAATACCACAACGACCAACCATAACACTATAATGATGACAAGTATCTGTGTGGACACATATGATCGAATAGATCATTAAACACCAATCACACTCTCCAAGCAGAAACTTTATCATCAACGTCCAACCTCTCAACAAAACAGCATACAAGATGGATTCCCCAACCCACGGCAAGAAAACCTAACCAAATGTTAGGAACGACCCATGTATCGTATAATAGATCCCATAAAATTAGACACAACAACACCAAGATCTGATAATAACAAACAACATACCAGCGAATAAGGATTAACACCCTAACTTCCGACAACCAAGAACATAAGGCAAACTAAGTAGCGAAACTGACCTTAGAAAGAGTAAGAGTTTTTGAACAAGAACCTAGCAAAACTTGACTTACAACTCTCTTTAAACCCACGTAACAGAACACAGATCTGAATAAAACTTACATGTAACATCAACCTAAATTTATAACTTGCAGTCAACGAAACAAGAAGATGAGCATTGAAACCCTAAAAAATTAGGGTTTCATTAGGCATTACGTATACCAGATCACCAAAACCACCAGCAGATTTGTCATTAACGCCTAACCACAATCAAAACTGCACCCATATAGATCGAGAAACCTAAAAAGGGAATCGTGGATAGGAGATGCGACTGCAGTTTTAATAGTAAGATAGAAAACCCTAACCGAATCCTTATATGAATAACTGAAAAGCACCAGCCGCCATCATGAAGAAACAACATATCACGTAAGATATGTATTTGGTAGGATTGTGAGGATGGCGGCCAGGTTAGGGTATCATAAGACAAAAAAAACGATTCAAACATTGATAAGGGCTGCCTGAAATCGTTTATAAAAAAGGAGAGAAGAGAATAGGACGCCTCCATCCTTGATAAAACCCTCCCTAAGATCCAATTGCATACCATAAACAAATTAGAATAGGATCAGACGAACCTAAACCAATTGTTAAGATGGTAGAGAGGCAGTTTAGGGGAAGATAATGGTCGGAAAAGCATAAAGGAGGAGGCGGCCTGAAATCTCCTCCTAGAGAGAGAATTAAAAAAAAATGCAAGATTAGATTAACTTGAACATCCAACCCTCTCCCTTGTGAGGAGAGGGCTATTTATACATATTTCCTACGCCCTCCATCGAGCTGTGGATCAGGCCTACAGTGGGTAAAGACCCGTCCTTCTTCCACGGTACTTACATTAATATAAACTATTAAATAACGTAGAGTCTACGAGCTAACTTATGCTTGACTACAGTTGGGGTGACCAACACTTCAACATGGATTTACTAAATCCTGACACTAAGACCTTAAATGAATCCATACAGTTTTACGGGAGTTCAGAACAAAATCATAACTATTCGAATCAACTAAATCGAACTTGTGGTTTGAAAGTTATGCCTAGATAAGATACAAAAAGAAAATATCAATTTTTGTCAAAAGTAAGCTGTCCATATTTTGAAATACAATTTTAACCACTTTAGAATCTGAATCATCAAAAGTGTAAAGCACGAAAGTTCTCCGTAATAATCGTTTACGTCTATCTTCGCGGCATCTTGGCCTGAAAATGCATGAGCCGGGCTGGGCAGTCCGGTCTATTTAGACCCGAAACATAAATTTTCCAAAACTCTTTTCTCAAACGACCTAGTTTCCGAACTTGATAATTTACCAAACTTACCAAACTTCACTACTAACCTATAAGCGTCATTTCTATAAAAAAAATCAAAAACATTACCCTTGGAATAGTATTTTCTCAAATGACGAGAATAATGGTCGTTTTACCCCTTTTTCCGCAACTTATAACCAAAAACCATTTTTAGCTATTTCCTAACTCATAACAATTACTTATGTATAAATTCATGACCATAATCTTTAAATAAATACAATAAAACTACATGCCTCATTTATAACTCTTATGTGTACAAAATATACGTTTAAACTATGAACACAACATGTTAGTAGGGAGTTTCATGTGAGGGGTTTAATTTAGGTAAACGTATCGACGAGTTGCTGAATCTATGATTTAAAGTGTTCTAGCTCCTCAAACGTTTACCATATGATCTCTAAATTATGATAGCCCGAAAAGTGATACGATATTTAAACTAAACACGTTTCCTAAATTAGTGAACCATTTCTACGAAAAACACAATCACTATAACCAACCATGTACAACATTATGATCTACATAGACTTGTTGTGTTCTATTCCAAAACCTAAGATGATATCATATTTCTAGGTTGTACGTAAAGACTTTTCGGCTTATCCATCAATTTCCTTATTCCTTTAAACATCATCAACTCACGGTGAGTTTCATAGCCCTTACTTTTATATGTTTTGAATTACTTTTGGGGGAGATACATGCTCAACTATTTTCATTTACTTTCACAAGTACTCTAAACTTTTATGGAAGACCGTGAGTCATAGCCCCACTCTTACTCTTTTAATACTCGTTTTAAACTATTTCGCAGTGTAACACCCCCAACTTCGTGATACGCAGCGGAATTCAAACTGGGTGTTACTTCATGGCACAACTATCATAACAATAGAAAAGCGAACTCTAATGGAGTCGTTTTAAGATTTATCATTCGATTTATATAAATATCGAGTTTACAAAAATGAGGTCGGAATGATTCCAAGTTTACAAAATACATTAAATTGGTTTTCGAATGATAATAAAATTTATAGCCTTCTTGATTTAGTCCTCGCTCTTCGTGCCTACTTCCGCATTATGGACCGAAATACATGCTTAAAACTTTCAACACAAAGGTTGAGTGAATTCATAGAGTTTGTTTGATGGTTGAACACATTATGTTTGTAGTGTGAGTTATAAATTCACACCAATGGTTTGAAAACTAAAACAGTTATTATTCACTAAGCATCATGCAATCAAGGCGTTAACGTGTTCCAAATTTAATTGGAAAAATTGTTGATACGTGCCCTTGAAAGGTTAAAATTGTGCGTTTACCTAATGTACTCAAATATAGTGCATTTGTTTAGGATCTGGTCAAACAAACGGGATTGATCAATCGATAGATCTATCCACATTATTGGCCTCACTTCACTTTCGTGATTAATGATTCATGATTTAGGGACTTAAGTTTGGCAATTGCGGTAACTTAGTGCAAGTAAAATAATCGAGATAAGTATACGGTTTGAAAGCAATGTGTTCGGTTTAAAATAAAGCATGTATCTCCCCCAAGGGTTTGTAAAACAATTAAGTAATAGAAAGTGGGCTATGAACTCACCTCAGAGTAAATGATATCAAATGTATAATGAGAATGATGGATATTTCGTGAGAACTTCTAAAGCAACCTAGAATAGAATGTTGCGACTTAAGTTTGGAATAATGTTTAAGGAAACATAAACCATCTATATATATTCCTATGTTGATCATGATGTAGTCAATTATCATTTGATGTTTATAGAAAGATCTTTAATATGTGAAAACATATTTAGTTTATAGATATCGTACTACCGTTCGGGCCATCATAAGTCAGAGGTCATGCAGAAGCGTTAGAGGAGCTAGGACATTTAAATCGTAAATCCAGCAACTCGTCGTCGTTTCTCAAATGAAACCCCTCACATGACTCCCCTATTTTTGTAGTACTTAGTAGATAAAACATAGATTTTGAATGAAGATTGTTATATAAATAAGTTTATCATGTTTTTACAAGTATCTAGTTTTTACAAGTTCTCGTCGTTTTCATAAATATGATCACCTTAGTTAACGGTCTTGGGTAAACAAGCCTTAAGGCTTTAGCCATGGCCTTGCCGTGACTTTGGTCTTGACTACCATAGTCTTGAGACTTAGCTTTGGCCTTAGCCGTAGCCGTGGTCTAGGCTTATGGCCATTAGGCCTCTTGGTTTGCTTTTAGTTGCGACAAAAGTATAGTTATGAGACTATATTTACGGCAGTTTCTGTTTTTGAAAGATTTTGGCCTATTTATACGTTTTCAAGGTCCGAGCTTCTTTGTTATGGAAGGAAAACGTCGTTCCGGACAACTTTCTTGTTTTAACATTTTGATGATTCGGACCAGAAGTACCATTTTAAAAAGACAAAACGAAAACAGCTTGTACATGGTAGTTTTGGCGTTTAGGTTTCGCTAACTTCTTTTACTTATAACTTTTGACTTGTTTGTCCGTTTCGGGTGATTCAAATTGCTATGTTTACCTTTTTATCTTGTCTACCATATTATGTAAGTTAGAAAGTCCTTATGTTACTGTTTTTAATGGTCTCGCATGTGTAGAATATGACTAGTTTACTAGTTTGTTACCTTTATGACAATATGTGAATTAAAACAAGTGGTTGAGTATATGTACATCATGAATCAACATAGTAACTATATATATAGAATGAAATAGTTAAGATTATGAATAATAAAGATGAGATGATGGTGGTGATAAGTTGCTTACAACTTTTGGCTTTCAATAAGAAAGGAGTAACTTAGTAAGGATCGGACTTTGATTGATCGCTCAAGACTTTGGATTGAGCTAGCTTTCCACACCTTGGCACCCTTGCAAACTTAAAGAGTTGGTGATGAAGTACTAAGTGACTTGAGTGGATTTAAACTCAAGAAGATCACTTAAACTTGCTAGAGATTTGATGTAGAAGCTTGATCTTTGGAACTTCCTTGCATAAACTTGGAGTTTATGGATCAAATGATGGAAGATATGTATTATTTGTGATATGAACGACCCAAAACAGATTGTGAGGGTTCTTAGGATGCATATCACTTGCTATTTATAGGAGGGTAAGTTTGGTTAACCATATATTGGGTTAATTATTAACCATGGTTAGGTTAGGACACTTGTAAAGATCTAAATGAACCATGGTTAGGATGATGCCACCAAAATGATGAATCCCCCCCCCTAAGTCGGCCAAGACATGATAAGATGACTTAGGTGGTTATTTTTTATCTTATCTTGAGTTTAGAGTAAGTTTTGGTTCCGTTAAATGCCAACCGTAAGTCGTTAAGCCATAAAACGTAAAACCCGGTATCGTAAAAATACGAAACTTGTAGGAATGATGAGACTCATCATTATACTCTATCTAAAAATATAAAATGGGTGATAAGTCTCATTGGGTGCAAAAACACTGCTTAAAGCTGGAAATACGGTCAAAAACGCGTAATTCGCAGTTTATCGGAAAAGAACGAAATTTCAGGAAACGACCGTGAATTTATTTAGAGTAGACTAAAATTAGTCTAAAAGTGATATGAGATGTCAAACTTTGGTTTTCGTCATACGCGGGATTACTTTACGGTTATTTGTGAAGTTTAAAAGTTACGCGATTTAAGCCAAAATGTAGAACGTACAAGGTTAATTCCTTTATGGTCAAAGGAGGAGGGAAATATGTTTGACTTTTCCAAAATGTGTAAAAGTTTCAAAAACATATTAGAAACACAGTGCAGGAATCGTTAAGTCCGGATGTAAGTAGAATTGTTTAAAACGTAAGTTTAGTTTTGTTCTGCGCTAGGCTTATTTGGTAATATTAAAAATAATAAATCTTAAAAATTCTCAAATTAATCATGAGTGATCTAAGAATTTATCGATCACGCAGGAAAATTGTTAGAGTTGATTTTCGTTATGCGCGTGATGTTTAAACGGTGGACCGTCTAAAACCAAACTTTTAAAACGATGTTTACTTAATAACTTTTGCGAAAATGATCTAACGATGGTCGAACTCTTAGGTTATTACTAAAATAATTTATCTTACGAGAATGTGGATTAAAAATTTTACGAGATGAATAGTGAATATGAATAGTAAAAGTGAATAGTAAATTCTCGAAAATGAAAAGTAACCTAAACATGCGGGTGGTTACAGGCAGAGATACATGCTTAGAAATACTTTACTCATTTATAAAAATACATGATTTGCATTTACATACAGGTACAAGAGCTCAAAGCATTTTATACTTTACGATGTGCTACACTTTTTATACTTTTTGATATGATGTGTAGTTTAATTGTGATATATGCCTTAATGTGTTAAACTTGTTTGCATTATTCTTAATCGCATTATTCTTTGGCAACTGTCGGAAAGGTATTGATAGTACTATTTAGAAGATGCCTCCACCCATGTGTCCCAGATTCGTGACCTCGGGTGACTATAGTACTATTTGCGAAGATGCCCCTCCCATGTGTGCAAGAGACGTGACCTTGGGTGATTATAATCCGGTATATTGTGTATTTTTGTCATGATGTTCAATTGGCTGTTACATTTACATTTAGTACTTGCATATAGCGTATACACATATTGTGGAAAACTAGAAGGGGGGTTGAATAGTTTTACCGATTAAAACTTTGTTTTAAACTATTTAGATTGACTTATGTCAATCTATTTAATGTGTATGTTGGATGATGATAGATAAGCATATAAGCAAGTGTGACAACTCGTAAATTCCTCGACGCGTCGTAATTAGAGAAACAACAATTAGAGCGATCGTTCTGTCTAAGTTGAGATACGACTCGAATTTATAGTCATTTTTATTGGAAATAATATTCTAAGAACATTGTCGTAACTCTCAAGTCACGAATACCTCGTTTGCTAGTCCAGACGAGTCCCGAACCTATGATTTAGGTTTTATTGACCAGGTTCTAATATTTATATTGTCTCGTTATACCTATGGTCTACCCTAATGCACTAACGGGCAATGTACCTGGTCGTGTGTAGTGTAGTATTCGGTAAAACCGAGGTCGTCCCAAGAGCTACGTGGATCCGAAATTAACTTAAGTCTATGTCACGATTATAATTGCTTTTAAGGTTGAAATTACTAATTAACTACTAAAGACACGGCAAATAAAGAAAGCAAATAAAGGCGAGGGTTGTGATCAATAGAGGAGAGGGGTGCTAACCTAGTTACTCATCCTATCAAGTTATGTCTACGTCTAATTACTTCCAATTACTTCAGGTGGGGTGAAAGTCGCTAGGACAACATTTGGTCAGTTCGTTCTAACCTATTAGCAAAGGATTCCATTAGAGAAGTCAGGTGACCCGTCGTAAGTCCAGTTGTTCTTAGTCCCCTAAGCCAAGTCATTAAGTACCGCTACATGCTAGATTCATAATAATGAGTGCCCGGGCACTAGCATCTTAGACCCTCAATCCTGACTTCTTAAGTTCATCCAAACGGTAGGTGATCAGTTAGTCAAATCGCACAAGCAAAAAGGGTCGTCGGTTGGTCATATCTTACCCTTCCCACTCAGTCTACCTAGTTAGGGTCAGTTGGTCATATCTCCTAGGTAACTAGCCACTACCGCCATTCAAAACTAACAAAACAAGGGTAGCTACCAACAAGCTATGTATGCATACACTTAGAAATAATTATACGGAAGCAATGTAAACATGAACAAAACAATTAAGGAATCATAACTAGGCCAGCACCCGAGGTGCTTAGCCAAACATATAGTAAATTAATTCAACAATAATGAATAAAACATGAATAGAATTAAACATAATGTTTGATACAAATTACTTGATGAAAAGCTAATATCGATGATGATTGCAGGTGAATTCTTCCTTGGAAAATGGCTTTGGACTGCTGGAAATTGCCCTGGAGTGGTGCCCTAATCGACCCCTAGGAGAAGGGTGAAGAGAGATGTTGAAAAATGCAGATTTAGGGCTGTATTTATAGGCCGCGGCATGGTTACGGCGTAACCTTATGGGAAAATTACGCCGTAACTAAAGAGTGCGAAAAGAAATCTGGATCTTGAATAATTACGTCGTAATTAAATTTATTAGTTACGTCGTGCCTAAAGTTACGCCGTAACTATAAATGAATTACGCCCTAATTGCCAAGTTCGTACTTTTTATTGTCAACATATTTTCCTTAAACTAATTTTCTCTTGTGTACGCGTTTAGTCCCTCCTCGTTCTTACCACTTTTATAGCAAGTCCTTGTACTTAATAAACTTTGAATTAACTTGTTACTTTCAGCTCCTGGACTTCAACTCCTTCGCGCCCAAGTAATTAATTACGGAGTAACTAATTATCCAAGTTACCCCATAACCCTTCGTCCGCACATGATTATCCATTCCAAAATTATCTCTACGGCGTAACTAATTTACCATGCTACGCCGTAACCTTCACAAAAAAAACTCAGGCCCTTGTAATGTGAGTCACGGCGTAGTCAGAAGTGCCACTAACGTTGTAAGTTGTCTTCAGAATATATTTCTTGGCCTTATATCACATAATTTCCGCTTCAACGCCTCATTTATCTTGAAATGCAATTATAAATGAATATGAATGAATTAAGTACCATATTAATGCAAATGAGGCCATAAACACGGGAATTTGATATATAAAAGATCAGGTTAATTTGATGTTATCAACCTAATACATCGAAAGTTTTAAAAAGTTACATCTAGGGTCCGTGTGATAGTTTTTATTGCCGCCCCTTGTAGTTTTGAGTGTACAACTTTAGTCCCTCCTTGGACTATATATACTCCCACCCTTTCCCACTCTCTGATTTTTATCATCTTCTTTCTCTCTATATAAAAACACACATAAACATCTCTCTTCCCCTCTCTCTTTATATTTTCCGGCCACCCTCCTAGGGTTCCGACGCCGTCATATTTTCCGGCCAACTTCCGGCCACCTCCACCTACAACACCGCCTATCCCATCTTGTAGACCCGGACCTTGTGGTTCTATTCCCATACAATTTAAGTTTCGGGTTGTAGGGTTTTCTAAAATAAACGAGTGGTAAGGGTTCAAGCTTGGTCGTGGTTACGAGTAGTACTCGTAAGGGATACCACTAACGACTCTCGTTCTCTTTCCTCTCTCTTCTCACGGTAAACGTGACACAACCGTCTTATATAATGTTTATTTTCTAATTTAACCTGATTTTACATTTCGTTATGTCTTGTGTGGAAGACTAGAAGGGGGGATGAATAGTTTTACCAATTAAAACTTCATTTTAAAATATTTATATCAACTTATGTCAATCTATTTAGATGTGTATATTGGACGTTGATAGATAGATATATAGAAGTGTAATAAAAGATAAAGAGTAAAAGCATATAACCACGACACGAGTATTTATAGTGGTTCGGCTACAAGGACACCTTCCTTTCCTTACTCCATTCCCCGAGTCACCTACTCGAGAGTTCGTAATCACTACACGACACCAACTCCTTATGGCGGACAAGCCTTCACGACGTCGCCTACTCTTTTTCCAGTACTAGCCACCGGGTTCTTCCACCAAGGTGAACCACACCTACCACAATGTCGCCTACCCTTTATCCGGTACTAGGCTAAGTACCGAGTTCCATTACAATGGAAGAACTACTACCCAACACTACACAACACCTAATCCCAAAGGAGACCTACTCCTTATTACAACACCATCAAAGATATCAACATCCTTGGAAACAAACTATCACTATTTGTATAACGATGCACCTCATCGATTATATGCCCTTGGCGTCCTTCACTAATGCCCTTGACAGGAACGCTTGGAACCTTTCACTAATGCCTTCGTCTTGACTCTTTCGGCATCCTTCACTAATGCCTTGGACACAACACTTCTATGGAGGAAGAAAGAAGTATCAACAAGAGAATCTCATTAGTCTTGATGATGAGGAAGATCCCTTAGGAAAAGACAAACTACATAGAAAGATCCCTTAGGATCAGTGGTTAGAGAGTTACAATAGTTGGGGAAAGTATGTGTAGAAGTGACAACCCAAAAGGAAGAAATGGCTCACTATTTATAGAGGAAAACAACTACTGTTCCACGGATCCCACGGACCCCTCCCTTTAGGGATCCGTCTAGTGTAAAGCTAGGGATCCGTGGGACGCTCCTCTTTGCCCATGGGTTTTTTGGTTATAGGTCATGAGTCATGGGTTATGAGTTGGTTCATGGGTATTTAATTAGATACAATGTATCTAATAGATGCAATGCATCTAGTCAAATGGATATGGGTCAATACCATGGGTTATGGATATGCTTCATGGGTTGTGATTTTTACCCATTATAATACATACTAGTTATATATATATTTGCCCAATATGTAAACACTAATTGTTGTACATATGCATTATTAAATCATAAAATCACTTATACTTGTTTTAGTGTTTTATGTGAAAACGTAAGTATGTTAGAAAAACTATTGGCTCATATCATTTACGTATTTTATTTGTTTCCTTATAATGATTTTACGTTTGTTATCGACAAAATATTAGAAGATTGTAAAATATAAATAAACATTTTTACGGCTTATTTGTATTAACAATCTCCCCCTTTTTGTTGATGAAAAAACATAAAATTATCTTAAGAAAAAACTAAAATTCGTAAAAGTTCGAATTGGTGTTTTTACTCTCTTCTCCCCCTTTTTGTCGAAACAAAAAAAAGCGTCAAAAAGAAACTAACACGGTGTTTTAAGAAAAACATGTAAAAGAAAAATATAGAGAGCAAGTTGCGGGAAGAGTTCTTGTCTTAACTCCCCCTTGACGAGTCCATCCCTTTGTGAGGGCGTCAAGGTAACAAAAATAAAACTAATAAGCTAATACATTGAAACTAACTTTGCAAATGGTTTCGTCTTAGTGACGATAATGCTCCCCCTTGATGATTGAAACTTTGCAAAGGGACGTCATGAAATGTAATCCAAATGAGGAATTATATTGCAAATGGTTTTGCAATGTATGGTTTGACACAAAGCTCCCCCTAGCTTAGGGTGTCAAAGTCTTCATGTGTATTTTGAAAATCTACAAAATAAAGATTAGAAAACAAGTATATAGTGCATAATTTCCTGCAAATAAGACTCAAGTTAGTAGAAAATTGGTCTTCTGTTGCATGGATCCCACGGTTCCCTTCTTGGAGGGATCCGTCTAGGCAAATTCCAGGGATCCGTCTGTCTGATGACAGGTTTCAGCAATGGTGATGTACCAAGTAATGTTAACATCAAAGAAAGATATGTATTCAAGCAACAAAACATATGCTCAAAGCAATATGGAAAATAAGCGATCATTCAATAAAACATAAGAGATAATCCATAAATCTCTAAAACTAAGAGAATGATTTAGCCATGCAATACATATTCTTCTAATACTAATGAGTGACCTAAACTTAAGAAGCAACCACGTGCTTAAGGATGATCAACCATGAAATGGGATTCATAAATGCTCTAAGTTAAGTTAGAGACTAGGACACGGTTTTAATCCTTAGGCTCATGGTTGTTTAGGTTTGTTGACCACATTGAAACGTTCGAGGAGGTGATAAAACATGAAATGTTGCTCTTCACGTAGTTCATGTATCAACCTTTCAACATGTTGACAATGATAGCAATCCTTGTCATGGTTTTGAAAAGATGGTGGTAAAGGTTGAGCGTCTTGAAGCGGAGGTTCAATTGAAGTGGGTTGGAGATCCTCAAATGGAGGAGGGATTGGTGGAGGCACATTAAGTGGTGGCTCAACAGGGGTTGATGATGGAGGTAGGGAAGTATCAACTTCCATGTGGTCGGGTGGTTGACTTTGATGTCTCCTCATAATCCAAAATGGACCATTAGAGGGAAATGGAGAAATGGACATCGGTGCAAGTGTTGATTCAACACCTTTTTTTTGTTGTACAATCTTCTCTAGTGAAGAGTGTGTCAGTAATGGTGGAGGATGAGATGGTCTAGGGGGTAAATCCTCTAAGTTGTAGGAATGTGGAGATGATTGTGAGGTGTTAAATGATATGGCTCTAGGCACCAATGATGTTGGTTGGGTTGAAAAGGGTGTGTTTGGTTTAGTAGGAATTGTAGAGTTTGGTGATGATATCTTTGTGGGAACAATCCTCTTGGTAATTGATTTGATTGGTTGAGTTAGGGAAATCCTAGCATTTGTGGATTTGACTGGAGATGATTCGGTTGAGGAAATTTCGTGTACAACACGAGCAAGTTTCTTGGGTGGTTCTTGGGTGGATGACTTAGCACTATGAGCTTTCCTCATAATGAAATGATTCAAAGAGGTTTGTAAAGATTTTTAAGTGCTGAAAATGAGGATGAAGGTGATGACCTTAGGGGTCCTAAAAATGTGGTTTATAAAGCAAGAGATTTGGCAAGTGCATTCAAGACTTTAAGCCACTAAGATTTCTTGAAATGTGATGATTAGCATGCACAAGAGTCAACTTCAGAATTGTACTGATCTAGGAACTTAATTAAGATGAGATGGAGTGTTCAAGTTAGCAAGATGAGCTTGAAATGATTGTTTTAGCTAGAGTTAACATGAATCTGTCATACGGATCCCACGGTTCCCTCCAATGAGGGATCCGTCTCTCAGTATCTAAGAAAACGTAACAATGATGTTTGTAAGTTCTAATACCTATTCTTTCTTAAGTGTTTCAGTCCATCTAAGTTTCTTAAATAGAAGAGTACTTGAATAATCAAGGGCAATGAGTGATGTAGCTAATGATTGCCTTTTATGGAAGGAAAATGAGACTTTATGATCACTAATGGGTGTTCAAGGATGACACTAGGAATTTTGATGGTGTCAAGTTATAATAAATGATTCTAGAGAACATATGTAAGCTTGAGATGGAGTTTGAAAAATCCTCAAAAAATAAAAGAATTGAAAAACTAATTTTTGACCCATTTTGAGATAAGGATGACTAGAAACAATTTCCTAAAATTGATAAATATGTCTAATTAAGTGTTTTGAAATGTGAAACACAATGTGTGATTATTGAAGCGGAAATATGGTGAGTTTTGATAGGTTGATAAATCAAAAGTACTTTAAAATAGATCCTAGGTAAGCTATGGGTGAGTGTGAAGCTTTCAAATGCTTGAGGGAGACTTAGTTGGTTCTAAGGTCTTATGTTTGGCTAGTGTGAAGTGATCTAGTGAGCTGTTTTGATGTATGGGAATTTGTATTGCTCATCTGTTGTCACGGATCCCACGGTTCCCTCAGAGGAGGGATCCGTCTAGGCTAATACTAGGGATCCGGCAACTGCAGATCAGAACCATCACAAAAGCAAATGCAGATTTTGCACCAAAAAATATACACGAATAACCATTAAACTTGATAATGGTAGTAATGGTAATATCCAAGATAACACAAACAAGCGTGCTAAAACATAATCATTTATACACAAATCAAATGTCTAAAAACAAGCATAATCCTGTAGTCTCTTTCGTCAATCCTTTCTTTTCCTCTTTCCCGACTTCATGACGTGGTGAGCTAGGTTTTGAATCATACCCGTTAATTGTTTGAATTCCGCGGTCTCGTTTGGAAGAGTCGAAAGTTGTTGATAGTAGTCAAAGGGGTCCAATTCGATGTTAGCTTCGGGGTTGACATTTACATCTTCTTCTTCTTCTTCTTCTCCGTTCAAGGAGTCTGAGAGAGCTTTAGGTTTTCTTCCATTGACCATGAACCATTTAGGGGGTTGTTTGGTAAGAGGTACCATAACGTGATCGGAAAGGAAATGATCATCGTTGATAGGAGATGGTTGCAATGCACTAACATACTTACAAAGTCGTGTTAGGAGCATACCATACGGAAGTACCATGTTGGCAACTTTGAATACCCCGGCCATTCTCTTCACCATGTAATAGGCGAGATTAAATGGCTTTTGGTGAATAATGCAATAGATCATTTGCACGAGACATGCATTTGGATGATCCTTGTTACCGACTAAGCTAATGACGTTTTCCCTAAAAATTTCTTCCCATTTTCTAAAAATGGGGTGCATTTCGAAGAGTTCCATTTGAAAGGGATCACGGTGAATGAGCTTTTTGTTTCGGTTGAGACGGGATTGGTCGGCTCTAATTTTGAAGATGGTGTCTCGAATGGTTTCGGGTTCATCAAGAGGAATATGGTATATTGGTTTGGGATCAAGAGCAAAAGATTGAGAGGATATTGCCCAATCTTGAGAGTACATACAAATTCCTTCACAAGGGATGCGAAGGATTTGAGCGAATATGTTGAGAGGTAGAGTGAAGCTTCGTTTATTGATGATGAAGGCGATTGAAATGCTATCATCGATATTTCGAATGATCCTAATGCTTTTGTAGAATTCAAAGATGAAAACCAGACAAATTTCTTCATCAATGTCAAGAAGACAATCAAAGTTGATTACCGAGAAGACTTGACGAATGTCGGTATCTTCAAGGAAACATTCCTTAACCACACGACCTTCGTGGATAAGTCGTTTTTCAACTCTTTTGAAGACTTTGCGGTCGGTTTTTGACAATCCCTCTTTCCGGTAGTAATGGGTGAGGTAATGGACGGTATCATGGTGGTCTTGTTGAGTGGCTTTAGGCATGGTTGGTCCTAGAAACACAAATATTCCAATTAGGCAAAAAAATTTGAGATGGGTTTATGGTTTTGATTTGTATTAACAATGTTGTGAACACAATGTAATATTAGTTATGTGAAAGCCCCTTTTTTTAATGATCAATTTTGGAAACCCTAATTAAATTAATTGATTAAAAATTTAGAAACCATAAACCCTAGGATGAGGATGATGAAAATTAGAACATGTTAGTGTAATTACTTACAATGGTGTTCTAGAGAAGAGTACTTGAGGATATGGAGTCCTACGAAGATGAAACCAGCTCTTGGGTCATTTTTGTGTTTTGTGGGGAGAGGGAAAATGATCAGTGTTGGTTTTGAAAAGCGTATAGCTGTTTTCTGTCCCACGTTTCCCCCGGATTCCTTGTATAAGGGATCCGGCTAGTACAACTAGAGGGATCCGGCTACTGTAGACAGAAAAAGAGTATTTGGAAATATTTTTGTTATAAGTTATAAAATAGCTTATGGAACAAAAATAGTTTTGGGGTAAAAGAAAATAAAATGAATAATGTTTAGTCAACGGGATTTGATTAATTATCGAGAATCCATTTGTGACGACGGCGTTAGTTTAACGAGATCAAAAGGAATACTATTCCCGATGATGAGTAAGTCGGGAAAGTGGCGAAAGGAGACTTTTTGAAAGACTAGCAATAATAAGAAAAATGGTATTAACATATTCATGTAGATATAAGCTAGCTAATGAATAGTTAACTTACCTATATGCTCTTGATTTTGGTTTGTGAAGACATAAGACCAAAAACACTTCATGAGCTCTAAAAGTAATCCGTTGTACTTAGAATAAATAGGTTGTGATTACTTTTAGATTCTTTCTTGAAAGTTGACTTCATTATTCTTTGAATAGAAATGAAGGTTTTGGAGAGATCCTAGCATGAAGATTTCTTGAAAAGAATATGTTAGAATAATCTATCAATATCCAACATGAAAGAGAGAAAAAAAATGTTTTTAAAAAATTTCCTTCTTTGTAAATTTCAAACATACACGGATCGTATCAAGTTTTTAAAGTACAACATACTCTAAGAAACTTGGTAACCTAAAACACCACGCCGTGCAAACCCTAAACTCTCTCTCCTTCTAGGGGCGATTCAGCCGCCTCTACCCCTTCTAATTCCGGCCAAAAAACAACCCTCAATCCGCCTCTCTATCACTCTCCTTTGAATGATATGCAATCGGATCTTGATGGTTTGTTATTTTCTGGGTAGAGGTTTCTGAATTCGTCCCTTTTATGTGGCCGAAACCCTAACTTCTTTTAGGGTTTCTTTTTTAATCGATTTGTTCATGGATTATGTAAGTCGGTTTTGACTTATTATTTATAGATCGATCTTTGTTTTCTGGTTGGATCTATGCTGAATGATTATAAAACCTTTTTGGTTTTTACATCCTATCGTCCTTGGTGCTTATTGGCTGAATGGAACCCTAATTCTTAGGGTTTTGTTTATTTTATGCTGGAAGTATACCCACGCTACGGTATTGATTATCTACTGGTATGATCGATTTGGGTGTGTTTTTGTAAGTGGGTTAAGGGAGAGATGGACGTTGGTAATGGTTGGGTCATCTATCGATGCGTATGGTGGCTGTACGTTAGGGTTTTTTTAATCCTATGGTTTGTCTATGGCAGATTATTCGTTGCTGCTACTTTGAGTATGACACGGACGCCTCTTGTCCATTGGAATTTCACGTTTATTCATGTTTCCAGGTAGTAGTTAATGGTTATCTGATGTTGATGAAACCCTTTTGGGTTTGTGTTTAACTGCTGCATGATTTTTTCAATCATCTAATACCTATTTCTGGTCTTGGGTTCGTACTTGCTGGATGTTAGGGTTCTATCACCCTATGTTATGTTTTATACTCGGTATCCCACTTATTTGCTGCTGCTTCTGAGCTATCGAAGATTTGTTGCAGTAAGGTTCATGATTGCGGATACTTATGTTATTGATGGTAGTTAAGTTTGTGGGGGCACTTGTTCAAAACCCCATTAGCACGATGACATGCATGTTCATTAATTTCTATTGATCGTTGCTGGTTGGATCGGTCCACATCCTTTAGGATCGATTCGATTGTTTTTGGAAGTTAGGTTTTAACCCTATGTTCGTCCCATGTTGGTCCGGTTCACATTCGCTTGGATCTTTGCAATACCATTTTGATGTTATCATGGCATGTAAGTTGCATATGGCCTCCTTTCCGTGTTGAGTGATTTATCATGGCTGCTATGGGAAAGGGTAATCATGGGGGTAAGTTGTTGGTTTGTTGAGTATTGGTGCGACATGATTATGAAGGTTTTGTTTGTGGTGTGTTGCTACTACAAATAGATTATCTGTTGAAGATCGCTTGGATGTTTTTAAGTGGTTTCTTCAAGGAAGTTAAGGTGGACCACCACTGTGATAAGAAGGCTCGAGTACTTTTCTTGAGTAGTATTGTAAATTTTTATGTACTTGTGTCATTATTGGTTGGTTCATTTTATTGTAAGTTATAGGAATGGTGTGTCATTCTTATATTTGAGTCTGTAAGTGTCCTAAGGGACTGAGGTGAGGGATATCACTCCCATCCTATGTACCTCAACGTTTTTTGGAGTAATGAATTTTACCGGGGTGAATTAACCCTTTTACCCAAAAAAAAAGAAACTTGGTAACCAAGCTCTGATGCCAATTGTGGAAAACTAGAAGGGGAGTTGAATAGTTTTACCAATTAAAACTTCGTTTTAAAAAATTTAGATCGAATTATGTCAATCTATTTAGATGTGTATGTTGGACGTTGATAGATAGATGTATAAAAGTGTAATGAAAGATAAAGAGTAAGAAGCACATAACCACGACACGAGTATTTATAGTGGTTCAGCTACAAGGATACCTTCCTTGCCCGACTCCACTCCCCGAGTCACCTACTCGAGAGTTCGTAATCACTACACGACACCAACTCCTTATGGCGGAGAAGTCTTCACAACGTCGCCTACTCTTTTTCCGGTACTAGGCTAGCCACCTGGTTCTTTCACCAAGGTGAACCACACCTACCACAATGTCGCCTACCCTTTATCCGGTACTAGGCTAAGTACCAAGTTCCATTACAATGGTGGAACTACTACCTAACACTACACAACACCTAATCCCAAAGGAGACCCACTCCTTATTACAACACCATCAAGGATATCAACATCCGTGGAAACAAACTATCACTATATTTTATAACGATGCACCTCATCGATTATATGACCTTGGCATCCTTCACTAATGCCCTTGACACAAACGCTTGGCACCTTTCACTAATGCTTTCGTCTTGACTCTTTCGGCATCCTTCACTAATGCCTTGGACACAACACTTCTATGGAGGAAGAAAGAATTATCAACAAGAGAACCTCAGTAGTCTTGATGATGATGAAGCATGGCAACTCCTGGACTTGAGCTTGCTCGACTTCAAGAAGTGGTGATCTCGCCTTTAAGAGGAACCTAGAGAATCAAACAAAAACAAAAGACAAACTACATAGAAAGATCCCTTAGGATCAGCGGTTAGAGAGTTACAATACTTGGGGAATGTATGTGTAGAAGTGACAACCCAAAAGGAAGAAATGGCTCACTATTTATAGAGGAAAACAACTACTGTTCCACGGATCCTACGGATCTCTCACTTAAGGGATCCGTCTAGTGTAAAGCTAGGGATCCATGAGACGCTCCTCTTTGCCCATGGGTTTTTTGGTTATGGGTCATGGGTCATGGGTTATGAGTTGGTCCATGGGTATTTCATTAGATGCAATGTATCTAATAGATGCAATGCATCTAGTCAAATGGATATGGGTCAATACCATAGGTTATGGATATGCTCCATGGGTTGTGATTTTTACCCATTATAATACATACTAGTTATGTATATATTTGCCCAATATGTAAACACTAGTTGTTGTACATATGTATTATTAAATCATAAAATCACTTATACTTGTTTTAGTGTTTTATGTGAAAACGTAAGTGTGTTAGAAAAACTATTGGCTCAAATCATTTACGTATTTTATTTGTTTCGTTAAAATGATTTTACATTTGTTATCAACA
Source organism: Chrysanthemum makinoi (assembly GCA_910596185.1). Lineage (NCBI taxonomy): Eukaryota > Viridiplantae > Streptophyta > Magnoliopsida > Asterales > Asteraceae > Chrysanthemum > Chrysanthemum makinoi. The sequence continues at coordinate 59,178,398 of OU343219.1, forward strand.
AAACATTAGAAGATCGTAAAATATAAATAAACCTTTTGACGGCTTATTTGTATTAACATCTTGTTTTCGTGGATTTAAAAGTGGAAACAAAACTGGTTAAAGAGTAATCTTACAAAAGGGTTTCGTGTGGTATAAGAGCTGTAAAACGGTGTATGGATTAATCATGTTATTGTTGTTCGAGTGAATGGTGGTTGTGGTGTTTTTTTAGCGTAGATTGAACCTGCCAAATATGGTAATACGCAATGTATACCTATTTTCAATATTACCCATTTTTAAACTATAAATATGTAAAACGATATTTTACCATGTGTAACCATGTTTAACCATATTTTTATAAACATTAGTTAATGAACTAATATGTATTTTAATGTTTATTCCGGTATATTGTTTAATGTTTTACTATAAACATTAATTTTAATATTTTGATGTATTTATATTCCGGTATCATAAACATGGGTATACATTGTTACTTCGGATCAGTTACGGGTCGGTTTATGACCCATGTAGGGATTTGATTTGCAACAGTTAGGCACAAGTCAAGTGGGTAGTGTTTATCATTAGTGTGACTAGTCATTTTAGGGTGCATTTGACTTGGTCAGTGGATTCGGGTCGGGTTTGACCCGGATACTAACTTGGTGTTTGTTTGTTTTAGTTTGTATATGGATGTAGCACATGAGTTAAAATTTGTTACGGGTTCGATTCATTTAGACTCAATAATTGTTATAAGTCGTAAAACGTTGATAACAAAGAATATTTAAACAAGTAAGGTGGTAACCGGTATTGACAATGGACTAATTGGGAATTATGTGACGAGTTAATTTTATATGAATTATCGATTACTATAGATATGGTAAATAGATTGTGTCGACGGGTAAACTTGAAAAATATATATTTAACAATCTGATTTTGTAACGAATTAACTATAAAACGATAACGAGATAACTTGTAATTCCGGACAAATGATATAACTATACAAGAATAAAACTATCGGATAAACGATATTGAACGAGAGTTAACAATAAACAAGTTACGTAAAGTGCTGTAATAAACATTAAGAACTAACACGTGACTAATAATTAATATCGTATATTACATATACGTTATAAGAATCGACTACGTTTTATAAATTAAAATAACATTTGATACACAAGTTGTATTGGTTATAAGTCGGACTTCATTAAACATTTTGAATTAACCGAGTACAACATATTGGACTCAGTAATGAGTTTAATATATTCGTTTTGCGACAAGCCTAAGTATTCTATTTTCACATTTTTACTAATAGCGAAACATTTTTCTATATAATGTCGACAAATACGGCTTTATTTAATTATAAACATTTATCAACTACGATAATAACTCGTGTTTTATAAATACAAGTATCTTCTATAAACTTAGTGAAAACGGTTATTTTGATAAGTCAACTTATTAAAGTCCTAATAATTTGCGAGCATTGGGTAAACGAACGTGTCACTTATAAGATACTGCATAGTATACCTTATATGGCATACGTTATTATAAACTTGTGTATTACGAGTAACGAATGTGAAATCCTTTTTAATTAAGCGATATGGAAACTTATCTATTACTATAAACATGTACGTTTGGGATTATGGGTAAATTACCGAAACTTACTAATTAACCTATTTATACTACATAAATAGTTGTCGTCAATTTCTAGTCTTTGACTAGCTTGAGTATTGTCAGTATTTCTTGACTTTGTCAATGTATTTTCCTTTTTGGCGTGCGTACTAGTCAGTATGTCTCGACTGTGTCGACATCTTCTCATCTTTCGCGTGAGTTGTGCGTCACGTCTATGTTTCTTACCACCACACGAAACGTTAAAACTAAACTTTTGAGATACTAATACTGGACTTTTGAAAGCAATGACATGAATAATCCATGAAAACTACGACACCTCGACTTCTTTATCGTTTGAGCCGTATTTTAAGATAATCCTATACGCATTAGGTTGCGTCACTTCTATTCTGTCATACTCGTCGTACATTCATCTGGATGCCGTGAAGATTAGCTTTAGATGCCAGTCGTGTTAGTTGTGAATAGTGCATTACTGTGGCTAAGGTGAGTTTCATAGCCCCTCTTTTCAAAGGTTTTCATAACTATTTTGGGGGAGAATAAATGTTGTTTTTAACAAACCATAACTGGATATGTGAACACCATTTGAGAATGACTGTTGTTTGGTATATTTGATTTGGTGATTGAATGTTTTACGTGTTTATGTGGATACAAACTATTTCTTGGACCTGTCACTACTCTTTTAAATTGCTAATGTGTTGACTAGGAAAGGCTAGACGTGCGACAGTTGTTGACTTAGACTAGGGTAGCATTTCTATGCTATAACGCGATGCCTAGCTAAGAATAGAACGACCTAGACCGGGGTAGCTTCTGTTCTAAACCTTGCTACGACTTTGCTGGCTAGAGTTGCTCGAGGCCCTGCATTGAGATCTCAAACGTGTTATAGATTATTGATTGGATTGATTATTGATTGGATTGATTATTGATTGGATTTATTATTGATTGGATTGATTATTGATTTAGATTGATTATTGATTAGATGGATGGCTGATTGGAATGTCTATTATATATCTGCCTTAGTCGCACATAGCAATTACACTCTATCAGGTCCACTATTACTTTTGTAACTAAACTCTATGAACTCACCAGCGTAAGCTGATCGTTTTAGCATGTGTTCTCAGGTTTAAGGCGATAGTTCGATATTGGAAGACGCTTGGCAAGGGGCATGGTCATAGGCGACTCTGATGAATAATCGGGACCACTTTAAACTATCTTTTTGGCCTATTTCCGCACTATTTTCTTATAATGAAAACTTAATGTTTTTGTTAATGAATTCTATTCTAAATTAAAGGGATAAAACTATTCTTTGTACCTTATGTTGTGATACCAAGATAGTAACACCCAAAGGTTCGTATGCTTCCACTGGACCATATTTTCAGGGTGTTACAGATTGGTATCAGAGCCAAGGTTATAGAGAACTGGGTATATTTTCAAAACCTAGATTATAACTACTTTTCGAAAACTTAACCCTATGACCGCCACGTGCATGCCTGCCAAGCTAATGCCTTGCGTATGACTTGTTTAAGGATGTAGATTATTGAGAACACATTAGACGAATTGATTGATGAGATAATTGATGAGATGTTATTGGCTTATTTAGTGAATTGTTTGTTGGCACACTTGTCGAATGTGTGCCCCGCTAGTAGACGATTTAAGTCCGCCTATCTTAGTAGTTCACCATAAGCATTTACATATGCTTATGCACACACTATAAGCATATCCTCATGCTTATGCACACACTATGAGCATGTCCTCATGCTTATACACGCACAGAAAGCATGTCCTCATGCTTACGCACGCACTATGCCTTTCACAGAGTTACACAATTTCCTTGCGTAATATCACCACTTGATTTAGAGCTTGCACGCTAGTAGTAGCCGTGAGAATGATTTGGGATGTAGAGGACATGGTGCTAGTATAACTAAGTCGCGGAGTCACGAACAAGACCTTTTGTCTTGTGAACGTATGTTCCATGGTTGGGTTTTGATGAACACGGGTTTAAAACGCGTTTAAAACTAATAAAACATGTAAACTAGTGTGTTGGTATCGTGTATTGTGTCATGTTCATGTGTTTTTGCATTTTTATCATTTTTATGTGTTCTTGGTCATAACTAGTTGATGGGTTATAATAGTTTTGATGATGTTGAAGGGTACATAGTCTCGTGTCATAATTTTGGGTCGAGACTTTCGTAAACCGTTGTTTTGTTCTTAAGTATTGTCAAACAAGTGGTAGTCGGTTTTGATCATTAATAATGGATTAATGACCGCTAGTGTTATAATAATATACAGAACCAGTAAGTGTTTTCATATAATAAGTTGAACTAACGTGTAATTATTTGGTTAATGAATCATTGGTACGTATCATTTGCTTGGAATTGGACGATACTTTAATTAATAGCCTTGATTGGATAACAAATTAATTGTGGTGATTTGGGTAATTAGTAAGTTATTAACAAACATTAGATTTGATACTCGCTAATCAGTTATGTTTGGGAATTGAAAGAGCCATTCGGGTGTGTTTGGATGGAGATGGGAATGTGGAACGAGCCACATGGACCACTAGGGACCATATTGGTGGCGTTGGGTATGTGAACGAGACTCTCATGGACCATGGGTCCGGGTCGGGTCGTTGTGGTATCATATTTGTTGTTGTTGTTGAGGTTTGGATGAGATGCGGGGAGCCAAAGAGCTTCTAGAGCTTGTTTGGTTCACGTGGTCTTAACCGGGACCGTGTCAAGACCATTAGGGTCGTGACATTGGTTACGGGTATGTTGGGTAGTTTGTTTGGATGGCGAGATTGATATGAGATTGTTTGGAGGATTGATTGGAGTTGTGGAGTTGTTTATTTTGGACTTAATAATATATATGTCAACTTTGCGCAACGTCGGTGTTATCGTGACTTTTTAGTCTTGATTGACCCTGACGACGCCGTAACATGGACTTTAGTATTTATTGGACAATAAGACGTGTAAAAGCCGAGAGTCATGACTCGGAATTGAGAACTCAAAATGGATAATGACTCAAAAATTATATTGAAACTTGACGTAATATATATATAAAAACAAGTAAATAAAACTAGTAAATATAGATAATAAATGGTTTTCGTACTAAACATTCGATAACAAGACTCGCCCTGTTATTCAACATTTTAAAATGGAACTAACGTCTAAAAATAGAAATGTTTTGTAATTAATGAGTTATTAAATGTGCCATGTATGAGTATTTAATACCATTTATGTGTTGTGCGTGGGTTACGGATGACCCAACATTAATGGCGTCAATCCACGTAGATAACGGACTTATTAGGTTGACGAATCTAATAAGTGCCCGTTATGTACGTAGTATAACGTTATTAATGGGTGAGTTATCCTTATGACTCATTAGGATGTGACTGGTTTTTGGGATAATAAGCGACATGGATAAATGGTTGAGTTTATCGAGTTGACGAATTCGATTAGATCTAACTATTTCTTTCGAAACTTATTAAACTATAAAGCTTATCACTTAGACGTCTCCTTGTGTCGTTATGAGTCGCATTGTGGTCATTTGAGTGCATTCATGGTGTCTTGTCGAGTCGATACCACACACACGATGATACCAAACGCTAGTAACTAAATGGTGCAACGAGATATTTTTGAGATGAGAAAAGGAACACATTTGGGGTAGAAAATATTGAAGTTGGGAATATATATTAAGAATTGGTTTATAGTAATAGGTTGTGCCGAGTCGATAGTTGCTGAGCCTAGTTAGCTATTATCTGTGTTTCTCGTGATTGGTTTTGCTTTGCTTGGTTGATCAAAATTCATCGAACCTCGAGTGAATATAGACTGATCACCTATATTCAGCCAGGACATGGACTGATCACCTATTTCTGACTCAGAGGTGAATTTTGCGATACTCGGAGTAGTTATAACAGAATTATGTTCGGGTTAGATTTTGGTTTTAGGAACGATGAGCTTTAGGTGGACACACACACACTCACACTCACCGAACATCACGAAAGCCCGCACTCACACACGACACACTGGCATCGTAACACCTCTCGAACCATAGTGTTTCTGACACCGCTATGCGTCTCCATTTATATGGAATTCTTGTTTGTCGCCATCGAGCGTAGTTCGCCGTAAGTCGGGTTAGACCCGATTGGCACCGTTTACATCCAAGTTTTTTTTATCGTCATAAGCCTCGTCGATCTCACTAGAGTGTTCGAAAATGTTTTGGGCTATTTTTGGATTTGGTCTTGGCTATTTTGGATTTGGTTTTGATTTTGGTTTTGGGTTTTCGATTTTTTTATTTTGGACCTCGTTCCAAGTTTTGACTCATCATTTGATTTCGAATCACCATTTGGCCTCAAACCATCATTCGACCTTGAACCGTCATTCGACCTCGAATCGTCATTCAGCCACTTCCCGTTGATAATCTTGTTAGGATCATCATTTGGCCTCGAATCGTTATTCGGCCTCGTTTCGTTGATAATTTTGTTGGAATTATCATTTCGCATCATTTCGTTAGTAATCTTGTTGGAATTATCATTATGCAGCGTTTCATTAGTAATCTTGTTGGAATTATCATTCCGCCTCGTTTCGGTAGTGATCTTGTTGGATTTGTCATTTAGCCTCGCTTCGTTGGTAATCCTGTTACTGACACTTCCACCTCAAGCCTAGTCTCGAATTGATTGTTGTTAAAAACTTCTGAAACCTTACTATTCACTCGATGTTGATTCAAACGACGTCATCTAGTCGAAGTTGTTCATTTTATAACCAATGATGTCTTATCGACGTTGCTTTGTCAACAACTTTCAGTTAAGGTAGTACCTTACACGCAGTTGGTGTTGTACCTTATCCTCTAGTTAGGTACCCCTATCGATAACGTTCCAACGACCTATTTTAGTGAAGTTGTTCACCGATGTTATCCTATAGATATTGTTCCGTCAATGTTGCTCTAACAACGTTAAACTCTCGGCATTGTTTTATCAACAATAGTCTGCTACGTCATACCACCGATTGTGGTACTACCTACGCTGTCCTATCGGTGTTGTATCTTACACTCCATTGATGCAAAATTCTTTAGTAAACTCGTATTTAGGATTTGAATTGATATCGATTGGTAGTCGAACCTCTTTTGGAAATTATGATTTTGGAGTTGAATATTGAACCCTTATGCGTTAAATGTTAAGAGCACCAATGAGTCAATCGACTGATTGCGGTTAGTAATAAATACTCTCTTTAGGAGTCGTACTTTCCGCCTCTAACCTAGATATCGTGCTAAACCAGCCGACTGATTGCCGTAGCAATCAACACTTTCTAACAGACACATACTCTGAACTTCCTAGACTTCTCGTCCAGTAGAGATTCCATGCTCAACAGAAATCTTGAAATCCTAAGGAGTAACCTGAACCGTGTTCCTTGGGACAACCACCTAATCGTTATCTCATCCTTCGAGAAATACCTGCTATCCTTTTGGTCCCCTTATGGAACGATAAGCTACGCCGTAGACGAAACCTTGGAAGTAGATCCCCGCTTTTACCCAAGTAGTTATTGGTAGTCATACCTAACCTATTCACCTCCCGCTAATCAGCAAGATGGAAAGTATGGACGACCTTGCTCGTCCCTCCTCCTATAGTTATAGTAGTACTAGAAAATCCCTCTACCATCTTTTAAGGAGGTGAGAGAGTACTCATTCCTCTCCCTCTGGTAGAGTGGCTTCGCTCCTATGAGCTAGTCCTCACTTTCGAACTCTAGCTCCTTACCTTCTTTCCACTATAGAACTGCAATTGAAAAGGGGAATCCCCGTGTTCCGTTGTCTCTATCTGTGGTTCATTATGTTGGTGTACATATGATTCCTCTTTCTTAACCTTCGACTTCTTCCGATCCTCTTTAAGGAGGAAGTGGAATCTAGAAGCCTGAGTTTAACCAATAGAATCCTTCATGTGTAGAGAAAACCGTGTGCATTAGGAAGTGTTGATTTCTATCCTTTCGGATCGTGGCAATCGCCACACACCCACGTTTCGCCTATCACTTCCTAGAGCCAAGAGAACAGATCTGGATATGCTTACAGTGTATCATCTCCAGACTGATGGCCGAAGTAAAGAAACCATTCGAACATTAGAAAGCATCGCGTGCCTATCGAGTTTGGCAACGGTTAGGATAGACACCTTCCGTTGGCCAAATTCTCTTATAGACATCTCTTGAGTGTGGCAATGGTTGGGATAGACACCTTCCGCTGGCCAAATTCTCCTATGACCGTATCTATCGCTTTATTACCTCGAAGGCACCGTAAGAGACCCTCTATGGTCATAAGTGCCAATCCCGATTGTTGGGTAGAAATTGGAATACCCAACTTACTAACCTTGAACCTATTCGAGAAGCTGCCGAGGAGACCGTCCTAAGTTGAGATGGATATGTAAGCCACTCGCGAATCGTTAGAAGACACAGACAACTTAAACCTCTTGACTTCCCGGATATGACCTAGGTTAAGCTTAGAGATTCACCATGAGAAAAAGTGAAGCATTTAGTAAACGCGAAAGCGTAGTCATCGTTATGTCGATCTTTTCGAAATCCTTGTTGGAGTTAGACCAATAGCTTAGAGCCATGAGCTACCACCAAGACTCAGTAGTTTTCCCGACATTCCGAGCGTAATAGGAAGAAATGACTCACCGATGAAGCAGTTGCTATCCCCATGGGAAATCCAAATCTTTGAACGTTTTAACTTATCGAAATCGAACGACTTTGCTAAGATCCTGGATTCACGTAGGGAACGTGAAGATAAATCCTCGTGCGTATGCACTCACCTCTCTTAGACTTTAACGAGTAACTTGAATTGAATTACGAAGACGCGATTCCTTTTAAGGAGGTGAGGCTTTGACAACTCGTAAATTCCTCGACGCGTCGTAATTAGAGAAACAACAATTAGAGCGATCGTTCCATCTAAGTTGAGATACGACTCGAATTTATAGTCGTTTTTATTGGAAATAATATTCTAAGAACAATGACGTAACTCCCGAGTCACGAATCCCTCGTTTGCTAGTCCAAATGAGTCCCGAACCTAATATATCGAAAGTTTTTCAAAGTTACATCTAGGGTCCTTGTGATAGTTTACATTCCCGCACCTTGTTGTTTTGAGTGTACAACTTTAATCCCTCCATGGACCTTTCCCACTCTCTCATTTTTATCATCTTCTTTCTCTCTCTATAAAAACACACAGAAACATCTCTCTTCCCTTCTTTCTCTATATTTTTCGGCCACCCTCCCAGGGTTCCAGCTGTAACACCCCTAATTTCTAAGATACGCAGCGGAATTCAAATTGGGTGTTACTTCATGGCACAACAGTCATAACAATAGAAAACGAACTCTAATGGAGTCGTGTTAAAATATTTATCATTCGATTTATATAAATATTAGTTTACAAAAATGAGTGATAATAGCTATGAGTTTATGTTTAGTTTGGGTTATGAAAGCTAGTGTAGGAAAAGAGGACTAGTGTCCTATACACACTTAATCAAACGCCCACCTCATGTATGAGGTGATATATGTGTACTTTTGGTGATAAGTTTTAGTTCACGAGGTGTAGTTTGGTCCCGGTAATTACTAATGTTAAGCATTTAAGTCACGAAACTTAAAATTAGGTAATGTAAAAATGTAATACTTATACAAATGTTAAAACTTATCAATATACTCTAACTAGGTATATTAAATGTATGATAAGTCTCAAAGAGTCCGTCTATGTTGTTAAAACCTAATAACGTAGGTTTGAGTACGCGTCTTACGTAAAATGTAACAAATATACTTAAAAATGATAAAATAGTAATAGCTAATATAAATTATGATTATTGGTGAAAATAAAGTATTTTGAACATATAGACTTATCATAGTCTTGTGTTGGTCATAAGAAAAATTACCAGTTGTTACCGGTTATCGTATTTGCTTTTACGTTATGGTAAAATTCAAATAGTCAAAAGTCAAAGTCAAAAGTCAACTTTGAAAAGTCAAAGGGTAAAATAGTCATTTTTCCTTATGAAAAATTACGGGTTGCTACAGCCTCTACCCCTTAAGGGAATTCCGTCCAGGAATTCAGTGTGTGTTATCCGATGTTGAAGTGTCTAGGAAAATGTGGGTGTATGCGCCGAATGCTAATCTTTGCGTTCTCAAGTTTTTTTTGGGTAAAAGGGTTAATTCACCCTGGTAAAATATATTACGCCAAAAACATTGAAGTGCAAAGGATGAGGGTGACTTCCCTCATCTCAGTCTCTTAGGACACTTACAGACTCTAATATAAGAATGACACGCCATTCTTATAATTTACATAATACAACTAACCACCTACAATGACTATACAAGTGAATAAAAATAGGAATTAAACATGATTCACTAATGTAGCAAACATAGCCATCATAGAACTACCATCAATCTTCCATGGAGATACCTCCAACTTGCCCACTCATGGATCATCAAATTTGAGAATCAGTTCACAAATTTCACACAACGGTTGGTGAGAGACTCTAAAACCACGGATAGAGCAGCAAGCACAAACTTGCTCCAACGGTGCATGTTTAGATGCAAAACCGATCACTATCAAGTACCAAGCATGATGACCAATTAACGAATGATAGGATTAACAAAGCCTAACTTCCAACATATACAAACACAAGACCCAAATTGAATGAGAAGACGATCCATGATTGTATGATTGGGGTTTTGAACAAGAGCCCCCACAACTTAACTTCAATCAACGACATGAAGTTGTCCCAAACAGACCTATCACGCCATAGATAGCAAAGAAGTAGAGTTTACCAACCCTACCTTCCAAAACACATCAAATCTACCGCAATATAGCAAGCATAAACGACCAGCCAATGTGACTTCCATCTCTCCCAAAACCCACATACCGGTAACAACCATATGATCAAGAACTCCCAGCCAACAACCAAGCCCTAATAAGGGCTACCATACATAATAACGAACTAAGCCCGCAATAACCATCAATCATTAAACCATTAAGAAAATCAAAACCCTATAAAGGGTTCCATAAGCATGAGCGTATAGTAACAACACAATCCAAAACGCACCATGTTACATGAACATGCCACGCTTTACCAATCAAGCAGATCGAAGAAATTTAATACCATGTAGCCTTTACGATCGTACCAGAACCCACAAAACCCTAAACCGATTGAGAAAAATAAAAGTAGTCGTTAGGGTAAAGACCTAATCACCCAAAATCGTTTAAGGTTATTAATCGTTTAGGGAATAAATACCCAATCGACCCTTTGTGTTATAAGTAGTTAAATTAAACCAACCCATAAAGGTCAGATAAAGGGATCGATTTAAAAACCAGCATGTGACCGAAATCCTAAAAACGATTTAGGTTAAAATCACCAGAAGATAAGGATGATTTCAGGAAAAAATCAATACACCTCTATCCAGAAATCAACAACACATCAAATCCGATTGCATATCCTTCAAAATAGAGGGAAAGAGAGGCGGATTGATGGTGGTTAAGTGATCGGAAGTGAAGGGATAGAGGTGGCTGAAATCGCCCCTAGAGGGGAGAGAACTTAAGGGTAAGTTTTTGGGGATCTGTTTTTTAAGCCTCGGGGCTTTTGCGTTCTCAAGTTTCTGGTCATAGAATGTGTTATGTACCATTCTAAGTTTTTGGTGGTGGCTTAAGTTGATAATCTAAAGGTTTTGTTAAAATCTTATAGAGTCCAATATACCTAAAGTTTGGCTTTTCCCGATTCTCAAAACGAATCATATCTTATTGTATTTTGAGGCTTTCAACAAAACCTTAATTCCTAACATGGAGTTTTTGGTAAATATTAACGCCTTACATCTATGAAATTTTTGTTTTAGGCGATAGTATGCTGCATGCAGCCTAATTTTTATTTGTATTGTTTCATTAGTTGTTTCGTGTGTGATCTCCAAACACCTTAGTCCAAAAAATGGTTTACTAACACTTTTGTCTCTATAGTGCCTTAAATTGAATAGTTTTGTTGTTGTTACGGTAATTTTTGTTAATCAATGGTGTAAGATATTGTTGATGTGAAATTGTTTATAATGATGTGATAATTGTCCTTGTAGGAAAGTCTTGATAGTGGCAAGTGGTTGTCCAAACCACTTCCAAAATCGATCATGTATTAGGTAGTTTTGAGATGAAGGCTATATCGTACAGTGTTTATATCTACTAGTGTTTGAAAGAAATGTGATACTGTGAAGTTTTACTTACTGACTTATAATGGGGTTCAGATAATGAAGTTATATGTTGATTATTAGGAGAGTGTTGTGTATGTTTACCATTATTCTTTGGTAGAGATGTGAAGTTTGCTTTAAAATCATAAGTGATATTTTAAAGGATTATGGCGGAATGATATCCTTGAAACCTAAACAGGCTAGTACTTCTAAGAAATGATGAGGAGATTTGATGACTATCCCAAGATAGTAGTTAGGATTATTTCATAAATGAAAACTTTCAAGAATGAAATTAGGTAGTATAAATAAGTATTAAGATCTCGCTGAGTGGTAAGACACTATCATGTCTCTAGATCTTTTTAATGAATTCTAGTGGTTTATCGAGTTTAAGTAGGAAATTAACCTGAATATAACCCTTGTATAACTATTCTTAGTGTTTGAAAAATTTAAGTAGAACATAGTTAATCAAACTATGTTCCACTGTCCCTAGGTTAAATATAGGTGATTAGGCTATATTTAGCTGAGGTTCGATAAATTTTCCAAATACCTTAATTAGGTATACTTGTGATATGTCCATAGCTTTTGAGAAATTGTCCACTAAGCAAAGGCAATATCAAACCATTGAGTTGCAAGTCCCGGCCATAAAAGACTTATAACATATGTTTTCACATTCCATTGCATATAAGATAGTATGGGTAGATACGTGTGGAAAGGAAATCTTAAGTAATTCTAAAATAGTCCATACTTGGCCAGCAGTACAAACTTTTAACAATGAAGGTTTCAAAAGAGAATTTTGATGAATGTAGAGAAAGTTGTTGAACTTCAGCTTTTGTAGACGATGAATTAGTTTGTTCTTTAGAAATTCCATTTCCTGTATTTCCATTGGGGAAATTGATAGATTGTGACGGGTTTCATGTAAAACAATATCATATAAAGTTTAAAGATAATTTCTAGAGACTTTGTATAACTCACAAAGTCTATGAAGTAAATTAGACCATTGTGTAACTCACAATGTCTGAGAAATAGTTGAGACCATTGTGCAACTCACAATGTCTGAGAAATAGTTGAGACCATTCTGTAACTCACAACGTCTAGGAAATAATAGAGACCATTGTGCAACTCACAATGTCTGAGAAAGTAAATGAGACCACTGTTTCACTCACAGTGTCTGAGGATATAAGAGAGGCCACTGTAGGATTTACAGTTTCTGAGAATGTAATAGAGACCATTGTATAAATTACAATGTTTGGGAAGTAAGAAAGACCATTGTAATCAGTTACAATGTCTTGGAGGAAGTTTCGTAATACTAAAATGCACGAGTAAATATATGATTTGGAAAAATATGATTGTGTCGTAATGCCTTAGAATAGGCATACGTAGATATGTTTAGTACATCGTTTATGATTGAAATTATGTCGAGTGTATATATCAATATACTAGTATGTTTGTATAGCTTAAAATGCCTAAAAGTCACATAATCGTCTGGAGGATGGAAGGCACGGAGAACGGAAGGCTATAAAATGTTTTTGTTTGTAAAAGTAGTTATAGTTTAAGTCTCAATTAAGACTTGTTTCTCTATAATTAAGGCTCTGATACCAATCTGTAACACCCCCAATTTCTAAGATACGCAGCGGAATTCAAACTGGGTTTTACTTCATGGCACAGCAGTCATAACAATAGAAAACGAACTCTAATGGAGTCGTTTCAAAAGATTTATCATTCGATTTAATATCAGAGTTTACAAAAAAAATGAGGTGATAATAACTATGTGAGTTTATGTGTAGTTTTGGGTTAGTGGAAGCTAGGTGTAGGAAAAAGAGGACAAGTGTCCTATACACACTTAATCAAACGCCCACCTCATTTATGAGGTGATATATGTGTGCTTTTGGTGATAAGTTTTAGTTTACGAGGTGTAGTTTGGTCCCGGTAATTACTAATGTTAAGCCTTTAAGTAACGAAACTTAAAACTAGGTAACGTAAAAATGTAATACTTATAAAAATGTTAAAACTGATCAATATACTCTTACGTAAAAAGTAACATATCTACTTAAAAATGATAAAATAGTAATAGTTCATATAAATTATGATTATTGGTGAAAATAAAGTATTTTGAACATATAGACTTATCATACTCTTGTGTGAAAATAAAGTATTTTGAACATATAGACTTATCATAGTCTTGTGTTGGACACAAGGAAAATTACCAGTTACTACCGGTTATCGTATTTGTTTTTACGTTATGGTAAAAGTCAAATAATCAAAATTCAAAGTCAAAAGTCAACTTTAAAAGTCAATGGGTAAAATAGTCATTTTTCCTTATGAAGAATTACGGGTTGCTACACCGGCGTTGTCATATTTTCCGGCCAACTTCCGGCCACCTCCACCTACAACACCGCCTATCCCATCTTGTAGATCGGGACCTTGTGGTTCTATTCTCATACAACACGGGCCATAAAACACAAAAACGCACCCTAGATCTACAATTTAAGTTTCGGGTTTTAGGGTTTTCTAAAATAAACGAGTGGTAAGGGTTCAAGCTTGGTCGTGGTTACGAGTAGTACTCGTAAGGGATACCACTAACGACTCTCGTTCTCTTTCCTCCCTCTTCTCATGGTAAACGCGACACAACCGTTTTATATAATGTTTATTTTCTAATTTAACCCGATTTTACATTTCGTTATGTCTTGTTTTCGTGGATTTAGAAGTGGAAACAAAATCGGTTAAAGAGTAATCTTACAAAAGCGTTTCGTGTGGTATAAGAGCTGTAAAACGGTGTATGGTTTAATCATGTTTTTTTTGTTCCTGTGAATTGTGGTTGTGGTGTTTTTTTAACATAGATTGAACCTGCCAAATATGGTAATACGCAATGTATACCTATTTTCAATATTACCCATTTTTAAACTATAAATATGTAAAACGATATTTTACCATGTGTAACCATGTTTAACCACATTTTTATAAACATTAGTTAACGAACTAATATGTATTTTAATGTTATTCCAGTATATTGTTTAATGTTTTACTATAAACATTAATTTTTATATTTTGAAGTATTTATATTCTGGTAACATAAACAGGGGTATACATTGTTACTTCGGATCAGTTACGGGTCGAGTTATGACCCATGTTGGGATTTAATTTGCAACAGTTAGGCACAAGTCAAATGGGTAGTGTTTATCATTAGTGTGATTAGTCATTTTAGGGTGCGTTTGACTTGGTCAGTGGAGTCTGGTCGGGTTTGACCCGGATACTAACTTGGTGTTTGTTTGTATTAGTTTGTATATGCATGTAGGACATGAGTTAAAATTTGTTACGGGTTCAATTCATTTAGACTCAATAATTGTTATAAGTCGCAAAACATTGATAACAAAGAATATTGAAACAAGTAAGGTGGTAACCGGTATTGACAATTGGCTAATTGTGAATTATGTGACGAGTTAATTTTATATGAATTATCGATTACTAAAGATATGGTAAATTGATTGTGTCGATAGGTAAACTTAAAAAATATATATTTAACAATTTGATTTTGTAACGAATTAACTATACAATGATAACGATAACTTGTAATTCTTAACGGACAAATGATATAACTATACAAGAATAAAACTATCGGATGAACAATATTGAATGTGAGTTATTATGTAAAGTGATGTAATAAACATTAAGAACTAACACGTGACTAATAATTAATATCGTGTATTACGTATACGTTATAAGAATCGACTACGTTTTATGAATTAGAATAAAATTTGATACACAAGTTGTATTGGTTATAATTCGGACTTCATTAAACATTTTGAATTAACCGAGTACATCATATTGGACTCAGAAATGAGTTTAATATATTCGTTTCGCGATAAGCCTAAGTATTCTATTTTCACATTTTTACTAATAGCGAGACATTTGTCTATATAATGTCGACAAATACGGCTTTATTTAATTATAAACCTTTATCAACTACGATAATAACTCGTGTTTTATAAATACAAATTTGAAATCCTTATTAATTAAGCGATATGGAAACTTATCTATTACTATAAACATGTACGTTTGGGATTATGGAAAAATTACCAAAACTTACTAATTCACCAATTTATACTACATAAATAGTTGTCGTCAATTCTTAGTCTTTGACTAACTTGAGTATTGTCAGTATTTCTTGACTTTGTCGATATCTTTTCCTTTTTGGCGTTCGTACTAGTTAGTATGTCTCGACTGTGTCGACGTCTTCTCCTCTTTCGCGTGAGTTGTGCGTCACTTCTATGTTTCTTACCACTACACGAAATGTTAAAACTAAAATTTTGAGATACTAATACTGGACTTTTGAAAGAAATGACATGAATAATCCACGAAAACTACGACACATTATATTCTATAGACTTCTTTATCGTTTGAGCCGTATTTTAAGATAATCGTATACGCATTAGGTTGCGTCACTTCTATTATGTCATACTCATCGTACATTCATCTGGATGCCGTGAAGATTAGCTTTAGATACCAGTCATGTTAGTTGTGAATAGTGCATTATTGTGGCTAAGGTGAGTTTCATAGCCCCTCTTTTCAAAGGTTTTCATAACTATTTTAGGGGAGAATACATGCTGCTTTTAACGAACCATAACTGGATATGTGAACACCATTTTAGAATTACTGTTGTTTGGTATATTTGATTTGGTGATTGAATGTTTTACGTGTTTATGTGGATACAAACTATTTCTTGGACCTGCCACTACTCTTTTGAATTGCTAATGTGTTGACTAGGAAAGGCTAGACGTGCGACAGTTGTTGACTTAGACTAGGGTAGCATTTCTATGATATAGTACGATTCCTAGCTAAGTGTATTCGACCTAGACCAGGGTAGCTTGTGTTCTACGCCTTGCTACAACCGTGCTGGCTAGAGTCGCCTTGGCCCCCGCTGAGATCTTGATTGTGTTGTGGATTATCGATTGGATTGATTGTGATTGGAATGTGTATTATATGTCTTCCTTAGTCGCGCATAGCAATTAAACTTCATGAGGTCCACTATTATTTTTATAACTAAACTCTAAGAACTCACCAGTGTAAGCTGACCGTTTTAGCATGTGTTCTTAGATTTAAGGCGATAGTTCGCTATTGGAAGACGTTTGGTAAGGGGCATGGTCATAGGCGACTCTGATGAATAATCGGGACCACTTTAAACTATCTTTTGGGCCTATTTCCACACTATTTTCTTATAATGAAAACTTAATTTTTTTGTTAATGAATTATATTCTAAATTAATGGGATAAAAACCATTCTTTGTACCTTATGTTGTGATACCAAGATAGTAGCACCTAAAGGTTCGTATGCTTCCGTTGGACCATATTTTCGGGGTGTTACAGCAAGTAATATGAAGATAAAGAGTAAGAAACACAAAACCACAACACGAGTATTTATAATAGTACGGCTACAAGGACACCTTCCTTGCCCAACTCCACTCCCCTAGTCACCTACTCGAGAGTTCGTAAGCACTACACAACACAAGCTCCTTGTGGCGGAGAAGCCTTCACAACGTCGCCTACTCTTTATCTGGTACAAGGCTAGACACTGGGTTCTTCCACGAGGTATAACCCAACCTAACATAAGGTCGCCTACACTTTATCCGGTACAAGGCTAGATATCGAGTTCCATTACAAAGGAGGAACTACTACACAACAACTATCTCAAAAGAGACACACTCCTTATCACAACATCATAAGGATCTCACTATCCTTTAACCCAAACTAATATCTTGTACATCGATGCACCATATCGAATGTACACCCTTGGCACCTTTCACTAATGCCTTTGACATGACCCCTTGGCACCTTTAACTAATGCCTTTGACACGACCCTTCGGCACCTTTCACTAATGCCTTTGTCCTAACCCTTCGGCACCTTTCACTAATTCCTTCGACTTGACCCGTTTGGCATCTTTCACTAATGCCTTCGACACAACACTTCTAAGGAGGGAGGAAAGAACTATCAACAAGATAACTTCAGTAGTCTTGATGATGATGAAGCTTGGCAACCCATGGAATTGAGCTTGCTCGACTTCAAGAGGTGGTGATATCGCCTTTAAGAGGAACCTAGAGAATCACACAAACACAAAACTACATAGAAAGATCCTTTGGATTTGAGGTTAGAGGGATCCGGCTAATCCAAGGGATCCGTCAGTCTGGGTCAGCTTAAGTCCGGATTTTGGGTTTGCAAACCGGTTTATGGGTTATGGGTTATGAACCATGGGTTATACAAGATGTAATGTATCTAGACATTGGATCATGGGTCATGGGTCATGGACCATGGATAATACCCAACATGACTTCATGCATGATGTCATGCAATGGGTCATGGGTTATGGATAGCTCCATGGGTATGGTTCATGGATTTTGGGTTTTACCCAACTACATTCAATGTATCTAGTCAATGGGTCAAGTACTTAGATTTTTACCCATTACATTACCTATTATAATATAAGTATGCACATTTCCATATTATGTAAACACTAGTTGTTATACATATGTATTTCTATAAAATGTAAATACTATTACTTGTTTAGTGTTTTATATGAAAATGTTAGTGTGTTAGTAAACTATTGGCTCAAACTATTTACGTATTTTGTTTTTTTCGTTAAAATGATTTTACGTCTGTTATCGACAAAACAATAGAAGATCGTAAAATATAAATAAACGTTTTTACGGCTTATTTGTATTAAAAATCTCCCCCTTTTTCTTGATGACAAAACATAAGATTATTTTAAGGAAAAACTAAAATTCGTAAAAGTTTGAATTGGAGTTTTTACTCTCTTCTCCTCCTTTTTGTCGAAACAAAAAAAGCGTCGAAAAGAAACTAACACGTTGTTTTGAGAAAAATGTGTGAAAAGTAATAATATGTAAAATAGAGAGTATGAGAGAAGAAGAATTCTCGTCTTAGCTCCCCCTTGACGGGAGCGTCCTTTTGTTGAGGGCGTTAAGTAATTAGGAAGACAAAGCGAGTGTTTTGAAATTATGTTTGCAAATGGTTTCGTCTTTTGTCGAACATGCTCCCCCTTGACGAGTGATTCCCTTTGTGAGGGCGTCAAGTAATAACGAAATCCTAAGTGAAAGTATTGAAAGTGTTTTTGCAATTGTTTTGCTTTGACTAAAAGCTCCCCCTTGTTGAGGGTGTCAAATTCTTCATGTGTATTTTGAAAATCTACAAAACAAATGTTAGAAAACAAGTATTTGATGCATAATTTCCTGCAAATGAGACTCAAATTAGTAATAAAAAGTGCTTATGTTGCACAGGTCTCACGGTTCCTCCTTGGAGGGGATCCGTCTAGGAAAAAGTCAGGGATCCGTCTGCCTGCACACTCATGACAGCAATGTAGATGTAAAATGTGGTGTCAACATCAACAAGAGTTATGTATTAAGGTACCGAACATATTATCAAGACCACATGGCATACAACATGTAATTTCATTCAAGAAAACACGAGAAATGATATAAATTTCTCTAAAACTAAGAGAATGACAAAAGCATGTAGTACATTTTCAAATAATTACATAAATCGTCCTTGTGGTTTTAGTAAAAGTACTTGATCTTGTCCCCGTGGTTTTTATTAGCGGTTTTTCACGTCCCTGTGGGTTTATAAAGTTACGATCTTGTGTTCTGAACCCGTCCCAAAAAGGATCCCGCAAATATTTCTAACGTGAGAGGGCTAACGTCATATTTTGGTTTTAACGATCGGAGTTAATTACATAAATCGTGCTTGTGGTTTGGTAAAAGTTACGAATCTTGTCCCTGTGGTTTATTATAATATTTTTTAAAAAAAACTGTTTTTTCTTTTAAAAAATTACTTTTATTAAAAATAAAATTAAATTAAAAAAAAATAATAATAAAATAACTTTTTAATTTTATTATAAAACGAATGAAGCGATAAAAACATTTTTATACGGATTTATCTATTTTTTTTACGTGCTTTCATTTGTTTTTATACGGTTTCGTTCGCTTTTGTATGAAAATGTATGAAAACATTTTTGTAAATAAAATGTATGCTTTTGTATGAAATGTATGAAAACATTTTTTCATACAAAAACGAATACTAAAAATATACGTTTTTGAATGAAAATGTAATAAACATTTTCAGACGTTTCATACAAAAACGACTATTTATAAAACAACAAAACTTATCTTTTTTTTTTTTTAAATGTACGTTTTAGATGAAAATGTAAGCGTTTTTTCTACAAAAACGTATCTAAAATGTTTCATTTTCATACATTTTCATTCAAAAACGCATATTTTTTCTGTTCGTTTTTGTATGAAAAATGTTTCATACATTTTCATACAAAACGTACATTTTGTACAAAAATGTTTTCATACATTTTCATACAAAAACGAACTTAAAACCGTGATAAAAACAAATGAAACGTAAAATAGATAAATCCGTATAAAAACGCTTTTATACGCTTTCATTCTTTATAATAAAATTAAAAAAAGATATTTTTATTATTATTATTTTTTTTTTAATTTAATTTTATTTTTTAATAAAACTAATTTTTTAAAGAAAAAACTGCTTTTTTAAAAAAAAATATTATAATAAACCATTGTGGACAAGATTCGTAACTTTTACCAAACCACAAGACGATTATGTAATTAACTCCGATCGTTAAAACCAAAATATGACGTTAGCCCATCACGTTAGAAAGTATTTGCAGGGAGGTCCTTTTGGGACCGGTCAAACGGGGACAAGATCCGTAACTTTTGTAAAGCACAGGGACGAAACCCGCTAAAAAAAAACCATAGGGACAAGATCCGTAATTTTTACTAAACCACAAGGACGATTTATGTAATTCACTCTAATTTCTAAGTTGTGTCGAAAACTAATAAAGAGCATCAATGTGCTTGTAATCTAAGGACGAGTAGACTTGTTGATTTGGTCGAATCATTCAAGGAGAAGATTAAACATGAAATGCCACTCATTTCGTACTTCTTGAACAAGTCCTTGGGTAAGTTGACAATTAGAGCAATTATTGTCATGAGTAGGAAACGAAGGAGATCGAATGTTTTGAGGAGGTTCCACAAAGGATGGTGGGATTTGTGGAGGTGATTTTAGTGTCGTAGGATATGGTTCAACTAAGAATGAGGGTGATGATGTATGAGTTGGTGGTGGAGATGGGAAGTCCTCTATATGGTTTTGGTGATCCCTTGTTCCTAAAGGTGGACTATTTGGTTGTGAAGGTAGTTCCCTATTTAATGAGAAGGTTGGTGAATGAGAAGTCCTAGGTGAGTCTTCTAAAGAGTAGAGATTTGGATGAGAAACAGGCGCAGTAAAGGAGTGTAGTCTTGGTTCTAGAAATGAAGACTTAGGTGTTTTACCTGAGCTAGGTGTATTTGGTTTAGTGTTTAATGGAGGCCTTTCCAACTCAAAAGGTTGTAACATGGACTTTGGTATAGTTTGGACTATTGATTTATTTAAAAGCCGAGAAGTCATGACTCGTGCTTGTGGACTCGAAACGAATAACGATATGAAACTAATATTGGAATTTGACAAAAGGTAGATATGAAAATGCTAATAAACTATGAAACGTTAATAATAAAAAGGCTTTTATACCAAAAATATCGATAACAAGACTTATCTTGTTATTTACTATTTTAGTGGAAGTTCTATGTGATTTGTTGGCGTTGTTTGCTGCTGGAAGTTAAGTTTCTTAGAGTTCTTATTCAAAAACTCTTTGGATTGATTGCTTGTGCCTGAATCTTACTCATGATCTTGTTTAGTGTACATTCAATCTACTATTTAAGATCCTAACGCTTGGTTAGGATGGTTGGTGTTCTCATGTTCCCTACGATCTCTTTATTTGGTCTGAATTCAGATTTGATGGTCGCTTAAGCGGAGTGTTGATGGGAAGTTTGGTATACGTTGTGTACCAATGGTTGTATGGACGTCTATGACGACTTTTGGAGAATCAAGTGACCTACTTGACTTGCGTTTAATTCGTTATTTTTAGTCGTTATAGCTTTATGTCCAATTATTTGTTATAAAAGTGGTTTGTCACTTTTATATGGTGGTTATTGGTAGTTATAGGAATGTTCGTACGTTCTTATATTAGTGTTTGTAAGTGCCTATGTAACGGGCTGAGATATGGGACTTCACCCATATCCATTGTACTTAAACGTTTTGGTTAATATACTTTACCAGGGTGCAGGATTACTCCCCTTTACCCAAAAAAAAATAGAAACTAACGAATAAAAATGGAAAGGTTTTCTAATAAATAAGTAATTAATGTTTCGAGTACACGTTTATCGAAATATGCCAATTATGGGCATTTAATACTAGTTCAAGTATTTATTTACTTACGTTTTGTGCATGAGTTATGGATAACCTAACATTAATAGTGTTGATCCACGTGGGTAGCGGACTTATTAGGTTGATGAATCTAATAAGAGCCCACTAGGTACGTTAGATGACCTTATTAATGGGTGATTTATCCTTATGACTCTTTAGGATGCGACCGGTTTATGGGATAATAAGCGACACGAATAAATAATTGAGTTTATCGAGTTGAAGAATTCGATAAGGTCCGCTATTTATTCAAACTTATTGGACTATGGAGCTTATCGCTTAGATGTCTCATTGTGTTGCATTGAGTCACATATTGGTTGTTTGAGTGCATTCATGGCATCATATTGAGTGAATACACCCACATGAGGATACCAAACACTAGGACTAAACGGTGAAACGAGACATTTTGGAAATAACGAAATGGAATACATTGGGGTAAATAACGTTGATTTTGGGAAATATATATTAAAATTGGTTTATATTAATAGGTTGTGCCGAGTCGATAGTTACTGAGCCGTGATTACCTGTTACTTCTGCTAGTGTTTATTTGTGCGTTGCTTGCTTGAGGTGAGTTTCATAGCCCCATTTTTATCTACGTTTTTAACTAAATTGAGGTGAGAATCATGCTACTATTTTTAGACCTTTAAAACTATTTGGATTTGTTTATGTGCTTGACTATTTAGATAGATGTGTGGTAGTCGTTTCCTTAGACTAGGGTAGCAATCCTAATTGCTATAACTGTTGTCTAACTAAGAGTAGACTTCTACCTCGACCTAGTCCGGGGTTGGCAATTGTTCTAGACTTTGCAACGATAGTGCTGGACTAGAGTCGCTGGGCCCGTGTGATCACTGGATGCGTGATATGGATTCTGATTTCGGATATGAAACGGTTTGTGAATTATGTGTATCTATCTTAAGTCTCGCATAGCAAATCAACTCCTACAGGTCCACTATGTTTTATTGAATTTAAACCTATGAACTCACCAGCGTAAGATGACCTTTTAGCATGTTTTCTCAGGTATTTAAATGATGTTTGGAATACGTGTTCGGTGGAAGCTTGGCAAGGAGGCATGGTTCAAGGATCATATTTGACTCTAATAAATTATGGGGACCTATTTTATTAAATCATGTTTTGGGCCTAAAATTTACACTTTTGGATTTATGTTTTGAATATTTAAATTTGGGATTAGTTTTGAATGAAAATGACTAACTTGTTTGTTATACTTGTGTGAGATAACAATCCAGTCGTAACGCCCCGAAAACTTGATTAAGTCTTCCGCTGTACCGAGATTTGGGGGTGTTACAAAGATGGTATCTCTTACCGTAGTAGGATTTAGGAGAGGTGTGGAATAGACCGGATGCTCATTTAACATGTAGTAGAGGTGGACTAGTGACCATTCATTTGAAAACATGCATGTCCCTAGGCAAGGGATACGAAGTATCCTAGCAAACTCCTCGAGGGTGAAGGTATATTCGTGTTCATTGATGAAAAAAGCGATCAAAATGGTTCCATCTTCATTTCTTATGATCCTCATGCTCTTGTAGAACTCTAGGACAAATACCTAAAAAACTTGTTCATTGATGGTTAGGAGGCAGTGGAAGTTTATTCCCTCAAAGACTTGGGGAATGTCGATGTTGTTGATAAATGAGGGTTCGACTACACGCCCTTCGTGGAACAACCTCTTTTGCAACAATTTGAAGGCCTTTCAGTCCTCGGGGCTTAAACCATCCTTTCTATGATACATCGGTATGTAGTGTGTCGTGTCTTGATAGTCTTGTTGCCTTGAGCTCGGCATGGTTGATCCTAAACACCAAAACCACAATGTGGTGTCATTTATGTGAATAGTATCCTAATTAGGTTCATAACAATTGTGCTCAATACATCTTTATTGAATTCAAAATGAGTTTTTAATTTGTATTAACAATGTTTATTCTTTGATTAAGTTTATCTTAGAAAACAATGTGATACCAAATTGTGATAAACCCATTTGAACCCAAGTTCTTAAGATGAAAATTGTACTTCTAGGAATTAGAGAATGGAAATAACAATGTAGTGAAGATAATACTTACACAAGTGATTGTTTCCTTTGAAATGATGAGGAATCAGCTCCTATGAACAATAACTTAGGGTTTATGTTCGCGAGTGGGAGAGTAAAGTGGAAATTAAAACTCCACAGTGATCATCTAACACTTATTCTGTCTTCTGATGTGCCGGTTCCCACGGATCCCTTGAATGAGGGATCCGGCTAGTTCAATCGCAGGGATCCGGCAGATCAGCAGTTAATAGTTTAAGTGAACTTTGATAATTTTGATACGGGAGTTTTAATTCTTGACTAATTTTAGTATTTTTGCTCTATAACTTAAGGTTTGTCTATAGTTCGAAGTTTTGACGAGTTTTCGTGTTTTACAAGTCCTTTTTGATGAGGTTCCCTTTTTACGAATGAATCATAATTTGGGAAGTTAAGAATCATGGCAAAATACTATTTTATCATGATATGAGAAGTTTCACATGGACACTATTGACATGGATGCCAACAACCTTATGTGAGAAATGATGATCAAGGCTTTCAAATAGCCAAGATATCATTATGAGGTAAAATGACTAGTTTGTAGTTTTGTGTATAAAGATCAACCAAGAATGCTATTCTTTATGATGTGTTCAATATAGATAACAACTTTAGTGATATTGAAGTATACGTATTGAATCTACTATTCTTAACGTGTTATAAGAAATGATATTATTAGATAAGCTAGGAATAATAATTTATTTATAAGTAAGTTATTAAAGAACATACCTTTGCTATATATATTTTTTTATGATTAAAAAAAATCATAGACGCGAAATTCTTTATGATCTTCTAAGATGCCCAAATCCTAGTATGAAGAATTCTCAAAAAGAAAACGTTAGAATGATCTAACATTATCCAACCTTTAAAATATTATGATTTCTAAAAGCATTACTTTTTTTTTTGGTAAAGGGTTTCCCCGGTAAATATTATTACACCAAAAAACAATGAAGTACAAATGGATGAGCGTGACTCCCACATCTCAGTCCAAACAAAGGACACTTACATGCATCATAATGCAAGCCATAACCACTATATAAGAAAGACATGCCATTCTTATAAGTAACACTAACACATATACATACAATAACTACTAAAGCTGAAATAAACAATCATAAAGCTAGCACTACAAAAGTAGCACTACTTAAGCCTCGTAGTCATCATCGTTGAGCAAATTATCTTCTTCGCCAAGCAGAATTGACAAGAAGACAAACTTACATGAGGAAATCATTATCAATATGCTCAGAATATGTGCTGTTTCCAGCAGCAAATCAAACACATCACCAACAAACCACAAGTCCAAATATCAAGCACAAACCGGCACTATCCATCATCAAGAAGGAGACCAATAGCCAAATTTGAGCATCCGCAAGACCTGTACCTTCATTAATGTAACACCCCCAAATTTGGTTTAGCGGAAGCATACGTGTTATTTGGGAGCGTTACAAAATTGGTAAATCATAACACAAGTAATACAGAACGGAATACATACTCCGTTTAATTTCATAAAATATTTTGAAACATTATCTTGCAACATTGTTTGGATAAATGGGCACATCCCCAAAGCTTTAGTGGTCCCAATATAAAAACATCGTTTTTGTGTAAAACACATCTTTAGAAATTTCTACGACCATTTATCCGCCTCTTGCCTTGCATCCATGATCACAACTAAGCACCTGAGAAAATATGCTAAAAAGGTCAGCTAAAAGTTGGTGAGTTCATAGGTTTAAGTTAAAAAGTAAGTTTGGACCATAAGTTAAGTCATAGAATCATTATAAAGAGTATAATGATATATGGATGAAAGTCTATTACGTTAACTCTAAGTTCATGCAACCGATACTACGACAGTTTCTGTATGCTAAAAGATGTCATACAATATAGGGGGCCATAGCGAGTGTTTTGTCCCTCAACACTCGGTTCCGACATGGTATACGTTTCGCCTTGACCTAAGCATGGCCAACCGAACGGAGGAGTCACCCTCAATAGATCTATTTATAACATTGGTTTTCCCAATGGGAATTGACGGTTCATGAAAAAGGGCATTCTCTAGGGACATAAGGTCATAGGCTAAACCACGTAATAGTAATCATGTAATAGTTTTGGTCCATAAAAGGTTTTGCATATTTCTCACCCCAAAGTGTATAAAACAGTTTATCGATAAAAGAGGGCTATGAAAACTCACCTTAGCAAGTGTGCAATCCAAAAGTGGGATTTAGTGATTGTTGTGAAGCGGCACCGACACGCGACCTAGATAAGGAGGGCAATGTTTTAGTTCATTATTTTAAGTATCGCTTACTTAAAATGGTTCAATCTATATTGTTTCATAATTGTATTAAAATCTAAGTTTTGTTTTGTAAAAATGATTAAAATGTTTTACTAGTAAGTATATGAATGTATATATACTTTCTCGTAATTCGCACTATAATGATATTGTCAAAATTTAATAAAGTTGGTTTATTTTCTAATTGTCTTTAGAAAATAGTTATGTTAAATTTGAAGACTCTCAAATTCATTAAATGATGAAAAGGATATAGTAGTCTTAATTTGTTTATCAAAATTTGTTCTCAACATTTATAATTTACAACTAGTAGATTACTTGACAAAGATATGTTTATCCGAATTCTCTTGACGTTGAACTTTGATGAAATCTTTATTCCTGCTGATTACATTTTCATTGCTTGTTTTCGTGTAGTAATACTCTAGCACTAGCTTAATTGTATTAAGTTTTATAACGCTAAGACAACGGGTACGAGATGAAAAGGGAGGAAGGTGAGATAATGAGTTTTATTCATTTCTTCCCTGGTCTGCGACATGCTTGATATTCAAATAGGCTTCCCAAGTTTTTCATGGGTTGTGGCCCATATTCGAATGCAATAATGGAGTACCAGATTTTTTTTTGGCTTGGGCTTGATGGAGTATTTGCACGAGGGGGAGAGGACTGGTCCAACAGCTTTACTCTAGTTTGTGTTAACCCATTTTTTAGTGAAACTACTCATTTCTAGATTGTTAATACTATTAGTTTTTGCTCTTGAAGTGGAAGTTTGGCATAACTGGTTTCGACTAGGAACACAACTCGGCAAGTAGTGGTAAGTTTTGCGATAGAACCATTTAGTGTTTTGGCAAAGATTTCAACTCAAGACAAGAAGGGTGTCGAGATGTCGATACTATGCACACTAAAGACTTAGATGTCGAGCTACATGACCGTACTCTTGGCGTCTCATCCGAGTACTACTCGGACTGATTAAGTCTTGATACCTTTGCACTAAATCAATCCCTGTCTAAGGTAAGACCCTTGTGTTTAACAACACGGGTTACTCTCGTCGGAAACTCCTTTACCAAGCGACAAGTACTAGAGTGCGTGGCACTAGACGTGAACCTCCCTAATATTCAAGATATTAGCCTATTTGTTTTCATCGTTAGAAGACAATTTAACACTACAATGAACATCCCAGCTTAACTAGGTGTCGGTTGCTAACCGGGTTGCCACTACACTCATACTTTTCCAGGCGCTACGCTAAGTGTTAATAACAAAATTTTTATATGACTTAACTTTCACGAACTTGCCTCCCTCTTCTCGACATAACAGTAACAACAATTATTAATGACAAAATTTATCTCAACATGGTTAATTCCTCGAACTCTAAAGGGAAACATACGCGGGTTGCTGCTGAATACTATCGGTCTCGAAGTGGGTTTACCTTTGAACCGAACACATAGTACTACGGATACTGATAAGACCATGGGATGATTGAGTACTACTCAACTCGACCATTACGCTTTATGTGAACTCAATGATTTCAACACAAATTACTAAACTCACATTATGTTTCTAGGCTCAATACTAACATCTATAACACTTGACCTATCAAATTTTCTTCCAGTTTTCTTTGTTTGGTACCTTCGGCAGAAACTAACCCATCAAGGGTAAATGACTAACTCAAAACTTAAGTGACCTTAACCATTTATCATATCAAAAATGACATTTATGTAACGCCGAACACCTTATTTACACATCGAATATTAAAACAAGATTTTACCATTTACATTTCATTAACAATTCAACTTACAAGATTTAACAAGTACTAGGTTGCATGAATTCTTACAAGGAAGAAGATGATGGAAATGTCGAAGGTCAACCTGGATATCTTACACCACAATCGAACCCGATTGATCCAAATGACACCCAAGTAGAAATCCTCTCCTCTTAGCTTCCTTACCCTTTTTGTGGTGTTATTTGGTGTGGGATACCCTTGGTTGCCTCGACTGGAATAAAAAGAGAAGAACTCAAGTAATTTTTGACTCACTTTCTCCTCTTGGGTATTTGGATTGAAGCCAAATTTAGTTAACTTCCAAATCCTAGAATATCTTGGACTTGGCTCAAGGTAGATTGAAGTGGAGATATGATTTTTCTTAGGTGATTTTATCTTGATTCTTCTTGGCTTATTCGAATTACAACCGGCGCATCAAGGGGAGATTTGGAGAGACTCAAAACTTACTTGGTTTTGGTAATAAGGAGGAAGATATGATGGGATAACATGTTGGGTTTTCCCTTTTGGGAAGATTCGACCTAGATGATGCATAGGGGTAGAGATAGAGGAAGGTTGAAGATGAAGATTGCTATCTTCATTTCTCTGTCTTTGTGTTTGTCGTGTGTGGGGAAAGAGGACAAAGAGTGCATCTCTCAAAACTTATTTAATGTTTTCAATTATCTCAAATGTGTAAGTATATATGTATTATACTTATTGTGTTATTTGTGAATATGTATGTACAAGTTTTACACTTATGATTTATTTGTGTACATGTATGTACTTGTGTTACACTTACCTATTAATTGCGTTTGAGTCTTATAGAGGTTTTTGTTTTGAGTGCAAGTGTATTAATTATTTTGTGTCCCGTGATATTAAATTGTAACTGAAATATCGTTGTTTGATAACTTTTATAACGTAGTATCTTATTGTTATGAGTCTGAAATATTTTTATCTTTGTAATATTTCATATCACGGACATTTGTCATTTGTTTTATCAAGTCCTTATCATAGTGTCGGTATGTGTGCAGTGTCAGTCACTGTGGTAAACGAGATAACCTCTCGTCTTGAAATTAGATCATAAGACAAAAAATGAAATGTAATATTCATAAAATGATAAGTATGCGAGTTAACTACTCAAATGATCAGGTAAAGCTTATGCATGCTTAATGACTTATGCTTAGTAATAATAAATTACTAATTATTAGTTAAATTTTAGTGAAAATTTACCGTGTGTCACATCCTCCCCGCCTTAGAAGAGAAAACCGTCCTCGGTTTTCAGTTAGAATTATTTAGTGAAGTAGAGAAAAGGTGTGGGTATTTACCACGAATTGGTCTTATATTCCAACGGATTCCCGGACCTCTTTGAGACTTCCAATGTTTTACAATAGGAATGCGGCTATTCGTTAAAGCCGTTTGATTTCTTGACTCTATTTGTTCCGGGTTTTCTTGACAAAATTTAAACCTTTTGTCGATTTTTATCCCTTCAATGGAATGGCGAGTTTTCGTTGGGAGGGAAGTTCTTCGAGTTTCATATGCGAAACACGTCATGTAAAGAGTTTTGTTCTAGGGGAATTTTCGGGTTAGTAGGCTACCGGCCGATTCTTTTGTGAAATTTTTGACGGATCTAAAGTAACGAGGTTTTTCTCTTATTCCACATTTCCCCAAACGAATTACTCCTTTTCTATGCGTTACAAACCTTTAGTATGAAGGGTGGTTCTCCGAGTTGTTCGCACCAAACTATTTGTGCATCACGTATCGTCCCGATGGTATCCGAGTTGGTAATTACTAGCTCGATCTTGGGGACGATTACTTAGATCTTACGAATTAAGGTTATTTTCAGCCCTTTCTTGCCGGTCCAGTTGGGTTGATGTTATGCTTTCCTGAGAA
>OU343219.1:59208577-59254755 GCA_910596185.1 Chrysanthemum makinoi
AAAGTGTAGTCTAAACAATTTCAGAATTCTGTTTTACTTTCTAAACAATGGTTATGGCGGAAAATTTAGACCATAAGCCAGTGAAAAGAAAAACCTAGCTAGCCTATATAATGCTTCCCTCTCTCCCATCATTGCTCAATTCGCCATAACCCCACACCCACACCAGCCCCTCATGCCTTCAAGTTTTACCTACACCGCATGAAAGCCAACCTACAATCCCGCCGCAACGCCTCCAAATTGTGTTTCAATGACTGCAAGGCGGCCAAGCTGACCTACCGTCTGTCCAATCGCTTAGCCGGTTTTCTAAGAGACTCGGAATGTAAATAGAAAACATCCTCGAAAGCCTCACGGCCGTGGCTAACAATAATGACATTTGTCGATATGCCCGCTGTTTACTAAGATCATCATAGATTATTAATGCGTGCATTCCATTATCGCGGAAATATTCCCCATGGCACATAGAATATGGGGCAATAAATTGCAGAGGGCAGGATCCGAAGCGGTGCTGCTACAAGAATGGAATATTCCATAGCATTCGCCTGAAAGAATTTGAACTAATTGTGCCCACAGTTGCTCGTCCCATCGCTACATACACATACAATGTCTCACTCTCAGAGGTGCTCCTTGAGTTCATTTGCTTTTGGTTTAATATGGTATCGATAGCAATAGCTGTTTTTCTAGTTTGTTGGGTCCCCGATTATAAGTTCTCGTTGACCACGGACTATAGGAACCAGGCTATCTACCGCTTTTAACCCAGTTTGCATAGGCTCGTGCACAAATTTACGTTCAAAGGGGCTTTCACTTCACGCCTTCGCCGCGTGATCGCTTAGAGCCCTCTTCCATCAATAGGTACTCCCAATGCCACCACACGCCTAGCATACCTTTCCAGGGACATCCACAATAGAGCCTGGCGCGTTGACAAGATCTCCTACTTTAATAGCAGTATCACTACCAAAGACAACAATCCCTACATTCTCATTCTCAAGATTCAAGGCTATTCTTTCACACCGCAAATTCAACCATTTCCCCAGCTTGAATCTCAGCTCAACCCATAAACACGTGCAATCCCATCTCCAACTGGGACCACTCGACCAATCTCATCCACTTGAAAACGTAAAAGTTGCTAATTCGACTTTCTAATAGAGTCGTTAGTTCAGCAGCTCTCGGAGAGAATTCCATGATTCTATTTCTTTTGGGCTATATATAAGGGAGAATACCGCTTTCAATTTCAAAGAGCTCTATTTCGCTATTCTCACCTATGTGCCAGAGGCTCCGGGGGGGTCTCCTCGAAAACCTTACTCTTTGAAGCGAACGTCTCGGACCTTCTTCCGCTCGAGATCCTCCCATAAATTCCTTCTCAAGGACCCACTCTCCAGAAGGCTATTGGGGAGTCGAGCGCCGAGCCCCCGCCTTCCCAATCTCCGTCGGGTCAAGTTCCGCCATTCGTTGGACACCGAACCTTGACCTCGAACGTGTCTTCGGCGTCGATTTGGCTAGATATATATCTAGTGGCGAAGGTTGGGTTGGCCCGGCAAAGCTTCAGCCGATAGAGAGGACCGAATCCCTCCTATCACTTGCTCGGGTGATAGGGTAGGGAACCTTCTGTGGGGCGATTCGATGGACCGCCTCGTCCTCTGGGAGCAACATGAGTCGCAGAAGGCACGCCCAGATTCCGCCGATTCACCGACGCTTCCACGACTCGCCGCCTCCTGTTGTTGGCCATTCTTCCAACACACATCGATCGCTGGGAAGAATCCCAACTCTTTGAGTCCGATGGGTCGGGAGAAGTGGTCCAAGAGAAAGACTTCTTGGCTACCAAAAAAGAAAACAACGGTCCCCGAGAGCAAAGAAAACAAAAAAGATCGAAAACAAGCAGCCAACACGACAATTAGCAAATAAATAAAAAATAAAATAATATAACAATTTTTATTCTTTTTTGCAAGCTAAAATAATATAACCATGGGTTATACAAGATGTAATATATCTAGACATTGGATCATGGGTCATGGACCATGGTTAATACCCAACATGACATCATTCATGATGTCATGCAATGGGTCATGGGTTATGGATCAAGCACCATGGGTATGGGTTATGAATTTTGGGTTTTACCCAACTACATTTAATGTATCTAGTCAATGGGTCAAGTACTTTTATTTTTACCATAAGTATGCACATTTCCATATTATGTAAACACTAGTTGTTATACATATGTATTTCTATAAAATGTAAACACTATTACTTGTTTAGTGTTTTATATGAAAATGTAAGTGTGTTAGTAAACTATTGGCTCAAACCATTTATGTATTTTATTTGTTTCATTAAAATGATTTTACGTTTGTTATCGACAAAACAATAGAAGATCGTAAAATATAAATAAACATTTTTACGGCTTATTTATATTAACAATCTCCCCCTTTTTGTTGATGACAAAACATAATATTATTTTAAGGAAAAACTAGAATTCGTAAAAGTTTGAATTGGAGTTTTTACTCTCTTCTCCTTTTTTTTGTCGAAACAAAAAGAGTGTCAAAAAGAAACTAACACATTGTTTTGAGAAAAACGTGTGAATAGTAATAATATGAAAAATAGAGAGTAAGAGAGAAGAAGAATTCACATCTTAGCTCCCCCTTGACGGGTGCGTCCTTTTGTTGAGGGCGTCAAGTAATTAGGAAGACTAAACGTGTGTTTTGCGATAATTTTTTGTTGAGGGCGTCTGGTAATTAGGAAGACTAATTAGTGACACAATCTTCTGCTGTGATATTTTGGGGGTGTTACACAGTCAATCACAGCTGTTATCTATAGGAGTTAAGGGTTCTAAATCCTCAGAAGAAGATAACAATTCCTCAGAGAAAGGAACCCATCATCACATCCCTAAAATGGTATAAGCACATCACACCTTATATCTAGGGAGTTACAGGGTTCTATATCCTTAGAGGAAGTAAACAACCCCTCCAAGAATGGAACCCACAAACAATCACTTCCTTCTAGTGATTGGATTCCAAACTCACATCTTTTTTACAGGAATACACAAAAAGCTTTCATTGAATCAGTGAGCAATAAACAACTCACTTATGAAAGGGACAACCAAAAAGTCATCTTATTAACTATTGGCTCAAACCATTTAGGTATTTTATTTGTTTCGTTAAAATGATTTTTACGGCTTATTTGTATTAACAATCTCCCCTTTTTTGTTGATGACAAAACATAAGATTATTTTAAGGAAAAACTAAAATTCGTAAAAGTTTGAATTGGATTTTTTACTCTCTTCTCCCCCTTTTTGTCGAAACAAAAAAAGCGTCGAAAAGAAACTAACACATTATTTTGAGAAAAACGTGTGAAAAATAATAATATGAAAAATAGAGACTAAGAGAGAAGAAGAATTCTCATCTTAGCTCCCCCTTGACGGGAGCGTCCAAGTTTTTTGAGGGCGTTAAGTAATTAGGAAGACTAAGCGAGTGTTTTGAAATTATGTTTGCAAATGGTTTCGTCTTTTGACGAATATGCTCCCCCTTGACGAGTGATTCCCTTGTGAAAGGCGTCAAGTAATAACGAAATCCTAAGTGAAAGTATTGCAAGTGTTTTTGCAATTCTTTTGCTTTGACTAAAAGCACCCCCTTGTTGAGGGTGTCAAAGTCTTCATGTGTATTTTGAAAATCTACAAAACAAAGTTTAGAAAACAAGTATTTGATGCATAATTTCCTGTAAATGAGACTCAAATTAGTAATAAAAAACAGTGTTCTAAAAGGCGCGCCAAGGCGCACCAAGGCGCGAGGTCTAGGCGTTGTGTGAAAAGACGTGAGATAAGGCGTGAAAAGGCGCGCCTTTTGGTAAGGCGTGGCGCCATTTTTAAAAGAATTTAAGGGATTTACGGATTTGGGCTTGAATTTCTAGTATTTGGGCTATTTCCTTCTTGGGCCTCGTTATTTCAAAAATTAATTCCTATTTTGGCCTCATATTTGGGTCTGATTATTTGGGATTCGGGCTTTAGTTATTGAAATTGCTCTTAAAAAATGATACAAATTATAAATACATAAATTTATAAATATTTTTTTGCCACCTTAAGCACGCCTTATGAAACGCAAAGGCTTGTAAGGCTTGAGGCGTGGCTATGCCGCCATGCCACGCCTCACGCCTTTTAGAACATTGATAAAAAGTGCTTTTGTTGCATGGATCCCACGGTTGCTCCTTGGAGGGGATCCGTCTAGGCAAATTTCAGGGATCCGTCTGCCTACACACTCATGACAGCAATGTAGATGTAAAATGTGGTGTCAACATCAACAAGAGTTATGTATTAAGGAACTGAACATTATCAAGACCACATGGCATACAACATGTAATTTCATTCAATAAAACATGAGAAATGATATAAATTTCTCTAAAACTAAGAGAACGACAAAAGAATGTAGTACATTTTCAAATAATTTCTAAGTTGTGCCGAAAACTAATAAAGAGCATCAATGTGCTTGTAATCTAAGGACGAGTAGACTTGTTGATTTGGTCGAATCATTCTAGGAGATGATTAAACATGAAATGCCACTCATTTCGTACTTCTTGAACAAGTCCTTGGGTAAGTTGACATTTAGAGCAATTATTGTCATGAGTAGGAAACGGAGGAGGTGGAATGTTTTGAGGAGGTTCCACAAAGGATGGTGGGATTTGTGAAGGTGAGTTTAGTTTTGTAGTATGTGGTTCAACTAAGAATGAGGGTGATGATGTATGAGTTGGTGGTGGAGATGGGAAGTCCTCTATATGGTTTTGGTGATCCGTTGTTCCTAAAGGTGGACTATTTGATGGTGAAGTTGGTTCCCTATTTAATGAGAAGGTTGGTGAATGAGAAGTCCTAGGTGAGTCTTCTAAAGAGTAGAGATTTGGATGAGAAAGAGGCGCGGTAAAGGAGTGTAGTCTGTGTTCTAGAAATGAAGGTTTAAGTGTTTTACCTGAGCTAGGTGTATTTGGTTTAGTGTTTGATGGAGGCCTTTCCAACTCAAAAGGTCGAATACTAATCCTAGCGGTTCTTTTAGCTTTGGTTGATTGAGTTTATTGAGGAGGGATTCTAGTATTTGGGCTCTTGACAGGTGATGACTCGGTTGATGATATCTCATGAACCATATAAGCATTCTTCTTGGAGGAACCTTTGGTTGAAGAAGTTTTGCTAGATGCTTTAGTCATGGTGAAAAGAGAGGATGTAATGGATGTCTTAGCTACTGATTTTTGAATGGTGGTTTAGATACATAAGCACACTTGGTTTATTTTGGTTAGTGAATTAAATTCTTGACCACTAAGAATTTTGGAATGCACTAAGGTCAACTATAGTGTTGTTCTATCCTAAAGAGTCATTTAAGGCAAGGTAAAGTGTTTAGACTACCAAAAAGAGTTTGAATTAGAAAGGTGAGGTGATCATAATCTGTTCTGAAGAACCGGATCCTTAACATTGGGGATCCGTCTAGTTATAAACTAGGGATCCGTCTCTTAAACAACAAAGTGGTGGAGTGATTTTGTTCTATTAAGGTCTAGTACCTATAAATCCTGAGTGTTTGGGTTCCCTAAGATGTTTTAAATGGTATGGGACTTTAATATCCAACCATAAGGAGTGAGGATACCTAATGATAGTTTTCTATAAGAAAATGGACTTTTTATGAATGCAACTAAGTGTTTTAGCATGAAACTAATATTTTGAGGATGACAAATGAAGCCAAATGATCCTAGAGATCAAATGGTGACTTAAGAAAAATTTGAAAAATTCCTAAAAAATAAAAAGAAATGAAAAACCAGTTTTTAGCCTATTTTGAGGTAACGATGAATAAAATCAATTTGCTAAAATTAAGAGAAATAACAAACTAGGTGTTTTGAAATGTGAGGAATCTGTGAGCATTAAAGTGGAAATATGGTGAGTTTTGGTGAAGTGATAAATCAAAAATACATTGAATAAGATTCTAAGTTAGCTATGAGTGAACTTGAGACCTACTGAGCTTGAGGAAGACTTAAGTGATCCTAAAGTATCATGTTTACAAGGTATAATAGGCGAGTTAAGATCATGGCATAGGGGAGCATCATCTTGTCTATCCTTGATACACTTGCCATCTGTTTAACCATGTAATAGGAAAGATTAAAGTGAGTCCCAGTAACAAGGCAATAGATCATGTAGGCAAGGAAAGCGTTGGGATGATCCTCATTTCCCACCAAATAAAGGATATTTTCCCTTATCACTATTTCCCATTTCTTGTACAATGGTAACATCTCTAAAAGCTCAATTTGAAAGGGATCCCTATAAATGACCTTCGATTTCCTAGTGACCCGAGACGGGGAAGCTCTTTGGATGAAGATGGTATCTCTTACCATAGTAGGATCTGGGAGAGGTGTGGAATAGACCGGATGCTCATCGACCATGCCGTGGAGGTGGGCTAGTGACCATTCATTTGAAAATAAGCATGTCCCTTGGCAAGGGATACGAAGTATCCTAGCCAAATCCTCGAGGGTGAAGGTATACTCGTGTTCATTGATGACTCGAAACGAATACGTATCCTAGCACAATTGTTATGAACCTAATTAGGATACTATTCACATAAATGACACCACATTGTGGTTTTGGTGTTTAGGATCAACCATGCCGAGCTCAAGGCAACAAGACTATCAAGACACGACACACTACATACCGACATCATTAAGCCCGAGGACTGAAAGGCCTTCAAATTATTGCAAAAGAGGTTGTTCCACGAAGGGCGTGTAGTCGAACCCTCATTTATCAACAACATCGACATTCCCCAAGTCTTTGAGGGAATAAACTTCCACTGCCTCCTAACCATCAATGAACAAGTTTTTCCGGTATTTGTCCTAGAGTTCTACAAGAGGATGAGGATCATAAGAAATGAAGATGGAACCATTTTGATCGCTTTTTTCATCAATGAACACGAATATACCTTTAACCTCGAGGAGTTTGCTAGGATACTTCGTATCCCTTGCCTAGGGACATGCATGTTTTCAAATGAATGGTCAATAGTCCACCTCTACGACATGTTCAATGAGCATCCGGTCTATTCCACACCTCTCCCAAATCCTACTACGGTAAGAGATACCATCTTTGTAACACCCCCAAATCTCAGTACAGCGGAAGACTTAATCAAGTTTTCTAGCGCATTTGATGGATTGTTATCTCACACAAGTATAACAAACAAGTTAGTCATTTTCATTCAAAACTAATCCCAAATTTAAATATTCAAAACATAAATCCAAAAGTGTAAATTTTAGGCCCAAAACATGATTTAATAAAATAGGTCCCCATAATTTATCAGAGTCAAATATGATCCTTGAACCATGCCTCCTTGCTTCCACGAACACGTATTCCAAACGTCATTTAAATACCTGAGAAAACATGCTAAAAGGTCATCTTACGCTGGTGAGTTCATAGGTTTAAATTCAATAAAACATAGTGGACCTGTTAGGAGTTGATTTGCTATGCTAGACTTAAGATAGATACACATAATTCACAAACCGTTTCATATCCGAAATCAGAATCCATATCACGCATCCAGTGATCACACGGGCCCGACTCTAGTCCAAAGACTATCGTTGCAAAGTCTAGAACACAAGCCAACCCCGACTAGGTCGAGGTAGAAGTCTACTCTTAGTTAGACAACAGTTATAGCAATTAGGATTGCTACCCTAGTCTAAGGCAACGACTACCACACATCTATCTAAATAGTCAAGCACATAAATAAATCCAAATAGTTTTAAAGGTCTAAAAATAGTAGCATGATTCTCACCCCAATTTAGTTAAAAACGATAAAATGGGCTGTGAAACTCACCCCTCGCAAGCAACGCACAAATAAACACTAGCGTAAATTACAGGTAATCACGTTCAAAGAATCATCGACTCGGCACAACATATTAATGTAAACCAATTTTAATATATATTTCCCAAAATCAACGTTATCTACCCCAATGTATTCCATTTCGTTATTTCCAAAAATGTCTCGCTTTCACCGCTAGTCCTAGTGTTTGGTATTCCTCATGTGGGTGTATTGACTCAATATGATGCCATGAATGCACTCAAACAACCAATATGTGACTCAATGCAACACAATGAGACATCTAAGCGATAAGCTCCATAGTCCAATAAGTTTCGGAATAAATAGCAGACCTTATCGAATTTGTCAACTCGATAAACTCAATTATTTATTCGTGTCGCTTATTATCCCATAAACCGGTCGCATCCTAAAGAGTCATAAGGATAAATCACCCATTAATAAGGTCATCTAACGTACCTAGTGGGCTCTTATTAGATTCATCAACCTAATAAGTCCGCTACCCACGTGGATCAACACTATTAATGTTCGGTTATCCGTAACTCATGCGCACAACGTAAGTAAATAAATACTTGAACTAGTATTAAATGCCCATAATTGGCATATTTCGATAAACGTGTACTTGAAACATTAATTACTTATTT
The DNA here is from genome assembly GCA_910596185.1 of Chrysanthemum makinoi. NCBI lineage: Eukaryota > Viridiplantae > Streptophyta > Magnoliopsida > Asterales > Asteraceae > Chrysanthemum > Chrysanthemum makinoi. The sequence continues at coordinate 59,217,027 of OU343219.1, forward strand.
ATTAGAAAACCTTTCCATTTTTATTCGTTAGTTTCTATTTAAAATATTAAATAACAAGATAAGTCTTGTTATCGATATTTTTGGTATAAAAGCCTTTTTATTATTAGCGTTTCATAGTTTATTAGCATTTTCATATCTACCTTTTGTCAAATTCAAATATTAGTTTCATATCGTTATTCGTTTCGAGTCCACAAGCACGAGTCATGACTTCTCGGCTTTTAAATAAATCAATAGTCCAAACTATGCTAAAGTCCATGTTACGACCTTTTGAGTTGGAAAGGCCTCCATTAAACACTAAACCAAATACACCTAGCTCAGGTAAAACACCTAAGTCTTCATTTCTAGAACCAAGACTACACTCCTACGCTCTTCTCATCCAAATCTCTACTGCTAAGAGACTCACCTAGGACTTCTCATTCACCAACCTTCTCATTAAATAGGGAACTACCTTCACCATCAAATAGTCCACCTTTAGGAAAAAGGGATCACCAAAACCATATAGAGGACTTCCCATCTCCACCACCAACTCATACATCATCACCCTCATTCTTAGTTGAACCACATCCTACGACACTAAACTCACCTCCACAAATCCCACCATCCTTTGTGGAACCTCCTCAAAACATTCGATCTCCTTCGTTTCCTACTCATGACAGTAATTGCTCTAATTGTCAACTTACCCAAGGACTTGTTCAAGAAGTACGAAATGAGTGGCATTTCATGTTTAATCTTCTCCTTGAATGATTCGACCAAATCAACAAGTCTACTCGTCCTTAGATTACAAGCACATTGATGCTCTTTATTAGTTTTCAACGCAACTTAGAAATTATTTGAAAATGTACTACATGCTTTTGTCATTCTCTTAGTTTTAGAGAAATTTATATCATTTCTCATGTTTTTTTGAATGAAATTACATGTTGTACGCCATGTGGTCTTGATAATATTTTCGGTACCTTAATACATAACTCTTGTTGATGTTGACACCACATTTTACATCTACATTGCTGTCATGAGTGTGCAGGCAGACGGATCCCTGACTTTTTCCTAGACGGAACCCCTCCAAGGAGGAACCGTGAGACCCGTGCAACAGAAGCACTTTTTATTACTAATTTGAGTCTCATTTGCAGGAAATTATGCATCAAATACTTGTTTTCTAACCTTTGTTTTGTAGATTTTCAAAATACACATGAAGAATTTGACACCCTCAACAAGGGGGAGCTTTTAGTCAAAGCAAAACAATTGCAAAAACACTTTCAATACTTTCACTTAGGATTTCAAGTATTACTTGCCTCACAAAGAGAATCACTCGTCAAGGGGGAGCATGTTCGTCAAAAGACGAAACCATTTGCAAACATAATTTCAAAACACTCTCGCTTTGTCTTCCTACTACTTAATCAAAAAGGACGCCCCGTGGGGAGCTAAGACGAGAATTCTCTCTCATACTCTATTTTACATATTATTACTTTTCACACGTTTTTCTCAAAACAACGTGTTAGTTTCTTTTCGACGCTTTTTTTGTTTCGACAAAAAGGGGGGGGAAGAGAGTAAAAACTCCAATTCAAACTTTTACGAATTTTAGTTTTTCCTTCAAAATAATCTTATGTTTTGTCATCAATAAAAAAGGGGAGATTTTTAATACAAATAAGCCGTAAAAACGTTTATTTATATTTTACGATCTTCTATTGTTTTGTCGATAACAAACGTAAAATCATTTTAACGAAAAAAATAAAATACGTAAATGGTTTGAGCCAATAGTTTACTAACACACTAACATTTTCATATAAAACACTAAACAAGTAATAGTATTTACATTTTATAGAAATATATATGTATAACAACTAGTGTTTACATAATATGGAAATGTGCATACTTATATTATAATAGGTAATGTAATGGGTAAAAATCTAAGTACTTGACCCATTGACTAGATACATTGAATGTAATTGGGTAAAACCCAAAATCCATGACCCATACCCATGGAGCTATCCATAACCCATGACCATTGCATGACATCATGCATGAAGTCATGTTGGGTATTATCCATGGTCCATGACCCATGACCCATGATCCAATGTCTTGATACATTACATCTTGTATAACCCATGGTTCATAACCCATAACCTATAAACCGGTTTGCAAACCCAAAATCCGGACTTAAGCTGACCTGCATGGCGGACTTGATAGATTTGGATCCCTCTCGAGGGATCAGAGGAATTGGGGAACGAGAGAAATTTTCCTATAAATACTAAGCCATTTCTCTCCTGCAACTCACCCCTTTTACATATACTCTCTCTTAGTATTGTGAACTCTCTAACATCAGATCCAAAGGATCTTTCTATGTAGTTTTGTGTTTGTGTGATTCTCTAAGTTCCTCTTAAAGGCGATATCACCACCTCTTGAAGTCGAGCAAGCTCAATTCCATGGGTTGCCAAGCTTCATCATCATCAAGACTACTGAAGTTATCTTGTTGATAGTTCTTTCCTCCATCCTTAGAAGTGTTGTGTCGAAGGCATTAGTGAAAGATGCCAAACGGGTCAAGTCGAAGGCATTAGTGAAAGGTGCCGAAGGGTTAGGACAAAGGCATTAGTGAAAGGTGTCGGCCGTGTCAAAGGCATTAGTTAAAGGTGCCAAGGGGTCATGTCAAAGGCATTAGTGAAAGGTGCCAAGGGTGTACATTCGATATGGTGCATCGATGTACAAGATAGATTAGTTTGGGTTAAAGGATAGTGAGATCCTTATGATGTTGTGATAAGGAGTGTGTCTCTTTTGGGATAGTTGTTGTGTAGTCTTGTGTAGTAGTTACTCCTTTGTAATGGAACTCGATATCTAGCCTTGTACCGGATAAAGTGTAGGCGACCTTATGTTAGGTTGGGTTATACCTCGTGGAAGAACCCGGTGTCTAGCCTTGTACCAGATAAAGAGTAGGCGACGCTAGGTTTCTCCGCACAAGGAGCTTGTGTTGTGTAGTATGCATCGAACTCTCGAGTAGGTGACTAGGGGAGTGGAGTAGGGCAAGGAAGGTGTCCTTGTAGCCGAACTATTATAATTACTCGTGTTGTGGTTTTGTGTTTCTTACTCTTTATCTTCATATTACTTGCTGTAACACCCCGAAAATATGGTCCAGCGGAAGCATACGAACCTTTGGGTGCTACTATCTTGGTATCACAACATAAGGTACAAAGAATGGTTTCTATCCCATTAATTTAGAATAGAATTCATTAACAAAAAAATTAAGTTTTCATTATAAGAAAATAGTGTGGAAATAGGCCCAAAAGATAGTTTAAAGTGGTCCCGATTATTCATCAGAGTCACCTATGACCATGCCCCTTGCCAAACGTCTTCCAATAGCGAACTATCGCCTTAAACCTGAGAACACATGCTAAAACGGTCAGCTTACACTGGTGAGTTCTTAGAGTTTAGTTATAAAAATAATAGTGGACCTAATGAAGTTTAATTTCTATTCGCGACTAAGGAAGACATATAATACACATTCCAATCACAATCAATCCAATCGATAATCCACAACACAATCAAGATCTCAGCGGGGGCCCAAGCGACTCTAGCCAGCACGGTCGTAGCAAGGCGTAGAACACAAGCTACCCTGGTCTAGGTCGAATACACTTAGCTAGGCATCGTACTATATCATAGAAATGCTACCCTAGTCTAAGTCAACAACTGTCGCACGTCTAGCCTTTCCTAGTCAACACATTAGTAATTCAAAATAGTAGTGGCAGGTCCAAGAAATAGTTTGTATCCACATAAACACGTAAAACATTCAATAACCAAATCAAATATACCAAACAACAGTAATTCTAAAATGGTGTTCACATATCCAGTTATGGTTCGTTAAAAGCAGCATGTATTCTCCCCTAAAATAGTTATGAAAACCTTTGAAAAGAGAGGCTATGAAACTCACCTTAGCCACAATAATGCACTATTCACAACTAACATGACCGTATCTAAAGCTAATCTTCACGGCATCCAGATGAATGTACGATGAGTATGACATAATAGAAGTGACGCAACCTAATGCGTATACGATTATCTTAAAATACGGCTCAAACGATAAAGAAGTCTATAGAATGTAATGTGTCATAGTTTTCGTGGATTATTCATGTCATTGCTTTCAAAAGTCCAGTATTAGTATCTCAAAATTTTAGTTTTAACGTTTCGTGTAGTGGTAAGAAACACAGACGTGATGCACAACTCACGCAAAAGAGGAGAAGTCGTCGACACAGTCGAGACATACTAACTAGTACGCATGCCAAAAAGGAAAAGATATCGACAAAGTCAAGAAATACTGACAATACTTAAGCTAGTCAAAGACTAGGAATTGACGACAACTATTTATGTAGTATAAATAGGTGAATTAGTAAGTTTCGGTAATTTTTCCATAATCCCAAACGTACATGTTTATAGTAATAGATAAGTTTCCATATCGCTTAATTAATAAGGATTTCACATTCGTTACTCGTAATATACAAGTTTATAATAAAGTATGCCATATAAGGTATACTATGCAGTATCTTATAAGTGACACATTCGTTTACCCAACGCTCCCAAATTATTATGACTTTAATAAGTTGACTTATCAAAATAACCGTTTTCAATTGTATTTATAAAACACGAGCTATTATCGTAGTTGATAAAGGTTTATAATTAAATAAAGCCGTATTTGTCGACATTATATAGACAAATGTCTCGCTATTAGTAAAAATGTGAAAATAGAATACTTAGGCTTATCGCGAAACGAATATATTAAACTCATTTATAAGTCCAATATGCTGTACTCGGTTAATTCAAAATGTTTAATGAAGTCCGAATTATAACCAATACAACTTGTGTATCAAATTTTATTCTAATTCATAAAACGTAGTCGATTCTTATAACGTATACGTAATATACGATATTAATTATTAGTCACGTGTTAGTTCTTAATGTTTATTACATCACTTTACATAATAACTCACATTCAATATTGTTCATCCGATAGTTTTATTCTTGTATAGTTATATCATTTGTCCGTTAAGAATTACAAGTTATCCCGTTATCGTTGTATAGTTAATTCGTTACAAAATCAAATTGTTAAATATATATTTTTTAAGTTTACCCGTCGACACAATCAATTTACCATATCTTTAGTAATCGATAATTCATATAAAATTAACTCGTCACATAATTCACAATTAGTCAATTGTCAATACCTTACCACCACCTTACTTGTTTCAATATTCTTTGTTATCAACGCTGCGACTTATAACAATTATTGAGTCTAAATGAATCAACCCATAACAAATTTTAACTCATGTCCTACATCCATATACAAACTAATACAAACAAACACCAAGTTAGTATCCGGGTCAAACCCGACCAGACACTTGACTTGTGCCTAACTGTTGCAAATCAAATCCCAACATGGGTCATAACCCGACCCGTAACTGATCCGAAGTAACAATGTATACCCCTGTTTATGTTACCAGAATATAAATACTTCAAAATATAAAAATTAAATGTTTATAGTAAAACATTAAACAATATACTGGAATAACATTAAAATACATATTAGTTCGTTAACTAATGTTTATAAAAATATGGTTAAACATGGTTACACATGGTAAAATATCGTTTTACATATTTATAGTTTAAAAATGGGTAATATTGAAAATAGGTATACATTGTGTATTACCATATTTGGCAGGTTCAATCTATGTTAAAAAAACACCACAACCACCATTCACACGAACAACAATAACATGATTAATCCATACACCGTTTTACAGCTCTTATACCATACGAAACCCTTTTGTAAGATTACTCTTTAACCGATTTTGTTTCCACTTCTAAATCCACGAAAACAAGACATAACGAAATGTAAAATCGGGTTAAATTAGAAAATAAACATTATATAAAACGGTTGTGTCGCGTTTACCATGAGAAGAGGGAGGAAAGAGAACGAGAGTCGTTAGTGGTATCCCTTACGAGTACTACTCGTAACCACGACCAAGCTTGAACCCTTACCACTTGTTTATTTTAGAAAACCCTAAAACCCGAAACTTAAATTGTAGATCTAGGGTGCGTTTTTGTGTTTTATGGCCCGTGTTGTATGAGAATAGAACCACAAGGTCCCGATCTACAAGCTGGGATAGGCGGTGTTGTAGGTGGAGGTGGCCGGAAGTTGGCCGGAAAATATGACAACGCCGGTGTAGCAACCCGTAATTTTTCATAAGGAAAAATTACTATTTTACCCATTGACTTTTTAAAGTTGACTTTTGACTTTGAATTTTGACAATTTGACTTTTACCATAATGTAAAAGCAAATACGATAACCGGTAGTAACTGGTAATTTTCCTTGTGCCCAACACAAGACTATGATAAGTCTATATGTTCAAAATACTTTATTTTCACCAATAATCATAATTTATATGAACTATTACTATTTTATCATTTTTAAGTAGATATGTTACTTTTTACGTAAGAGTATATTGATCAGTTTTAACATTTTTATAAGTATTACATTTTTACGTTACCTAGTTTTAAGTTTCGTTACTTAAAGGCTTAACATTAGTAATTACCGGGACCAAACTACACCTCGTAAACTAAAACTTATCACCAAAAGCACACATATATCACCTCATACATGAGGTGGGCGTTTGATTAAGTGTGTATAGGACACTTGTCCTCTTTTTCCTACACCTAGCTTCCACTAACCCAAAACTACACATAAACTCACATAGTCATTATCACCTCATTTTTTTTTGTAAACTCTGATATTTATATAAATCGAATGATAAATCTTTTGAAACGACTCCATTAAAGTTCGTTTTCTATTGTTATGACTGTTGTGCCATGAAGTAACACCCAGTTTGAATTCCTCTGCGTATCTTAGAAATTGGGGGTGTTACAGATTGGTATCAGAGCCTTAATTATAGAGAAACAAGTCTTAATTGAGACTTAAACTATAACTACTTTTACAAACAAAAACATTTTATAGCCTTCCGCTCTCCGTGCCTTCCATCCTCCAGACGATTATGTGACTTTTAGGCATTTTAAGCTATACAAACATACTAGTATATTGATATATACACTCGACATAATTTCAATCATAAACGATGTACTAAACATATCTACGTATGCCTATTCTAAGGCATTACGACACAATCATATTTTTCCAAATCATGTATTTACTCGTGCATTTTAGTATTACGAAACTTTCTCCAAGACATTGTAACTGATTACAATGGTCTTTCTTACTTCCCAAACATTGTAATTTATACAATGGTCTCTATTACATTCTCGAAACCGTAAATCCTACAGGGCCTCTCTTATATCCTCACACCGTGAGTGAAACAGGGTCTCATTTACTTTCAGACATTGTGAAGCACAATGGTCTCTATTATTTCCTAGACGTGTGTGAGTTACGAATGGTCTCAACTATTTTTCAGACATTGTGAGTTGCACAATGGTCTCAACTATTTCTCAGACATTGTGAGTTACACAATGGTCTAATTTACTTCATAGACTTTGTGAGTTATACAAAGTCTCTAGAAATTATCTTATAAACTTTATATGATATTGTTTTACATGAAACCCGTCACAATCTATCAATTTCCCTAATGGAAATACAGGAAATGAAATTTCTAAAGAACAAGCTAATTCATCGTCTACGAAAGCTGAAGTTCAACAACTTTCTCTACATTCATCAAAATTCTCTTTTGAAACCTTCATTGTTAAAAGTTTGTACTGCTGGCCAAGTATGGACTATTTTAGAATTACTTAAGATTTCCTTTCCACACGTATCTACCCATACTATCTTATATGCAATGGAATGTGAAAACATATGTTATAAGTCTTTTATGGCCGGGACTTGCAACTGAATGGTTTGATATTGCCTTTGCTTAGTGGACAATTTCTCAAAAGCTATGGACATGTCACAAGTATACCTAATTAAGGTATTTGGAAAATTTATCGAACCTCAGCTAAATATAGCCTAATCACCTATATTTAACCTAGGGACAGTGGAACATAGTTATAATTTTTTCAAACACAAAGAATAGTTATACAAGGGTTATATTCAGGTTAATTTCCTACTTAAACTCGATAAACCACTAGAATTCATTAAAAAGATCTAGAGACATGATAGTGTCTTACCACTCAGCGAGATCTTAATACTTATTTATACTACCTAATTTCATTCTTGAAAGTTTTCATTTATGAAATAATCCTAACTACTATCTTGGGATAGTCATCAAATCTCCTCATCATTTCTTAGAAGTACTAGCCTGTTTAGGTTTCAAGGATATCATTCCGCCATAATCCTTTAAAATATCACTTATGATTTTAAAGCAAACTTCACATCTCTACCAAAGAATAATGGTAAACATACACTACACTCTCCTAATAATCAACATATAACTTCATTATCTGAACCCCATTATAAGTCAGTATGTAAAACTTCACAGTATCACGTTTCTTTCAAACACTAGTAGATATAAACACTATACGATATAGCCTTCATCTCAAAACTACCTAATACATGATCGATTTTGGAAGTGGTTTGGACAACCACTTGCCACTATCAAGACTTTCCTACAAGGACAATTATCACATCATTATAAATAATTTCACATCAACAATATCTTACACCATTGATTAACAAAAATTACCGTAACAACAACAAAACTATTCAATTTAAGGCACTATATAGACAAAAGTGTTAGTAAACCATTTGCTGGACTAAGGTGTTTGGAGATCACACACGAAACAACTAATGAAACAATACAAATAAAAATTAGGCTGCATGCAGCATATTATCGCCTAAAACAAAAATTTCATAGATGTAAGGCGTTAATATTTACCAAAAACTCCATGTTAGGAATTAAGGTTTTGTTGAAAGCCTCAAAATACAATAAGATATGATTCGTTTTGAGAATCGGGAAAAGCCAAACTTTAGGTATATTGGACTCTATAAGATTTTAACAAAACCTTTAGATTATCAACTTAAGCCACCACCAAAAACTTAGAATGGTACATAACACATTCTATGACCAGAAACTTGAGAACGCAAAGATTAGCATTCTGGCGCATACACCACATTTTCCTAGACACTTCAACATCGGATAACACACAATCAATTCCCTGACGAATTCCCTTAAGGGGTAGATCGTAGCAACCCGTAATTTTTCATAAGGAAAAATGACTATTTTACCCTTTGACTTTTCAAAGTTGACTTTTGACTTTGACTTTTGACTATTTAACTTTTACCATAACGTAAAAGCAAATACGATAACCGGTAACCACTGGTAATTTTTCTTATGAACAACACAAGACTATGATAAGTCTATATGTTCAAAATACTTTATTTTTACCAATAATCATAATTTATATGAGCTATTACTATTTTATCATTTTTAAGTATATATGTTACATTTTACGTAAGACGCGTACTCAAACCTACGTTATTAGGTTTTAACAACATAGACGGACTCTCTGAGACTTATCATACATTTAATATACCTAGTTAGAGTATATTGATAAGTTTTAACATTTGTATAAGTATTGCATTTTTACATTACCTAGTTTTAAGTTTCGTGACTTAAAGGCTTAACATTAGTAATTACCGGGACCAAACTACACCTCGTGAACTAAAACTTATCACCAAAAGCACACATATATCACCTCATAAATGAGGTGGGCGTTTGATTAAGTGTGTATAGGACACTAGTCCTCTTTTTCCTACACCTAGCTTCCACTAACCCAAAACTACACATAAACTCACATAGTTATTATCAGCTCATTTTTTTGTAAACTCTGATATATATATAAATCGAATGATAAATCTTTTAACACGACTCCATTAGAGTTCGTTTTCTATTATTATGACTGTTGTGCCATGAAGTAACACCCAATTTGAATTCCGCTGCGTATCTTAGAAATTAGGGGTGTTACAGCTGGAACCCTGGGAGGTTGGCCGAAAAATATAGAGAGAGAAGGGAAGAGAGATGTTTCTGTGTGTTTTCATAGAGAGAGAAAGAAGATGATAAAAATGAGAGAGTGGGAAAGGGTGGGAGTATATATAGTCCATGGAGGGATTAAAGTTGTACACTCAAAACTACAAGGTGCGGGAATGTAAACTATCACAAGGACCCTAGATGTAACTTTGAAAAACTTTCGATATATTAGGTTCGGGACTCGTTTGGACTAGCAAACGAGGGATTCGTGACTCGGGAGTTACGTCATTGTTCTTAGAATATTATTTCCAATAAAACGACTATAAATTCGAAGTGATCTCAACTTAGATGGAACGATCGCTCTAATTGTTGTTTCTCTAATTACGACGCGTCGAGGAATTTACGAGTTGTCAAAGCCTCACCTCCTTAAAAGGAATCGCGTCTTCGCGATTCAATTCAAGTTACTCGTTAAAGTCTAAGAGAGGTGAGTGCATACGCACGAGGATTTATCTTCACGTTCCCTACGTGAATCCAGGATCTTACCAAAGTCGTTCGATTTCGATAGGTTAACAAAGTTAAAACGTTCAAAGATTTGGATTTCCCATGGGGATAGCAATTGCTTCATCGGCGAGTCATTTCTTCCTATTACGCTCGGAATGTCGGGAAAACTACTGAGTCTTGGTGGTAGCTCATGGCTCTAAGCTATTGGTCTAACTCCAACAAGGATTTCGAAAAGATCGACATAATGATGACTACGCTTTCGCGTTTACTAAATGCTTCACTTTTTCTCATGGTGAATCTCTAAGCTTAACCTAGGTCATATCCGGGAAGTCAAGAGGTTTACGCTTGTCTGGTCTTCTAACGATTCGCGAGGGCTTGCATATCCATCTCAACTTTAGGACTCCTTCACCTTCTAATAGGTTCAAGGTTAGTAAGTTGGGTATTCCAATTTCTACCCAACAATCGGGATCAGCACTTATGACCATAGAGGGTCTCTTACGGTGCCTTCGAGGTAATAAAGTGATAGATGTAACCACCTGCATTTTTAGGCTACTTCTCATTTTCGAGAATTTACTATTCACTTTCACTATTCATCCCGCAAAATTTTTATTTCACATTCTCGTAAGATAAATTATTTTAGTAATGACCTGAGAATTTGACAATCGTTAGATCATTTTCGCAAAAGTTATTAAGAAAACATCGTTTTAAAGTTTCGTTTTGGACGGTACACCATTTGAACATCACGCACATAACGAAAATCAACCCTGACAATTTTCCTCACATCAGATAAATTTTCAGATCACTCATGATTAATTTGAGAATTTTTAAGATTTATTTTTATGTTACCAAATAAACCCCGTTGTTGAATCCAAACTAAACTTACGCTTTTAAACAATTCTACTTACATCCGACTTAACGATTCCTCGCACTTGTTTCTAATTTGTTTTTGACAGCTTTTACATTTTTGGAAAAGTCAAACATATTTCTCTCCTCCTTTGACCATAAAGGAATTAACCTTGACGCTCTATATTTTTGCTTAAATCGTAACTTTTAAACTTCACGAATAACAAAGTTATCTCGCTGTATGACCAAAACCACATTTTAACATCTCATATCACTTTTAGACTAATTTTAGTCTACTCTAAATAAATTCACTACCGTTTTCCTGAAATTTCGTTTTTTCTCGATAACTCTGTAATTACGCGCTTTTACCCGTATTTCCAGCTTTAAGAAGCGCTGCACCCAATGAGTCTTATCACCCATTTTATATTTTTAGATGGAGTATAATGATGAGTTTCATCATTCCTGCAAGTTTCATATTTTTATGATACCCGATTTTACGTTTTATGGCTTCGGTTAGCATTTAACGGAACCAAATCTTACTCTAAACTTAAGATAATACCAAAACTATCCATCTAAGTCATCTTATCTCTATATAAACGAAATTAGGGAGGGGAGTCATCACCTTGGTGTCAAAATCCTAAGCATGCTTCCTTTAGATCATTTACATGTGTAAATTTAACCATGGTTAGTTTTTAACCCAATATATAGTTAACTAAAATCTCTAGCCTATAAATACCAAGCATAAACCTTAATTTATTCTTGCACCACCCCTTCTTAACATCTAAAGTCCTAAACCTAAGGCGTTTCTTATAGATCTTGTAAGAACATTCATGTGTTCTTGAAGAAAACTAGCGTTTGATCTTCGCTCTTGGAAGTTTTCAAGAAAGTGTCATTATAATCTTCAAATAACTTCAAGTCTCCAAAAAGACGTCGTTATAATCTTCTTTTCTTCTTCGGTTCTCAAGAAGAGGCTTATAATCTTCTAATAGCCTTAGGTTTTCAAAGATTGCAAATTCTACGTCGAAGCTCCGCTAATATTTTATTTTTCCATAATACTCAAGCATTCTATATTAAGGTAAGTATTTATAAAACTCAAACTTATTTAAATACTTATAAACTTTGTTAGTTTATTTATTGTATTTATAAACTCTTAATATATCATATAATCAAGTAATTAAAAATACATGTTTTACGTGAGCCACTACAACACTAGGGAACTTCATGTGAGGGGTTCATTCGGGGTAAACGGATCGACGAGTTGCTGGGTTTACTTAATTAAAGTGTCCTAGCTCTAACGCTACTCGCATGACCTCTGAATTACGATGGCCCGAACGGTAGTACAATATCTATAAACTAAATATGTTTTCACATATTAAAGATCTTTCTATAAACTTCAAATGATAATTGACTACATCATGATCAACATAGAAATATATATAGAATGGATTTATGTTTTCCTAAACATTGTTCCAAACTTAAGTCGCAACATTTCATTTTAGGTTGCTCGTAGAAGTTCTCACGGCATATCCATCATTCTCATTATACATTTGCTATCATTTTTAAAGTGAGTTCATAGCCCCACTTTCTATTACTTAATTGTTTTACAAACCCTTGGGGGAGATACATGCTTTATTTTAAACCGAACACATTGCTTTCAAACTATATGCTTATCTGATTTTTTTTATTGTCACTAAGTAACCATCATTATCAAACAAAAGCGGGTTCAAGTATCACAACGTATTGAGGTAGCCGTATCAAACAAAAGCGGGCTCAAGTATCACAATGTATTGAGGCAGCCTTATCAAACAAAAGCGGGCTCAAGTATCATATACTTGAGGCAGCCGTACCATGCAATAATATCTGTTTTGTTTTCAACATTATGGGTGTATAACAATGTAACCCACACAAATATTATCTGTTCAACTGATTTCCTAAACTCTATGAATTCACTCAACCTTTGTGTTGACAGTTTTAAGCATGTATTTCAGGTCCATAATGTCGGAAGCTGGCACGGAAGAGCAAGGACTAGATCAAGAAGGCTATAAATTTTATTATCATTCTAAAACCAAGTTAATGTATTTTGTAAACTTGGAACCATTTGGGACCTCATTTTTGTAAACTCTGATATTTATATAAATCGAATGATAAATCTTTTAAAACGACTCCATTAGAGTTCGTTTTCTATTGTTATGACTGTTTTGCCATGAAGTAACACCAGTTTGAATTCGCTGTATCATGAAATGGGGGTGTTATAGATTGGTATCAGAGCCACAGTTATAGAGAAACGGGTCTAATCGAGACTTAAACTATAACTATTTTTTCAAACAAAAACATTTTAAAGCCTTCCGTTCTCCGTGCCTTCCATCCTCCACACAGTTATGTGACTTTTAGGCTCTTTAAGCTATACAAACATACTAGTATATTGATATATACACTTGACATAATTTCAATCATAAACAAAGTACTCAACATATCTTCGTATGCCTATTCTAAGTCATTACGGCACAATCATATTTTTTCAATCTCCCAATCATGTATCTACTCGTGCTTTTTAGGATTACGAAACTTTATCCAAGACATTGTAACTGACTACAATGGTCTTTCCTACTTCCCAGACATTGGGTCTCTGCATCATTACTCAAGACATTTTGGGTTACTCAATGATCTCTCTATCATTTCTCAAGACATTGTGGGTTACACAATGATCTCTCCATCATTTCTTAGACATTTTGAGTTGCACAATGATTTCTATTATTTCCTATTGGAGTTACACAATGGTCTCAACTATTTCTCGCAGACATGTGAGTTGCACAAAGGTCTCAACTACTCCCCAGAAGTTATACAATAGTCTCTAAAAATTATCTTATAAACAATATATGATATTGTTTTACATGAAACCCGTCACAGTCTATCAATTTCCCTAATGGAAATACAAGAAATGGGATTTCTAAAAGATAAACTGACTCATCATCTACAAAAGCTGAAGTTCAGTAACTTTCTCTACATTCATCAAAATTCTCTTCTGAAACCTTCATTGTTAAAGGTTCGTGATTCTAGCCAAGTATGGACTATTTTGGAATTACTTAAAATTTCCTTTCCACACGTATCTACCCATACTATCTTCTATGCAATGTAATGTAAAAACATAGGTTACAAGTCTTTTATGGCCAGGACTTACAACTGAATGGTTTGATATCGCCTTTGCTTAGTGGACATATTCTCAAAAGCTATGAACATATCACAAGTATACCTAATTTAGGTATTTGAAAAATTTATCGAACCTCGGATAAATATAGCCTAATCACCTATATTAAACCTTGGGATAGTGGAACATAGTCTGGTTAATTATGTTCGACTTAAAATTTTCAAACACTGAGAACAGTTATACAAGGTTTATATTCAGGTTAATTTCCTACTTAAACTCGATAAACCGCCAGAATTCATTAAAAATATCTAGAGACACGATAGTGTCATACCACTCAGCAAAATATTGACATCTTATTTATACTACCTAATTTCATTCTTGAAATTTTCATCCATGAGATAATCCGAACTACTATCTTGGGATAGTCAGCAAATCTTCTCGTTATTTCTTAGAAGTACTAGCCTGATTAGGTTTCAAGACTATCATTCCGCCGTATTCCTTTAAAATTAACTTTTGATTTTAAAGCAAACTTGACATCTCTACCTAAGAATAATGGTAAACATACGCTACACTCTTCTAATCGTCAACATATCACATCATTATCTGAACTCCATTATAAGTCAGTATGTAAAACTTCACAGTACCACGTTTCCTTCAAATACTAGTTGACATAAACACTAAAAGATATGACCTTCATCCCGAAACCACCTAAGACATGTTCAACTTTGGAAATGGTTTGGATAACCACTTGCCACTAGCAAGACTTAACTATAACAATTATCACATCATTATAAACTATTTCACATCATCTTACACCTTTGATTAAAAATAGTTACCCTAACAACAACAAAACTATTCCATTTTGAGGCACTATATAGACGAAAGTGTTAGTTAACCATTCTTGGACTAAGGTGTTCAGAGATCACACACGAAACAACTAAGGAAACCATACAAATACAAATTAGGCTCCATGCCGCACACTATCACCAAAAACTCCATGTTAGAAATTAAGGTTTTATTGATAGCCTCGATATAATAAGATATGATTCGTTTTGAGAATCGGGAAAAGCCAAACTTTAGGCATTTTAGACTCTACATGGTACACCAGAAACTTGAAAACGCAAAGGTTAGGATTCGGCATATACACCCTCATGTTCCTAGACTGAAAACAAATTGTGTCCCAACCCTTTGACATAGTAAACCCGAGTGATCAAATAATTTCCAAAAGGTAGATCTCCAAAACCCATGATAGCTGCTACATGATCATTTCCAAAACGAACGGTTCCCATGAATTTCCAAACGAAATTGATCAGCAGCTTCAGATTCCCGGTCATGTGCTTTGAGCAACCCGAGTCGACGATCCAAAGACATATTTCGATAAACTCGCTAAGAAATGGAAGAAGATTTTGGAAACCGTTTTGATTTTGGTTCCTGGGTCGAGGTAAAATCGATCACACTCATAGAAGTTATCTACTGGGAAGACAGGTTCATCACTCATTCTACCATTCTGAAGTGTGAAAGTTCTACGCGTTGGTTTCCAAATGTCATCCCTAAAGTAAGGACTATGCTTCCTATCAGTAGTGTAAGACCTAAATCTTGCAACTAGTCTTCCTATAGGTTTAGCATAAGTTCTTTTAGGAATGTTCTTCTGAACAGGCTTAATAATCTCATTCTTAGAAACACAATCATCATGAACATTAGTTAAAGATTTCTTGCAAGTGAAACAAACAGATTCATTAAACTTAGCAGAGTTCGTAGGTTCATTACATTCAGATGAAATGTCTTTCTTATTACAAAGCGGTAAATTCCTAGGTGTTCTTCAACTTTTATTCAAGCTACTACTCTAAAGGCATGGAGACTCTATTGTTCCTTATATTGCTCTTAGGCTTTAGTCTGCTGCTCCTAGAGGTGCTTCCTAGTCCTGTAGAAGGTAAGGCACACTCATTAGGATTCACATTTTTATCTAGAGAAGTGGTTTCACCTTTCCTAGTCTCTTTAGAGTGCTTTTCTAAACTTATGTCGTTTGTTCCATGGTTTAGATGTGAGGCGACGCATTAGTGGTACTCATCTAAAAAGGCCGTGCTAAAACTTTGGTTTCTCGATAATGCTTTTTTATTTTCAATAATTTTTTCTTTTTGTTTAGGCAAGGTAGATGGAGTGACTGGTTTTGACAAATCATTTTTCTCATGACTTTTGAGGAGGCATAGAAATAGACATTTTTGGTTTGAAAATCTGTTTGGGAACATTTTCCTTCTCCTCAGTCAATGGTTTTGCAATCTTAGTATCCACACCTTTCCTTGTTGATGTCCAAATTGAGCCCTCAAAAGATCATTTTGCTTTTCATGTCCTTGTAGGCACGCCTCATATGACAGTTTGTCATACTTGCATTCCTCACGATCAAGTTGTTTAAAATATGAGACATTTTCATTTTCAAGTTTTTCAAGAGCTTTTCATATTTTGAAACAATTATGGAGGTCTCGCATCTAGTCTTTCTTGATCTTCACAATGAATATGTTTGTAAAACAATGGACATTATATCGGTATTCGAACATCTTCAAGAGAGAATCATTTAAATTTTCCAAAACTTTGATGTGTTCAACACTTTCATTAGCTTTACCAGGGATTTATGGTCCTTGACAAAGTAAATCGCTTTTCAAGAATGCTTGTTCAAAATGAATTACCCCTGAATTGATGTTATTCAACAGGGGCAATTTGAGTTTCAAAAACTTTTATTTTCATTATCAAAACTAGAAAACCATATGTTAGTTGTAATATTGGTTTTAGTTTTAACAGTCTCTTGAAGTCCCCCAATTCTAGTTTTAACATCTTCTAAAATGCTTCTGGCATCACTTGTGTTAGAAGGATTGTTTGAAGACATTTGTTCCATGTTCGACAATGATTTTGATTCAACTACAGGAGTTGAAACTGGTTTTGAAACACTCTTTGTTTGAAATACTTGGTGTGATGGAAAACTTTGACATTTCTTTTTGTGACACAAAAGTAATTCCATTAATTTTGTTCCATTTGTTATAGTCAATTGGTTTTAGATCTGGATTCTTTTGTTTCATTTTTGATCTACTCTCAGCAGATAGTTCTAATGTTTCAAGAGAATCATGAACAATTATGGGTTCATGCAAAGCTTTTCCATTGTTCAAAACATTCTGTTCTTTCTGAGCTTACTTGAGGAAACAAGGAGGTGTGTTACCAATAGCCATTTTTTGTGTTGTATGAAAATACGGATTTGTTTGATTAATTAGCATATTGGTTGATTTGGCTGAATGAGCCGTTGTAACAAGCAAAATTTCCAACTTTTTGATTTTTTCATTTTTATCAAGAATTTCATTAAGAAGAGAATCTTCACGTTTTGAAAAATCAACATAAATGTTTTTCTCTTTTCAAGATCAGAATAGGTTGCTTGTTGTTTAGAAAGTTGGTTTTTAAGATCAGAAATTTCCGTGTTTAAAGATTTTATTTTCAAGTTCAAATTCACATCAAGCGCATTATACTTGATTTGCAATTGTTGTTCTCTTAAAACGGAATCTCGATAACCAATTTCTAATTTTGACTCTTTGTTTTTATGAAATTCAAAAGCTTTTGCATTCTCCTTGTACCTCTCAAGCTCAGCGGTCAATTTCTCATTCGGGCCTTAACATCGCTGATTGACCTTTTTAACTTTCTCAATTTCAATGCCACAATTATTGATAATGTTTCAATAAGGCACGGTTTCCTCATCAGCCTCAGATTTTGTGCCACACAGCTCCACTAGGATCCACATCCTGAGTTTCTGAGTGAGTATTGCTACTACTCGGATTGTCCGGTATGTATCGTAGGTAGGTGCTGGCCATTGCATCGCTGTTCGTCATGAGTAAACATATCAAATGTGACATTGTTATAGCATGGATCAATGATTGGTACCTCAGATACTGCATTGGCGTCATAAACAGAGGTGCGCCAGAGTCGTGTCGTACTTAGTCTCCTGAAGATTTACCATGAAGATGCAGTTTGCATTGATGTCTTCTCGGTCTTCCAATTCATCCATAATAGCCATAAAGTCATGTTCCTCAGACTCAACCGGTCATGCTTCTTCCTTTTGTACCAACATGATAGCTTTCTGAAGATACGCAAGATCCTTGTTTTTTGGCTTAGTAGGACAATTCCTTGCCATGTGACCCACTCCTTGACAGTTGTAACATGTAACCCGATTAGCCTGATTTGGAATCATCAATTCTATGTTCTGCACTGTAAACTTGATGATTTGGTTTGAATGCTCTATTTGAAAACTTAGGTTTGTAATCAGCAAGATTCGGTCCATATCCATTTGGATTTGGTTTGAAAGTAAACTTTTGAATCGTTGTGATTGATTCACCATGTGTATAAACAACATTTCGAAACTCTTTGAGTTTATTTTGTAAGTCGACAATTTCTTCAAGATAGTTATCTATTCGTTTAATTGAATGCTTTTTGTACTCAGAGAACTGTTTTTGACAAGTTAACACCTCAGACTTGGCTTTTTGAGTTTCCAAAGTGAGAGCGTGAAGTTGTTGTTTATGATCATATTTCAGTTGTTCTATTTGAGACAACAAAGCATTCTTGGATGCAACTAGATCACGTATCTGTCATTCTAATGATTTTTCATTTTGGTAAGATTTAGCAAAAGCGACTTCAAAACCTTGTTCACGTTTTTCTTGAGTTTTAAAAACGTTGATTTGCCTTTTTAAGCATTCAATATCCTCGTTAACAAGTGCATTTGTATTTTTTAATTGCTGATTGAGTTCACAACATTGTTCCATTCGGGATTGTTGGTCATTAAGTAAGAGCTCAATATCTGGATTAGGAAAAAGTTCAGCGTGTTCAATGTGAGTCTCAACATGATCATTATTCAGATCCTCATGTATAACCACGGAGTCAACTTGATTATCAATGGTAACCATAAGGTCATCTTGATCATCAAATGTAACTACTGGATCTATTTGAGTATCATCAGAATGATATGTAGACGGCTCATGGTGAACATTCTGAGCCTCGTCGGATGCATATGTTGGCTGAGATATCATATATGTAATGAATATGGTTTGATCCGGTACCTGAGACAAGCCATCAGTGTCATACAATGGGCCTGGTCACCATGTAGAGTTCTTGCATGTTTGCCATTAACATCACAGATGCATTAGCCTGCAAGTCCTCCATATCATCATCATCGAACCGCATTGGCCATAAAGCTGTTCCTTGTTGGTAAGAGTTCCACCAGTTTTATCCTTGAGAGCCAAGAGTAAAGCCTCTTTGTGATAAGCGCTGCCTCTTGTCCTCTGCTTTGGGCATGCATTAGCCAGATGACCCTTCTCATTACAGTTATAACAACGAAGACCATTAACCCCATTATGAGCATTACCTGGTTCAACCACTTGAGCCCTTTGTTGTTGTGGAGCACCCATGTTATTCCTTCCTATTTGATTAAACCCTTGACCACGCCCCATCCACGAACATTACCACGATTCTAAACTTCAACACGTCCATTGTTAACAAAAGCTTGATTCCTTGTGTTTGATGAGGTACGAATACGATTGTTGGATTTGTTTGAGTATCGGCCGAAGGGTCTAGCAATCATGACAAACCCTTGTTGCAATGCATCGAAAGCTTCTGTATCCTCATTGGATTCACTTAAAGTTTGATCATTGTTGTTGTTGTTGTATGGAACCATTGAGTTTCTGAGATTGTTGCTTTGTGATGGATCATATGGTGTTATCTTAGCGATGGTTGAGCGTGGGTTGAGGAGGATTTGTGAATACGTTTGTAAGGTCGGAATTGAGGATAACAAGCTTGAGCCCACAAAACTAATTGTTGATTATCCGGAAGTGAAGGTGAAACAGCTGTCCACGGATAACCCTTTCTTTGTCAAATTCTTTTTGATGGGGCTTCAAATAGTCGTACAACAATCCGTATGTAGCGTGATGAAGATTCTTTACTTGACGGATGAATATGACATATTTTTCCCAATCAGGACCAAGACTACTCAGGAATTTAGTGTTGACAGCAATTCTTGGCATGATGATGTTATGTTTGTCCAAATCATTGATGATATCTGAGAATCGATGATGTTATGACTCTAATGTCTCTCCTGGTTCAATCATGAAGTGTTTCATAAGCCAAGTAGATTTTGGATTCCATGTCCTCTTGATTGAGTTCAGTGCCTTCCATGAGAAGATGAATATTTTCCCACATTGCTTTAGCACTGAGTCACTTTGAAGGATCGGATTGGGAAATCCCAAAAGGATGTATTGCATTGCTAGTTCATCGGCTTCAAAATAGAAGTTCATCACAGTGAGGTCAGTAAGACTTGCAATGTTGGTGACATCACCTCTTGGTGGATTAACATTTGGATCTCCGGGTGTAACGACAGTAGGCATCTGAAAAGGACCTTCCAGGATGACCTTCTTTAAGAACTTTCCATGTGACTTCTTTAGATCACAAAACCTAAAGAACCTAATCACCCATTGATCGTAGTTTCCGGGAGTGAGCATTGGAGGTCTATCAAGTGATCCAACCTCATGAATTGATTGTTGGCTACTTAAAGCTTCACACATCTTTGCAAACCAAGACGGTTCCTTCATAGTATTCCTGGATGGATGTTGATTATGAAAGTTTGTGTAAGGTTGTACTTGAAGACTAGCGGGTGGTTGAATCATTTGTGGTTGAATTGCTCCTTGAGGAAATTGTTGTTGAAATTGTTGTTGTTGTTATTGTTGAATTTGTTGATAAATTTGTTGTTGTTGATTGAGTTGTTGTTGTTGTTGTTGTTGAGGATACACATGAGGGAAGTAGCTAGAGTATGGTGGTTGAGACATCTTGAAACTTGTGTTGTAAAATGGATCTTTGTAGTCGAGTGAAACTTTGTTGATGAAGAATCCTTAAGCGTAGAAATCAAGCTTAGGCAAAGAAAACCTTAGGCGTAAAAACACCAACTTATGCGTAAGAGGTAATCTTACGCGTATGATTAGCTTACGCGTAGGGTTAAGGAACCTTAGCTTATGCGTAAAACAAAAGCTTAGTAGTAGAATGCTTAGGCGTAAGATTTGCTTATGCGTAAGACAAGGCTTAGGCGTAAGTAAATGCTTATGCATAAAGGATTCTACGCGTAAGATATTGCTTAGGCGTAAAAACTAGGGTTTTGCCCAAAAATCCTTTACACTTATTCCGGTGTAAAAGATATCCAAAGTCGAAGTGTTTTCAGGCTTATCCAAGCAAACACCGAAAAACCAAGAAAACTGAAGATCAAACTTTGTGGAGCTTACACGTAACAACTAGGGTTTTGTTATGCGTAGGTTTTGCCAAAACTGAGATTTTTGTCCAAAAGTGTTTCTAAACCCGATTTTTATGATGAAACAGCTTCAATATCACCAAAATAACACAAAAGTGTGAAACTTGATGATCAGAAACTCTTATTCACCTTACGCGTATAAATGAACACACGATTAAAACCAAGCTTAAAAACAATAAAATACACGTAAAGTTTCAAACTTTTTGCCAAAAACTTAAACTTTAACACCTAATAACCTTGAAAGTACAAGAATCTTGAATTTGAAAGTGCAAAAAATGAATTTTTAAAGCGTATGAAGTTTTTGAAACCGAGAACCTTACGCGTAACACACAAAACTTCAAAAACAAAACCTTTCACCCAACTATTTGGCGATTGATACCACTGTTAGGTTCCCATATTTATAACACAAGTATCAATAGAAATAAGAGAAGAAGTGAAGGCGGATGAACACACACACACACACTTATGCGTAGGAATTGAAAGAAAGATTAAGCATATGATATAGAGGCGGTCCAACAATTCCGTAATTAAATTTCTCTCTCCCTTGTGGAGAATTCCGGCCGCCACCCTCTTTATTTTTCCAGCCAATATTCATACCTAATTCGTCCTCTCTACTCTTCTTTGAAGGGTATGCAATACATAGTTATTCATATTCTATTGAGGGTGGCTGGTATCGATTTTCATTATTATCTACATCGGATTTCTCCATTTATTGGCGTTTTAACCCTAATTCTTAGGGTTTTTAAACCGCCTCCTGTTTTTAATCGCTTCCTTTAATCTTTGATTCATATGTTGGTTTCCTTAATCGATTATATATTTATAAGGAGCGATCTCTTACTCGATCCCTAACCATTTTTGCAATCATGATCAGATTAATCGATGGTTTTATGTTTTAGGGTTTCGAGGGTATTGATTGGCGGCTGGAAGATCCCTTTTAGGGTTTTGATTCAAATCCGTATTAGGGTTTCTTTGCTTGGTGTGCACATTCTTTTTGGCCTGCTACACATTGGTATATCCAGAATTCGTTTTTAGGATATACTTGTATATCATTCAATGATTTCCTATTTGGGAATCATCTAGTGTGTGGTTGTATTCATGCGTTGGTGCTGGATGATGGTTTTCTGGGCGTGAACGATTTAATGGAACCCTATTTTTTTAGGGTTTCGTTAAGATTTATTAACTGTTATGTCAACTACATGTAATCTCTGGTTTGGGATTTTGGTGATGGTAAGTTCCTTTTTGGATGATATGTATGTGCATGTTGGTTTATGAGAGAGATGTCTTTATTTGATGATCGATTTGGTGTTGTCATGCGATCGATCCTACTGGAAGTTAGGGTATCATCCCTATTAGCGTCCCTTAATACTCCTCGCTGATGTTTGGAGTGGACAGATGGCTCATTGCTGCTGCAATTCGTGACTTGTATGGGATTGGAAGTTAGGGTTTGTTAAAACCCTATGCTATGTTTGCTTTGACCTGGTGTTTGCTGATCATTATCAGTGTGTTTGCATTCTTGTTGGCACAATTTGCTGTTCTGGGTCAAGTGGTATGTATGATTATGGAAGGTGGTTGTTGTTTGCATTCTTGTAAGCACAATTCCCTTGGTTTGTTCTTATTAGTTCCTTTATTGTTGGGGCTGTTATATATTGATTTTATAGGACTGATTTGATGCATGTTGGTATGTATACGACAAGGTTTGTTTTGGTCGTTATGATTGGTGTATGTTGATTGCACGGGTGTTTGGTTTGCTACTGATGTCGTACCGTTTGGTACAACTCGATTCGTTTGGCATGCTTGTCTAGTGATCAGTATTACTTGAAGTTAGGGTTTTTAACCCTATCGTTTTGGTTATTTGATTCGTATTTACTTAGACCTGGTGGTGTGGGCTGAATTCTTCTTTCTTTGGTCTATAATATGATGATTTATGACGTGTGGTTTGTTGGTGAAGTGTTTCGACGTGCCGCTGGAACTTGGTTCGTTATTTCTGGGCATATTTATTATTATTTCATCATGAAAGTTTGTCTTGGTGACTCTTATTTGTGGTCGGTTTTGCATCTAAACATGCACCGTTGGAGCGAGTTTGTGCTTGCTGCTCTATCCGTGGTTTTAGAGTCTCTGAACAACCGTTGTGTGGAATTTGTGAACTGTAATTCCAATTTGATGATCCATGAGAGTGTAAGTTGGAGGATTTTTCATGGAAGTAGGTGGACCGCTATAATGATTTAGAAGGCTCAAGTTCATTCCTTGAGTAGTTTTGTAATGTTTTATTTACTTTTGTCATTATTGGTTGGTTCATTTTTGTAAGTTATAAGAATGGTGTGTCATTCTTATATTAAACTCATAAGTGTCCTAAGGGACTGAGATGAGGGAAATCACCCTCATCCTTTGTACCTCAACATTTTTTGGAGTAATGAATTTTACCGGGGTGAATTAACCCTTTTACCCAAAAAAAAAGATTAAGCATATGATAAATGTGAAAGTGAACAACCAACCTTCAAATGAAGGTTTACATGGGTATTTATAGGAAGGAACTATGGCAACATGCAAGTTCCATTCCTTTCCCTTATTGGGCTTTGGCATAGGCTCATGGGCTTTCTACATGAGCCTAGCCATGATT
Source organism: Chrysanthemum makinoi (assembly GCA_910596185.1). NCBI lineage: Eukaryota > Viridiplantae > Streptophyta > Magnoliopsida > Asterales > Asteraceae > Chrysanthemum > Chrysanthemum makinoi. The sequence goes on from OU343219.1 coordinate 59,241,395, forward strand.
ACTAACATAAAAGCCATAATTAAGCTAACTATTACATATTAATTACTAACACTTGAATTCTAGTTTAGGAGTGATTCCAACATTTAAAATCATTGTTCATGGAAAAATTCATTGGATTCGTGTTAAAGAAGTATCTGGCTGGGTTCCTGATTTTATGGTTGGTTCATTTAAAATCGTGTTAAAGAAGATCAGTCTGATGAGGAAACCCAAGATGCTGATTCAGAAAAAGAAAATAGTAATTTGAGTAAGAGAGTTGACCCAGAAAGAAGATAGCGATAGTGAAAAGGTTCCTGAAATGATATTTGGTGACGTTCATGTACTGCCTAAAAAAGTAGACGCTAAAAAAGATGGTGAAGAAGTTCTTCATTCTGATGATCCTTTTAATGTTTGCGATTTGTTAGAAAAAAAAACCAGCATGGTACTAATAATGTAACTGAGATATCTGATGCTAGCTTGAAGTACCCTCCAGGGGTCACTCCTGTGGTAGATGTTGACACTAAGTCTGATCATGTGAATAACTTGTTAAGGGAGGAAAATGTAAGTAATCAGAAGGTTTTTGAAGAGAAGAGTATCCCTAAGGTAAAGAATAGCAGGTCTATGTCACCATTGAAGGAGGAAGATAAGGAGTCTGGTTGCTCAGGTCACTTTAGACGTGTACAAGGCCCTCAAACAGGAGGATCTATATTACAATTTTTAGACGATATAGTGAAGGTGGGTCAAACAATGGGTTATAGGATGGAGGGGTGTGATAGAAATATAGAAGAGATCATTGAGACTCGTGGAGAGAATGAGTTTTGTCAATGAATTTTCTATCTCTAAATGTTCAATGCCTTGCCGAAAAGGCTAAAAAAGATTAGGTATAGGAGTTATGTATTAAGAATAAGGTTAATTTTATTTCTATTCAAGAAAAAAAAATGGAGAATTTTGATCATTTTTGCATCAAGAATTGTTGGGATAATCTTACTTTTGAGTTCGTGTGTGGTCCTTCTGTTGGTAACTCTGGTGGAATTCTTTGTGTTTAGGATCCTAGATGTTTCGTAAGCATAACTCAACGTTGTCAGATTATTTTGTTGCTATTCAAGGTGAATGGATTCCAAATGCTAAGAAATGTCTGATAATCTCTGTATACGCTCCTCAAGAAGTTTCTGAAAAGAAGATCTTACGGAATTATTACAATCATGTGATCGATAATTGGAGTGGTGAATTGTTATTATGGGAGATTTCAATGAAGTTCGCTCGAAAGATGAACGTTATGGTTCTTTATTTAATGTTCATAGCGTGGCTGTTTTTAATTATTTCATTTCTTCAGGAGGATTGGTGGAAGTTCCTTTAGGAGGTTGCTCTTTTACATGGTGTCATAAATTGGGGCAAAAAATAAGTAAATTAGTTCGTTTTCTTATTTCAGAAGGTTTGATGGGATCGTGTCCTAACATTACTGCTATTACTCTCGATCATTATTTATCGGATCATCGGCCTATTCTTTTGCGTGAAGCTTGGTTTGATTATGGTCCTATCCCATTTCGTCTATTCCACTATTAGATTGAGTGGGAGGGTTTTCATAAACTTGTTGAAGAAACATGGAGTGAGTCGACTATTTCTGATTCCAATGCTATTTCCAAGTTCATGAAGAAGTTGAAATGCTTAAAAGAGAAAATTCTTTTGTGGACTAAAGCTAAGAAAGAAAGTTCATTAAGTCATAAATCAAAGTTGAAAGGTATGCTATCTGCTATTGACTTTATAATTAATAATAGAAAGGTTGATCAGGAGCTTTTAAATAAGAGATCGCATGTCATGAATTCCTTACATGATTTGGAGAAAATAGAGTCATTGGAGGTAGCTCAAAAGGCTAAGATAAAATGGTCGATTGAAGGAGAGGAAAATACTAAAATTTTTCATGGAATACTAAATAAGAAGAGAATCAACTTGTTATTCGTGGTATTTTAGTAGATGGTGTGTGGATTGATTCTCCTAATATGGTAAAAATGAATTTTTATTTCACTTCAAGGATCGTTTTGATAGACCTTGCTAATCGCGGTCGCTGTTAGATACGCTTTTTCCAAATAGATTGAATTTGGACCAGAAAGACGATTTAGAAAGGAATGCTACTAAGGAAGAAATTAAAAGGGCTGTTTGGGATTGTGGTACGGATAAATCTCCGAGAACAGACGGTTTTACGTTTGGATTTTATAGAAGGTATTGGAGTATCTTTTTTTGGGTCAAGGGGAGTAATCCTGCACCCTGGTAAAGTATATTAACCAAAAAAAAATTGAAGCACAATGGATGAGGGTGAATCCCTCATCTTAGTCCCTAAGGACACTTCCACAACCACTATATAAGAATGACACACCATTCTTATAAGATAAAAAAATGAACCTACCAATAATGACAAAAGTAAATAAAACAGTACAATATGACTCAAGAAAAGTACTTAAGCCTTCTAAATCACTATCGCGGTTCACCTACTTCCATGAAGAATCCTCCAACTTGCTTACTCATAGATCATCAATCTTGAGAATGATGACGATGGATGAAACATAGGATGTCCAACTTCCATCATATCAATCACAAAACTCCAAAATAAATGAGAATACAATAGATCCGTGATTGTGTGATTGGGGTTTTGAACAAAACCCCAAAACTTAACTTCTATCAACAACATGAATCTTCTTCACTCATTGATCATCAGAGATGTGATTTGAGTTCACAAAAGAGTAGGAAAAAACCTTAGAAATGCTGGCATACAACTACTATCCATCACATTAATCATGTAGCAACATACAATCAGAATAGCGCCCATAAACACGATCCTCATAATGCTAAGCAGCGGCGGGATCACTAACCACTTAGACTTCCAGCATTACGATCAACGGCGGATATAATGTATGAACGATCATTAAAAGCGCAGCGATGTCACGAATAAGCATAAACTAGGGTAACGGAACCCTAACATACTGAGAAATTAAGGTTATAGAAAACCCTAACTCTTCAAACGACAAATCACCTTCCTCTCTCCAACCCTTCCGGGAATAATCATCACAAACCCGGACAATAACCACGATCAATGAGATCGACCTTCATGACATGAATGGACACCGGTCCAACTTACAATCAAAGATTAAACGCTTAGCAGCGGCCCGACAACACAATAATCAAAACAATAAAAACGAAACCCTAAAAAGGGTTTTAGTTCATGAAAGATCCCTAACAAACCGATCGAAAAGATAGAAGGTTAGATGAAGGTTTTGATCGACCATAACACCCAAATAACGATCGTTATGATAATAACCATGAGAATATAAACGATCGGCCAAAGCAGAAAACCCAAAAACCAATAACAAAAAAGTTACGGTTTTGGAAAATCAAAAGAGGAGAAATCCGATTCTGATATAGGAAAGTAAATACCAACCACCCTCCAATGAATATAGCCCGACCAAAATCGTATTGCATATCCTAGTAGAGATAGAAGGGCGATTGGCGGTTATTGTTTGGCGAATAAGGAGGTGGCGGCTAGGATTTCTCCACAAGGGAGAGAGGGTGTTGGGGTATCTTAGAAAAGGATGTAGTGGATGTGGTGTCAAATTTCTTTAAAACTGGTTCGTTTCCTAAATGTAGTAATTCATCTTTTATTGCTTTGATTAAAAGCATAGAATCTTGGTTGGTAAGATTATAGATCTATTAGTTTGATCGGAAGCATGTATAAAATCATTGCTAAGATTTTGGCGAATCGGCTTGTTGTTTTTATGGGTGATATTGTGAATGAAGTTCAATCCGCTTTGTGCACAAACAGGAAATCCTAGATGGTCCTTTCATTCTGAATAAACTACTTCATTGGTGCAAATCCAACAAAAAGCAAACTATGATTTTCAAAATTGATTTTGAGAAGGCTTATGATTCGGTTAGATGGGATTATCTAGATGATGTTCTAAACAATTTCGGCTTTGGTACAAAATGGACGGGATGGATTCAAAATTGTTTACATTCCTCTAGAGGTTCGATCCTTGTGAATCGGAGTCCTACACGTGAATTTCAATTTCACAAAGGTCTTAAACAAGGAGATCCTTTATCACCATTCCTTTTCATATTAATTATGGAAAGCCTTCAACTTTCCTTCCAAAAAGTAGTTAATGAAGGCCTTTTTAAGGGAGTTTCTTTGAGCTCGTTGTTGCAATTATCTCATCTATTTTATGTCGATGAAATTTTTTTCATGGGACAATGGAGGGATTCTAAGATTACTACTATTGTTCATGCGTTAAAGTGCTTTCATAAAGCATCTGGTCTTCGTATGAATTTGCATAAAAGCAAATTAATGGAGCAGTAGAGGATGAGAAAGTGAATAGAGCAGTGTTGAAGATAGGAAGTTCGACTTTAAAGATGCCTTTTTCTTATCTAGGAATAAAAGTTGGTGGTTTGATGTCTCGTATAAACTCATGGGATGAGGTCGTGGCTAGCTTATACTCTCATCTTTCCAAGTGGAAGATGAAGACCCTCTCTATTGGAGGTAAAACGCTCCTAAAATCGGTTTTAGGTTCGACGCCTATTTACTATATGTCTATGTTTAAAGTTCCTTCTTAAGTGTTAAAAAGATTGGAAGCTATTAGATGTCATTTCTTTAACGGGGCTGATGCTAAGGAGAAGAAGATGTTGTGGGTTAAGTGGGGTAGAGTTTTGACATCCAAAGATAAAGGGGGGCTGTGTATGTCGAGTTACTTTGCATTAAATCGGGCTTTGATGTTTAAATGAGTATGGCGTTTTCATAATGGTAGTAACTCGTTGTGGTCAAGGTTTATTAAAGCTTGTCATGGTGAAGATGGAAGACTTGGTAAATTATAAAAATTGTCTTATCATTCTGTTTGGGGGAATATTGTAACGAGTTGCTTATGCTTAAAAAGCAAGACATGGATCTCGTTAGTTTGATGAAGAAAAAAGTATGTAATGGTCTTGATACGATATTCTGGGAGGAAGTGTGGAGGGGCGATTGTATGTTTAATTCTCGTTTTCCCAAAGTTACGCGCTTGAATCTAATAAACTAATCACGGTGGCTGCTAAATTGGCTCAAGCAGATTTAGGTTCATCTTTACGTCGCTCGCCGAGAGATGGAGCTGAATTGGTGCAGTTTTCTGAATTGAAGGCGAATATCGATGATGTTCAATTGCCTATGATGAAAGATAGATGGTCTTGGTCGCTAGCGGGTTCGGAGGATTTTTCTGTCGCTTCAGTGAGAAAGTGTATAGACGACCATCAGTTAATAGGTTCCACGTCTAAAACTCGATGGATTAAAGCGATTCCAATAAAGATAAATGTCATGGCTTGGAAAGTAAGTTTAGTTTTCTTCCCACTCGTCTTAACCTCTCTCGTAGAGGATTGGTTCTCCAATCCATTCTCTGTTCAAATTGTAAAAAGGAAGTTGAATGTACAAGTCATGTTTTCTTTGCTTGTTCTATGGTGAGAGATCTTTACCGTAAGATTGCTTCATGGTGGGATATTAGTTATTCGGTGTTTTCTTCTTATTAGGAGTGGTTGGAATGGTTTCTAAATCTTAGAATTCATTCCGATCGTAGGGAGATTTTGTAAGGTGTTTTCTACGTCATGTGGGGGCTTGTATGGAGCTTTCGGAACAAAAGTCTATTTTGTTCAAGCATTCCCTCCAAAGTGGTTATCTTTGATGACTTAGTGACTCGCTCATTTTATTAGTGTAGATTTAGATGCAAGGCTAGTTTTAGTTGGTTAGATTGGTTTAAAAACCCTTCTCTTATTACTTTGTAATGTCTTTTCTAGCTTCTTGATGTTTCTTAACAAATTCGCCGTTTCAAAAAAAAAGTAACTTCAAAATTAGATTAATTGAAGTTTCAAAATTTAAATAATCAAGTTGAGGTATGAGATTTCGAGAAGATATTCTGTTTGACACAAATGTTAAATAGTAGTTTCTAAGAGTCGGAATTTTTTCATTACTACATAAAAGATTTCTAAAGATATTTTCTTGGCACAAAAAATGTTTAAAAGAGGTTCATAGAGAAAATTTGTCTCTAATTAAATATTTACCGCTCAATTTTTAATTAAACTAAAAAAATTATTTTTATTATTTTTTTTAAAAATTAAATATCTCACAAATCGTTAATTGTTACTTGAAATAAATCATATTATCGTGAAGAAAATTAAACTATTATTTATAGTGGGGCACTTCTATATATTTTTGACATACTATATTTTCGAGTTATTTTTTTGTCAGTGTTGAAATATGCACCCTGAAAAATCCTATATGATTTGTAAAATTAGAGTTAATTTGTTATTTTCAAAATTACTATTGATTTTACAGGGCGTAAATTTCAACACTAAAAAATACTCAAAAAAAATTTCGTCGAATGAATATCCAAGCATCCGGCTACTAAAAAATAAAAAAAACTCTTGTCTTAATGGTGTTTTTTCTCACTGATTCACCATTTGCATTATATTTAATTTTAAAAGGTTTGAAAAAGTTTTTTTAATGAAAAAAAACAAATGGTTACAATTTAATCTTTAGAGTTTTGATAAGATTAGACAGTTAACATTGAGACAAAACTAAGATATAAGATGTCAAACGAACAGGGACGGACAAGGACCAAATATAATCGGGTGCGCAAATTTTTTAAAGCCTGTAATATAGAAACATATTTTGATAAATTGAGTGCGTTTAAGATAAATTTAAAAAAAAAATAACATTTATTTCAAAATTTAACACTACTTTGAAAAAATCTATTAGGATCTCGGGCACCCGTGAAACCTCTCTGGTTCCATCTCTGCAGACGAAACTAGCTCCATAAAGATATATAAGATGTCACAAGACAGCTAAAAGTTATATCGGCAAAATATCATATTCTATTATGAGCATAGATATAGTGAGAAAAATTATTTAAATAAGAAAGAGAGAAAGAATTGTAGCCACATATTTCAAATAAGTAAAAAGAAATAATATGAAAATGCATATATTTTTATAGATGCATCTAATATTTATGATTGTAATTTTTTCTCATTCTTTTTATCTTAATTATATTTCTCATTTGAACCTACCTCATTCTATTGTATACAAAGTTTAGGACTTTAGGTGCATCAAAGTTCAACACCCATGTCGTATGCAATGCAAAACGCCAAGACTCAAAGTCGTTCAAAATTTTATAAAACAAATAAAGTAAATACATAAAAACCATAAGAGAAAAATTCATTTGAAGTCAACTTAATATAAACTTACTTTTTGGGTTTCTGTTGGTTGGTTGTAATTAAGCATAGAAGATTTCATAGAATATAAAGTCATTTGAAACCATTAATAACCATATTAAACGACTTTGAGAATTGTCATCCGTTCAACCCGTGACTTGAATTTTGAACTTTGAACTAATTCGCATTTGTTTAAAATGACTTTATTGTTAAGACTTAAAAATATGTATATAGATTATAGAATGAATGTTCATATTATTTAATTAAAATGTTATGTTTGTATATTAATAGAAGATTATATCTTGTAGAAAGCTTCAACCTGTAATTATATATATCATTTCATGGTGATATGAATACAACAATTCTTATCCTCTGCATCTTCTTGTTTTTCATATATGTTTTTGTTCTTTAGTACGGAGTATTTTATAACATGTTATAAGCACGATAATTTTTTATTCGGAGAGAACAATGGGAGACGTGAAAGACAAAGAAAGAATACTCCATCATGACTCGTGTTTCAAAGTAGCAGCTTAATTATATGAATGGTTAGCATCATGGAATTTTAAATTAATTAACACATTAATAATTAAACACATAAGTACGAGTACGCAAAGGAAGTCTAAAGATCATCTATAATATAACGTAATTGACAAGATTCAAGAACTTGTGTACCTTTTAACAATAAATAGCAAACGAACAAAAATCTCGAATATTCGCGTGTGAATAAACTAACACACAAAACCGCTTATAATAAAATACAATACTCTCATTGGATTTGACAACATCACCAGTGTTACAAAACTAGTGAAAACAAATAGTGATCTATTTACTTTCTTACACACTTTAAATGTCTACAAGTAACAATTACTTAAAGAGTGCATGAATTTTCTACTATGTAGATGAGGGACTATTCATCAATGTTTTTTATTAACTTGAAAATTAAGCATGCAATTTCCTCCTTAATAGGCCTACCATTCCACAAGGGTATTTAGCATCTCGATTAGGTTAAAGCAAAACAGCTAGATAAATCATACTAGTTTGCATTTACCACTTTTGTGGTAATTCAGCCAGTTTCTAATTAATAACTCATAAAATGTCATACATCAAGATGTGGTTATTTGTTAACTATAGGAACATATTCTCCAGTTAACCAAATGCCTTATATGTTTCAAAAGAATTCCACACCAAATACGGGTGATGAAATTTCTATGAAAAATAAGATATGTAATCTAGTTAACTATTTAAGTTTGTTATGAGTTATGTTAGAGTTAGGGCAATTCTAATATTCCAATTATAACTTTCTCGTATATCAAAAAGAATAGGAATGAGTGCCTCTCTTTCTTACATAAAAAGGAGGCTCGGTTTGTCTTTTAGTAAAAACGATTATAGCAAAAACCCTTATGGGCTTGGATCGAGTTACTAACAAAAGATGTTGCAAAATTCAATTTTTCGTAAATAAATCCATTAAAGAAAATTAAATACCCATAGTTTAGGAACATAAACTACGTAGTAATTAATTTTCTTAAGGTTAAGACCCTAATTGACGTACCACCATTACATCAGTTGATCTGCTAATAATGGTGTATTCAAAAAGGTAAAATGTCGAATAATAATTGCCAATCTTGTGCAATTTCTAGATTATTATGGGACTTACTAATGGCACTAGTGTCATGTAAGCATGTTTCATCCCATCTTATGCTTCGGGTTAAGGGTCTCACCAATTAACCCCGATCAAGTCATCCAATAAAAAACTGTGAATGGTCCACCAACATCTCACGAAGAGTGGCAATCTACCTTGGGTTGTAATTTATCTACGTCTCACGTAGAGTAAAAGGCAACTGGAAGTGTTTTTACAATTGGATAGCATAGACTTAATTTTCGAAGGGTATAATTTTATTTGACAAATAACGTTTATATCAAATATATACGAACAAGCATGCATACATCTTCGTATCATAGGTTTTATAAAAACCATTTACTCAATTAAGTTACTTTATTGCGGTATATGTCACTTAAATTCATATGCAAATCTTGTAAATATAAAAATAATGACTTAACACCATAAAAATTGGCGATTCAACTTGATTTTAAAAAACTAAAACTTTACTTTTATCACTGGAAAACATTAAAGAATGACTAAACTCTATATTGTTGTAACACCCCAATCCGACATGGGTTCGAATGTCACATTACGGAGTCATATCAGAACATACTAATAAAATTTACAAGTGGAAGTCTTATTAAATAAAAATACCAAGTCATATAGACGAATGACTTCAAAAGAAATACATAAACCAACATGTCTAAAAGAAGTGAAATATCAAAACAATTATCTTAAAAAATAAAGAGTCCAAAATGATAAGGGAAACTAGGGTCGGCTCACTCAAATGCTCCTACTCTCAGCCCATCAAAGCCCATGAAAAAGAAAATGCGGCTTAGATTAAAAAGCCCAGTGAACAGATATAACAAAACAAAAGCTAAACATAGTCAAAAATACAAAAACGAAACAAGGAGACTGATAACAAGGTCGTAATGAATGATCACAATGAGCCAATGAGTAACCTGCAGAACACAATATTAATAGATAACCAGAAGAACAGAAATCACAGAGACCAAAGCAAAGCAGCGCATAAACACACATAAATAACCAAACCTACAGATACCGGACATAAACGAATAGGAATTGATAAACAGTATCATAAACAAAACAAGTAACTAAACAGTGTACAAGCATATCAGTCAGCGGATCAACTAAACATAAATATGGCAAAACAAATAACTCAGATAATCAAAATATATATAAGCTAAGCTGAATTCCATAAGCAGGCGGAAGCGACTAAATCGAATGTAAGCATGGCAATCACACAAGTCAGATAATTAATAGTTAATAAACAGAACAAATATCATAACCAGCGAAAATACTAATAGCAGTATAAGCATGATAGTCACATGTATCATGTAGGAATACAGAACGAACATCATAATTAAATAAATTAAACGAAGAAGAATATAGTATGGCAACTAAACAGATAACATAAGTTGAACTATATTCCTTCGTCCACCAGTAGCATGAACAGAAGTGTAAACATGGCAGATCAACAAGTCAGGTAAACATCAATTGCTAAGCCAAACCAATATCGTAAGCAACGGAAAAATACCAACCAAAAGTAAAATAATGGTAGTCACAAATAGCAAATAGGAATACTAAATGATAATAATAGCCCACAAAATAACTTAACGAGGTATAACATGGTAAATGGATGAGTCAAATAATTACATACTAGTATGGCATGGTAAACAGGTAGTCACATGAATCATATAATAGCAGGGTAAACTGGTAGTCACATAAATCATATAATGGCAGGGTAAGCGGATGAAGTGGTAATCTGAAGTATAAGCTTAGTAGTCAACCCAAAGTGGAATGAGAGTATGACAAATCAAATGAACTGGAGTATAGTAGGGTAGTCGGATGAATCACATAAGGATACTGAATGAATGAGTAATCAACGGACAACTAAAGATGAGAAATATAGAATATGGTGCATTGTGGAATAACATAAGGTACAATATAGGTGTATCAAAAGTGTAAAGGTTTTCAGAAATCTACCACGAGCCCATAAACATATCATATTATAAACATCATAATCATGGTCTTCATAAGTAACATAATGGAGTAGCTAGCTCCCAGAGTTGTGAAAGGCGTGTATTGCACACAACACCAGTCACCAGAAATAAATCAATCATATCATATCAGATCATATACATAACAGATCTAGGATGCATCTATACGCCCCTGCAGAAATCATAGTGGCCAAACATATATCCTTGAGCTCATAAACATATAACAGAAAAGGGACGTGATGGTTCATCACTCGACCACCCTGGAGTCATGCCATTGGTGCATCAATGACATGGCCATGTTACCTTCATGGCTATGGAAAATGGCTCGGGTATCAAACTGAATGGTCAAAGGCAAATTCAAAGTTTAGCAAAATGCGTAAGTCATCAGAATATCATAGGTTCATAATCAAAGGTTCATAATCAAAGGTTCATTGCAAAGGTTCATGACAAAGGTTCATGTCAAAGGCTCAATTCAAAGGTTCACATCAAATGGTTCAAGGTTCATAATCAAAATAGCTAAAGATCAAAAGATGCGTAAGAGATCATGAGAAACCTTAAGAGAAAGGTCAGAATATCTGTACCTTATTCAAAGCAAGTAAACAGGAAAAGAAAGGTCACAAGATGGTCACTCTCGGTTCACAGAACCAATACGAATTAGATAACATTTATTATAATCAGATTACCCATTTTAGACGGCTTTCCATTTTTTTTATTAAGTTTCCACTTTTAGCAGGTTTCCCGTTTTAGTAACTTTACGAATTACAATGACAATTTATTAAACTTAAAGCTTAATATTACCAATATCATAGTTTAGAGTTGATTGTGTCAATTTTTTAAAGATTAGGGTCTAATATGACAAGTTATAAAAGTAAAAGGTTTGCATGCGAAAATATCAAAGTTTAAGGTCCAAAATGAAAATAAATATATATAAATCAAATGTAGTTACTGATTTCAAAATTTCTTATATGCTTACATTTCATTTTATTTTTCTTTTTTTATATCTCGACATGCTAACTTCATGCTTATTCGCGGTTCAAACGGCTAACCAACGCGACTCGAAAAACACACCTAGTGATAACCCCCCGACTCATCTTCCCCGAAACACTTTCAACTCACCGTACAACTTATCCATTAAACCCGCGATCGCCCTTAAACTTACCCATTTTACCCTTTGTGTTAAGAGAAACAAAAGCAAACCAATCGTACCCTTTTTACCATTGCTCGCGGCCCACATGGCTAACATTTACAGCCAAGTGATCATACCTTACGACTAACACCCAACTCAACTATCCCGACACACTTTCAAAACTCCAAATGACCCATACATTATTTCCGTTATTAGCTTCAATTTACATCACACGACCATGTGTAATACATATTTATTTGATATATCTTACAGAGTTTAACACTCATGTTCATGCACAAGTTAACTACCCAATCACATCAAAACACAGTACATGTTTTACGTATTTAACTTGTATGCCTTACTCTATTTTGACAAATCAACTTACGCACACCCTTTCATTTAACAACCATAATACGAGACACATAAAAAACATACTATCCAATCATTCCCCTGACTTTGACAACCATAACTCACACGACACCGTAAGATACACCATTTTAGTCCCAAAATACGAGTCTACACCAACTGTTTTAAACGAGTAGAAGCATCACAAACCTTCACATGAAATCTCAACCTCTCATACATTAACACAACCTTGGGTTTCTTTATTCATAGAGTTTCATCACATTCATCACAAAGTTGCTTTACTTTGATTCATTCAAATTAAGATTAGGTCGACTAGATCAGGTTTAGTGTCGAATAAGGTATGGGTCGAATCATGCCGCACCATGTTCAAAAGAAAACAGAAATTATAGGTCGAACGCAATCCAGTTAGGTCGAATACATATGAGGTCAAATGGGTCAGCAACATGGGTCGAATATATCAGGTTTTTTAGCAGGTTATATTTCATGATTTCATGTAGCGTTTTTCGAACAGCAGCAAAACATATATGAATGGATTACCATTAACTGATTAGGTTTAGGTGATGATAGACGGTGTCGTTTGTTTTTTCATAGCTTTTACCTCTTCATCTACAAGCCATGTCTGCAGAAGAAGAGGTACATTTAAGCTCTTCATCTGCAAGAAGAAGACCATTTGTTTTTTGTGCTATTGAAGTACTTCTTTCATTTTCCCTCTTATGTCTGCATTGGTGTAGAGGAAAGAAGTGAAAAAAAGACCTAAATTATGTCTGCATTGGTGAAGAGGAAAGAAGTGATTAAATCCTCTTATGTCTGAAAAAAAACAAACGGTCTTCAAAGATAATGTCTGCGCGCCTGCAGACAAAAGAGGAAAAAAGCTCTTCTTTGAAAAAAACAAACAAGGTGGGGCGTACATGTACATGAATTGATTAAAAGAAAGCAATGGGATGATGATGTTGACATGGTTGCTAATGAGACACAGAAAGAGGATCAAAACTCACGAACGCCCAACTTGAAAGATCTTAAACTCACGAATGGACACCACCACTTCATGCAGTAAACCCTC
>OU343219.1:59254855-59316078 GCA_910596185.1 Chrysanthemum makinoi
GTTTTAAAGTTTCGTTTTGGACGGTACACCATTTGAACATCACAGCATAGCGAAAATCAACCCCGACAATTTTCCTCACATCGATAAATTTTGAATCACTCATGAGAATTTTAAGATTTATTTTATGTTACCAAATAAACCTGCGTTAACGAAACTAAACTTACGTTTTAAACAAAATTCTACTTACATAGAACTTAACGATTCACTGCTTGTGTTTCTAATTTGTTTTTGCGGTTTTACATTTTTGGAAAAGTCAAACATATTTCCCTCCTCCTTTGACCTTAAAGAAATTAACCTTGTGCGTTATATTTTGCTTAAATCGCGTAACTTTTAAACTTCACGAATAGCGTAAAGTTATCTCTCGTATGTGGAAAACCACATTTTAACATCTCATATCACCCTAATTTTAGTCTACTAAATAAATTCACGGTCGTTTCCCTGAAATTTAGTTCTTTTCGATGGCTACTTGCGAATTAAGCGTTTTTAGGTATTTCGGCTTTAAGAAGCGTTTTTGCACCCAATGAGTCTTATCACCCATTTTATATTTTTAGATGGAGTATAATGATGAGTTTCATCATTCCTGCAAGTTTCATATTTTTATGATACCCGATTTTACGTTTTATGGCTTCGGTTAGCATTTAACGGAACCAAATCTTACTCTAAACTTAAGATAATACCAAAACTATCCATCTAAGTCATCTTATCTCTATATAAACGAAATTAGGGAGGGGAGTCATCACCTTGGTGTCAAAATCCTAAGCATGCTTCCTTTAGATCATTTACATGTGTAAATTTAACCATGGTTAGTTTTTAACCCAATATATAGTTAACTAAAATCTCTAGCCTATAAATACCAAGCATAAACCCTCATTTATTCTTGCACCACACCTTCTTAACATCTAAAGTCCTAAACCTAAGGCTTTTCTTATAGATCTTGTAAGAACATTCATGTGTTCTTGAAGAAAAACTAGCGTTTGATCTTAGTTCTTGGAAGTTTTCAAGAAAGTGTCATTATAATCTTCAAATAACTTCAAGTCTCCAAAAAGACGTCGTTATAATCTTCTTTTCTTCTTCGGGTTCTCAAGAAGGCGTTTTTATAATCTTCTAATAGCCTTGGGTTTTCAAAGATTGCAAATTCTACGCGAAGCTCCGCTAATATTTTATTTTTCCATAATACTCAAGCATTCTATATTAAGGTAAGTATTTATAAAACTCAAACTTATTTAAATACTTATAAACTTTGTTAGTTTATTTATTGTATTTATAAACTCTTAATATATCATATAATCAAGTCATCAAAAATACATGTTTACATATTAAGCCACTACAACACTAGGGAACTTCATGTGAGGGGTTCATTTGGGTTAAGCGGATCGACGAGTTCTTTGGGTTCACAGTTTAAAGTGTCCTAGCTCCTTTCTTGCATGACCTCTGAATTATGATGGCTCGAACGGTAGTACAATATCTATAAACTAAATATGTTTTCACATATTAAAGATCTTTCTATAAACTTCAAATGATAATTGACTACATCATGATCAACATAGAAATATATATAGAATGGATTTATGTTTTCCTAAACATTGTTCCAAACTTAAGTCGCAACATTTCATTTTAGGTTGCTCGTAGAAGTTCTCACGACATATCCATCATTCTCGTTATACATTTGCTATCATTTTTAAAGTGAGTTCATAGCCCCACTTTCTATTACTTAATTGTTTTACAAACCCTTGGGGTAGATACATGCTATTTATTAGAACAACACATTGCTTTCAAACTATATGCTTATCGATTTTTTATTGTCACTAAGTAACCATCATTATCAAACAAAAGCGGTTCAAGTATCACAGCGTATTGAGGTAGCCAGTATCAAACAAAGCGGGCTCAAGTATCACAATGTATTGAGGCAGCCTTATCAAACAAAAGCGGGCTCAAGTATCATATACTTGAAGCAGCCTCACTCACAATAATACGTTTGTTTTCAACATTATGGGTGTATAACAATGTAACCCACACAAATATTATCGTTCAACTGATTTCTAAACTCTATGAATTCACTCAACCTTTGTGTTGACAGTTTAATGTATTTCGGGTCCATAATGTCGGAAGCGGCAGGAAGAGCAAGGACTAGATCAAGAAGGCTATAAATTTTATTATCATTCTAAAACCAAGTTAATGTATTTTGTAAACTTGGAACCATTTGGGACCTCATTTTTGTAAACTTCGATATTTATATAAATCGAATGATAAATCTTTTAAAACGACTCCATTAGAGTTCGTTTCTATTGTTATGACTGTTGTGCCATGAAGTAACACCCGTTTGAATCCAGCTATGCACTTTGAAATGGGGGTGTTATAGATTGGTATCAGACCCAGATTAGAGAAACGGGTCTAATCGAGACTTAAACTATAACTATTTTTTCAAACAAAAACATTTTAAAGCCTTCCGTTCTCCGTGCCTTCCATCCTCCACACAGTTATGTGACTTTTAGGCTCTTTAAGCTATACAAACATACTAGTATATTGATATATACACTTGACATAATTTCAATCATAAATAAAGTACTCAACATATCTTTTGTATGCCTATTCTAAGTCATTACGGCACAATCATATTTTTTCAATCTCCCAATCATGTATCTACTCGTGCTTTTAGATTACTTAAAACTTTATCCAAGACATTGTAACTGACTACAATGGTCTTTCCTACCCAGACATTGGGTCTTGCATCATTACTCAACATTTTGGGTTACTCAATGATCTCTCTATCATTTCTCAAGACATTGTGGGTTACACAATGATCTCTCCATCATTTCTTAGACATTTTGAGTTGCACAATGATTTCTATTATTTCCTAGTCATTGTGAGTTACACAATGGTCTCAACTATTTCTCAGACATTGTGAGTTGCACAAAGGTCTCAACTACTCCCCAGATATTGTAAGTTATACAATAGTCTCTAAAAAAATTATCTTATAAACAATATATGATATTGTTTTACATGAAACCCGTCACAGTCTATCAATTTCCCTAATGGAAATACAAGAAATGGGATTTCTAAAAGATAAACTGACTCATCATCTACAAAAGCTGAAGTTCAGTAACTTTCTCTACATTCATCAAAATTCTCTTCTGAAACCTTCATTGTTAAAGGTTCGTGATTCTAGCCAAGTATGGACTATTTTGGAATTACTTAAAATTTCCTTTCCTGTATCTACCCATACTATCTTCATGCAATGTAATGTAAAAACATAGGTTACAAGTCTTTTATGGCGGGACTTACAAATGGTTTGATATCGCCTTTGCTTAGTGGACATATTCTCAAAAGCTATGAACATATCACAAGTATACCTAATTTAGGTATTTGAAAAATTTATCGAACCTCGGATAAATATAGCCTAATCACCTATATTAAACCTTGGGATAGTGGAACATAGTCAGTTAATTATATTCGACTTAAAATTTTCAAACAGAGAACGATTATACAAGGTTTATATTCAGGTTAATTTCCTACTTAAACTCGATAAACCGCCAGAATTCATTAAAAATATCTAGAGACACGATAGTGTCATACCACTCAAAGAAAATATTGACATCTTATTTATACTACCTAATTTCATTCTTGAAATTTTCATCCATGAGATAATCCGAACTACTATCTTGGGATAGTCAGCAAATCTTCTCGTTATTTCTTAGAAGTACACTAGCGATTAGGTTTCAAGACTATCATTCGTAGTATTCCTTTAAAATTAACTTTGGATTTTAAAGCAAACTTGACATCTACTAAGAATAATGGTAAACATATTTACACTCTTCTCGTCAACATATCACATCATTATCAACTCCATTATAAGTCATATGTAAAACTTCACATACCACGCCTTCAAATACTAGTTGACATAAACACTAAAAGATATGACCTTCATCCCGAAACCACCTAAGACATGTTCAACTTTGGAAATGGTTTGGATAACCACTTGCCACTAGCAAGACTTAACTATAACAATTATCACATCATTATAAACTATTTCACATCAACAACATCTTACACCTTTGATTAACAATAGTTACCCTAACAACAACAAAACTATTCCATTTGAGGCACTATATAGACGAAAGTGTTAGTTAACCATTTTCGGACTAAGGTGTTGAGAGATCACACGAAACAACTAAGGAAACCATACAAATACAAATTGGGCTCCATGCACACTATCACCAAAAACTCCATGTTAGAAATTAAGGTTTTATTGATAGCCTCGATATAATAAGATATGATTCGTTTTGAGAATCGGGAAAAGCCAAACTTTAGGCATTTTAGACTCTACATGGTACACGAAAGAAAAGCATAAAGGTTAGGATTCGGCATATACACCCTCATGTTCCTAGACTGAAAACAAATTGTGTCCCAACCCTTTGACATAGTAAACCCGAGTGATCAAATAATTTCAAAAAGGTAGATCTCAAAACCCATGATAAGGCTGCTACATGATCATTTCCAAAACGAACGGTTCCTGTGAATTTCCAACAAATTGATCAGCAGCTTCAGATTCGGTCATGTGCTTGGAGCAACCCAGTCGACGATCCAAAGACATATTTCGATAACGCTAAGAACGAAGAAGAAGATTTTGGAAACCGTTTTGATTTTGGTTCCTTTGGGTCGAGGTAAAATCCCGATCACACTCATAGAAGTTATCTCTGGGAAGACAGGGTTCATCTCATTCTACCATTCGAGTGTGAAAGTTCTACGCGTTGGTTTCCAAATGTCATCCCTAAAGTAAGGACTATGCTTCCTATCAGTAGTGTAAGACCTAAATCTTGCAACTAGTCTTCCTATAGGTTTAGCATAAGTTCTTTTAGGAATGTTCTTCTGAACAGGCTTAATAATCTCATTCTTAGAAACACAATCATCATGAACATTAGTTAAAGATTTCTTGCAAGTGAAACAAACAGATTCATTAAACTTAGCAGAGTTCGTAGGTTCATTACATTCAGATGAAATGTCTTTCTTATTACAAAGCGGTAAATTCCTAGGGTGTTCTTCAACTTTCTTCTCTTTATTCAAGCTACTACTCTTAAAGGCATGCGAGAGACTCTATTGTTCCTTATATTGCTCTTAGGCTTTAGTCTGCTGCTCCTAGAGGTGCTTCCTAGTCCTGTAGAAGGTAAGGCACACTCATTAGGATTCACATTTTTATCTAGAGAAGTGGTTGCTTTCCTAGTCTCTTTAGAGTGCTTATCTAAACTTATGTCGTTTGTTCAATATGGTTTAGATGTGGGCGAGCGCATTAGTGGTACTCATCTTAAAAGGCAGTCTGCTAAACTTTTGGTTTCGATACATTTTTTTATTTTCAATAATTTTTTCTTTTTGTTTAGGCAAGGTAGATGGAGTGACTGGTTTTGACAAATCATTTTTCTCATTGACTTTTGGAGGAGGCATAGAAATAGACATTTTTGGTTTGAAAATCTGTTTGGGAACATTTTCCTTCTCCTCAGTCAATGGTTTTGCAATCTTAGTATCCACAGCCTTTCCTTGTTGGTGTCGGTGAGCCCTCAAAAGATCATTTTGCTCTTTCATGTCCTTGTAGGCACGCTCATATGACAGTTTGTCATACTTGCATTCCTCGATTTTTCGATCAAGTTGTTTAAAATATGAGACATTTTCTTTTCAAGTTTTTCAAGAGCTTTTTCATATTTTGAAACAATTGCGGAGGTCTCAGACTGGAGTCTTTCTTGATCTTCAACAGAATATGTTTGTAAAACAATGGACATTATATCGGTACTCAGAACATCTTCGAAGAGAGAATCATTTAAATTTTCCAAAACTTTGATGTGTTCAACACTTTCATTAGCTTTCTTTACCAGGGATTTATGGTCCTTGACAAAGTAAACTGTTTCTTTCAAGAATGCTTGTTCAAAATGAATTACCCCTTGAATTGATGTTATTCAGTTGAGGGGCAATTTGAGTTTCAAAAAACTTTTTATTTTCATTATCAAAACTAGAAAACCATATGTTAGTTGTAATATTGGTTTTAGTTTTAACAGTCTCTTGAAGTCCCCCAATTCTAGTTTTAACATCTTCTAAAATGCTTCTGGCATCACTTGTGTTAGAAGGATTGTTTGAAGACATTTGTTCCATGTTCGACAATGATTTTGATTCAACTACAGGAGTTGAAACTGGTTTTGAAACACTCTTTGTTTGAAATACTTGGTGTGATGGAAAACTTTGACATTTCTTTTTGTGACACAAAAGTAATTCCATTAATTTTGTTCCATTTGTTATAGTCAATTGGTTTTAGATCTGGATTCTTTTGTTTCACTTTTTATCTACTCTCAGCAGATAGTTCTAATGTTTCAAGAGAATCATGAACAATTATGGGTTCATGCAAAGCTTTTCCATTGTTCAAAACATTCGTTCTTCGAGCTTACTTGAGGAAACAAGGAGGTGTGTTACCAATAGCCATTTTTTGTGTTGTATGAAAATACGGATTTGTTTGATTAATTAGCATATTGGTTGATTTGGGTGAATGAGCTAGTTGTAACAAGCAAAATTTCCAACTTTTGATTTTTCATTTTTATCAAGAATTTCATTAAGAAGAGAATCTTCACGTTTTGAAAAATCAACAATAAACTGTTTCTTCTCTTTTCAAGATCGAGAATAGGTTGCTTGTTGTTTAGAAAGTTGGTTTTAAGATCGAAATTTCGTGTTTAAAGATTTTATTTTCAAGTTCAAATTCACATCAAGCGTGTTATACTTGATTTGCAATTGTTGTTCTCTTAAGCGGAATCTCGATAACCAATTTCTAATTGACTCTTTGTTTTATGAAATTCAAAAGCTTTGCATTCTCCTTGTACCTCTGGCTCAGCGGTCAATTTCTCATTCGTATAGCAGATTGACCTTTTTAACTTTCTCAATTTCAATGCCACAATTATTGAGTAATGTTTCAAATAAGGCGTGTTTCCTCATCGGTCGTATTTTGTGCCACACAGCTCCACTAGGATCCACATCGGAGTTTGAGTGAGTATTGCTCTTTACTTTCGGATTGTCCGGGTATGTATCGTAGGTAGGTCTGGCGTCCAGAATCTGTTCGTCATGAGTAAACACATCAAATATGACATTGTTATAGCATTGATCAATAATTGGTACCTCAGATGGCATCGCCATAAGATGCGTCGGTGAGTCATGGTACTTGTCTCCCTGAAGATTTACCATGAAGATGCAGTTTGCATTGATGTCTTCTCGGTCTTCCAATTCATCCATAATAGCCATAAAGTCATGTTCCTCAGCACTCAGTGAAGTCATGCTTCTTCCTTTGTACCAACATGATAGCTTTTCGAAGATCGCAAGATCCTTGTTTTTGGCTTAGTAGGACAATTCTTGCCACTGATCCTTGACAGTTGTAACATGTAAACCCGATTAGCCTGATTTGGAATCATCAATTCTATGTTACTTGTAAACTGGATTTGGTTTGAATGCTCTATTTGAAAACTTAGGTTTGTAATCAACAAGATTCGGTCCATATCCATTTGGATTTGGTTTGAAAGTAAACTTTTGAATCGTTGTGATTGATTCACCATTTTTATAAACAACATTTGAAACTCTTTGAGTTTGTTTTGTAAGTCGACAATTTCTTCAAGATAGTTATCTATTCGTTTCTTGGAATGCTTTTTGTACTGTTGTTTTGACAAGTTAACACCGGACTTGGCTTTTGAGTTTCCAAAGTGAGAGCGTGAAGTTGTTGTTTATGATCATATTTCAGTTGTTCTATTTGAGACAACAAAGCATTCTTGGATGCAACTAGATCACGTATCTGTCATTCTAATGATTTTTCATTTTGGTAAGATTTAGGCGACTTCAAAACCTTGTTCACGTTTTCTTGAGTTTTAAAACGTTGATTTGCCTTTTAAGCATTCAATATCCACAGTTAACAGTGCATTTGTATTTTTAATTCTTGCGATTGAGTTCACAACATTGTTCCATTCGGGATTGTTGGTCATTAAGTAAGAGCTCAATATCTGGATTAGGCAAAGGTTCAGCGTGTTCAACGTGAGTCTCAACATGATCATTATTCTGATCCTCAAGTATAAACCAAGTCAACTTGATTATCAATGGTAACCATAAGGTCATCTTGATCATCAAATGTAACTACTGGATCTATTTGAGTATCATCAGAATGATATGTAGACGGCTCATGGTGAACATTCGGCTCGTCAGATCATATGTTGGTGAGATATCATATATGTAATGAATATGGTTTGATCCGTTGAGACAAGCCATCGGTGTCATACAATGGGCCTGTCACTCGTAGAGTTCTTGCATGTTTGCCATTAACATCACAGGTGCATTAGCACAAGAGTCCTCCATATCATCATCGAAGCGCATTGGCCACATAGGCGTGTTCCTTGTTGGTAAGAGTTCTGACTTCATCCTTGAGCGAGTAAAGCCTCTTTGTGATAAGCGTTGCCTCTTGTCCTCGTTTGGGCATGCATTAGCGGATGACCCTTCATTCAGTTATAACACGAAACCATTAACCCCATTATGAGCATTACCCTGTTCAACCACTTGAGCCCTTTGTTGTTGTGGAGCACCCATGTTATTCCTTCCAATTAGATTAAACCCTTGACCCTGCCCATCGGCGAACATTACCACGATTATGAACTTCAACGTCCATTGTTAACAACACTTGATTCCTTGTGTTTGATGAGGTGCGAATACGATTGTTGGATTTGTTTGAGTATCGGTAGAGGGTAGCAATCATGACAAACCCTTGTTGCAATGCATCGAAAGCTTCGTATCCTCATTGGATTCACTTGTAAAGTGCTTGATCATTGTTGTTGTTGTTGTATGGAACCAATTGAGTTTCTTGAGATTGTTTTTGTGATGGATCATATGGTGTTATCTTAGCGAGATGGTTGGCGATGGGTTGAGGATTTGTGAATACAGTTTGTAAGGTCGGGAATTGAGGATAACAAGCTTGAGCCCACAAAACTAATTGTTGAATATCCGGAAGTGAAGGTGAAAAACCCTTGTCCACGGATGCTGTCAGGTATGTGGCGTGATGAAGATTCTTTACTTGGCGGATGAATATGACATATTTTCCCAATCGTGAAGACTACTCAGAATTTAGTGTTGGCGGCAATTCTTGGCATGATGATGTTATGTTTGTCCAAATCATTGATGATATCTGAGAATCGATGATGATATGACTCTAATGTCTCTCTGGTTCAATCATGAAGTGTTCATAAGCCAAGTAGATTTTGGATTCCATGTCCTCTTGATTGAGTTGCCTTCCATGAGAAGATGAATATGTTCCCACATTGCTTTAGCAGATCTTTTAGTATCAACACTTGAAGGATGGTTGGGTAATCCCAAAAGGATGTATTGCATTGCTAGTTCATCGGCTTCAAAATGTAGAAGTTCATCGGCAGTGAGGTCAGTAAGACTTGCAATGTTGGTGACATCACCTCTTGGTGGAATAACATTTGGATCTCGGGTTAACGACAGTAGGCATCTGAAAAGGACCTGGGATGACCTTCTTTAAGAACTTTCCATGTGACTTCTTTAGATCACAAAACCTAAAGAACCTAATCACCCATTGATCGTAGTTTCCGGGAGTGAGCATTGGAGGTCTATCAAGTGATCCAACCTCATGAATTGATTGTTGGCTACTTAAAGCTTCACACATCTTTGCAAACCAAGACGGTTCCTTCATAGTATTCCTGGATGGATGTTGATTATGAAAGTTTGTGTAAGGTTGTACTTGAAGACTAGGGGTGGTTGAATCATTTGTGGTTTGAATGCTTGAGGAAATTGTTGTTGAAATTGTTGTTGTTGTTGTTGTTGTTGAATTTGTTGATAAAATTTTTGTTGTTGATTGAGTTGTTGTTGTTGTTGTTGTTGTTGAGGATACACATGAGGGAAGTAGCTATAGTATGGTGGTTGAGACATCTTGAAACTTGTGTTGAAAAATGGATCGTTGTAGTCGAGTGAAACTTTGTTGATGAAGAGTCCTTAAGCGTAGAAATCAAGCTTAGGCAAAGAAAACCTTAGGCGTAAAAACACCAACTTATGCGTAAGGTAATCTTACGCGTATGATTAACTTACGGCGTAGGGTTAAGGAACCTTAGCTTATGCGTAAAACAAAAGCTTAGTAGTAGAATGCTTGATAAAGATTTGCTTATCGTAAGACAAGGCTTAGGTAAGTAAATGCTTATGCATAAAGGATTCTACGCGTATATTGGCGTAAAAACTAGGGTTTTGCCCAAAAATCCTTTACACTTATTCCAGTGTAAAAGATATCCAAAGTCGAGTGTTTTCAGGCTTATCCAAGCAAGAAAACACTGAGTAAACCAAGAACACTGAAGATCAAACTTTGTGGAGCTTACGTGTAACAACTAGGGTTTTGTTATGCGTAGGTTTTGCCAAAACTGAGATTTTTGTCCAAAAGTGTTTCTAAACCAGATTTTTATGATGAAAAAACTTCAATATCACCAAAATAACACAAAAGTGTGAAACTTGATGATCAGAAACTCTTATTCACCTTACACGTATAAATGAACACACGATTAAAACCAAGCTTAAAAACAATAAAATACACGTAAAGTTTCAAACTTTTTGCCAAAAACTTAAACTTTAACACCTAATAACCTTGAAAGTACAAGAATCTTGAATTTGAAAGTGCAAAAAATGAATTTTTAAAGCGTATGAAGTTTTTGAAACCGAGAACCTTCTGGCACACAAACTTCAAAAAACAAAACCTTTCACCCAACTATTTGGCGATTGATACCACTGTTAGGTTCCCATATTTATAACACAAGTATCAATAGAAATAAGAGAAGAAGTGAAGGCGGATGAACACACACACACACACTTATGCGTAGGAATTGAAAGAAAGATTAAGCATATGATATGAGTAGGTCCAACAATTCCGTAATTAAATTTCTCTCTCCCTTGTGGAGAATTCACCCTCTTTATTTTTCCAGCCAATATTCATACCTAATCGTCCTCTCTACTCTTCTTTGAAGGGTATGCAATACGATTAGGTTATTCATATTCTATTGAGGGTGGCTGGTATCGATTTTCATTATTATCTACATCGGATTTCTCCATTTATTGGCGTTTTAACCCTAATTCTTAGGGTTTTTAAACCGCCTCCTGTTTTTAATCGCTTCCTTTAATCTTTGATTCATATGTTGGTTTCCTTAATCGATTATATATTTATAAGGAGCGATCTCTTACTCGATCCCTAACCATTTTTGCAATCATGATCAGATTAATCGATGGTTTTATGTTTTAGGGTTTCGAGGGTATTGATTGGCGGCTGGAAGATCCCTTTTAGGGTTTTGATTCAAATCCGTATTAGGGTTTCTTTGCTTGGTGTGCACATTCTTTTTGGCCTGCTACACATTGGTATATCCAGAATTCGTTTTTAGGATATACTTGTATATCATTCAATGATTTCCTATTTGGGAATCATCTAGTGTGTGGTTGTATTCATGCGTTGGTCTTTGGATGATGGTGTTTACGGTGAACGATTTAATGGAACCCTATTTTTTTAGGGTTTCGTTAAGATTTATTAACTGTTATGTCGACTACATGTAATCTCTGGTTTGGGATTTTGGTGATGGTAAGTTCCTTTTTGGATGATATGTATGTGCATGTTGGTTTATGAGAGAGATGTCTTTATTTGATGATCGATTTGGTGTTGTCATGCGATCGATCCTACTGGAAGTTAGGGTATCATCCCTATTAGCGTCCTAATACTCGATGTTTGGAGTGGGCAGATGGCTCATTGCTGCTGCAATTCATGACTTGTATGGGATTGGAAGTTAGGGTTTGTTAAAACCCTATGCTATTTTTGCTTTGACCTGGTGTTTGCTGATCATTATCAGTGTGTTTGCATTCTTGTTGGCACAATTTGCTGTTCTGGGTCAAGTGGTATGTATGATTATGGAAGGTGGCTATTGTTTGCATTCTTGTAAGCACAATTCCATTGGTTTGTTCTTATTAGTTCCTTTATTGTTGGGGCTGTTATATATTGATTTTATAGGACTGATTTGATGCATGTTGGTATGTATACGACAAGGTTTGTTTTGGTCGTTATGATTGGTGTATGTTGATTGCACGGGTGTTTGGTTTGCTACTGATGTCGTACCGTTTGGTACAACTCGATTCATTTGGCATGCTTGTCTAGTGATCAGTATTACTTGAAGTTAGGGTTTTTAACCCTATCGTTTTGGTTATTTGATTCGTATTTACTTAGACCTGGTGGTGTGGGCTGAATTCTTCTTTCTTTGGTCTATAATATGATGATTTATGACGTGTGGTTTGTTGGTGAAGTGTTTCGACGTGCCGCTGGAACTTGGTTCGTTATTTCTGGGCATATTTATTATTATTTCATCATGAAAGTTTGTCTTGGTGACTCTTATTTGTGGTCGGTTTTGCATCTAAACATGCACCTTTGGAGCGAGTTTGTGCTTTTGCTCCTCCGTGGTTTTAGAGTCTCTGAACAACCGTTTGTGGAATTTGTGAACTGTAATTCCAATCCCATGAGAGTGTAAGTTGGAGGATTTTTCATGGAAGTAGGTGGACCGCTATAATGATTTAGAAGGCTCAAGTTCATTCCTTGAGTAGTTTTGTGTGTTTTTTTACTTTTGTCATTATTGGTTGGTTCATTTTTGTAAGTTATAAGAATGGTGTGTCATTCTTATATTAAACTCATAAGTGTCAAAGTGAGATGAAAATCACCCTCATCCTTTGTACCTCAACATTTTTTGGAGTAATGAATTTTACCGGGGTGAATTAACCCTTTTACCCAAAAAAAAAGATTAAGCATATGATAAATGTGAAAGTGAACAACCAACCTTCAAATGAAGGTTTACATGGGTATTTATAGGAAGGAACTATGGCAACATGCAAGTTCCATTCCTTTCCCTTATTGGGCTTTGGCATAGGCTCATGGGCTTTCTACATGAGCCTAGCCATGATTACTAACATAAAAGCCATAATTAAGCTAACTATTACATATTAATTACTAACACTTGAATTCTAGTTTAGGAGTGATTCCAACATTTAAAATCATTGTTCATGGAAAAATTCATTGGATTCGTGTTAAAGAAGTATCTGGCTGGGTTCCTGATTTTATGGTTGGTTCATTTAAAATCGTGTTAAAGAAGATCAGTCTGATGAGGAAACCCAAGATGCTGATTCAGAAAAATAGTAATTTGGTAAGAGTTGACCAGAAAGAAGTAGTAATAGTGAAAAGGTTCACAATGATATTTGGTGGCGATTCATGTCTTGCCTAAAAGTAGGCAGCTAAAAATGATGGCGATGCTGGCAGTACCCTCGAGGGGTGGCTCACTTGGTAGATGTTGACACTAAGTCTGATCATGTGAATAACTTGTTAAGGGAGGAAAATGTAAGTAATCAGAAGGTTTTGAAGAAAGAGTATCCCTAAGGTAAAGAATAGCAGGTCTATGTCACCATTGAAGGAGGAAGATAAGGAGTCTGTTGCTCAGTCACTTTAGCGTACAAGGCCCTCAAACAGGAGGATCTATATTACAATTTTTAGACGATATAGTGAAGGTGGGTCAAACAATGGGTTATAGGATGGAGGGGTGTGATAGAAATATAGAAGAGATCATTGAGACTCGTGGAGAGAATGAGTTTTGTCAATGAATTTTCTATCTCTAAATGTTCAATGCCTTGCCGAAAAGGCTAAAAAAGATTAGGTATAGGAGTTATGTATTAAGAATAAGGTTAATTTTATTTCTATTCAAGAAAAAAAAATGGAGAATTTTGATCATTTTTGCATCAAGAATTGTTGGGATAATCTTACTTTTGAGTTCGGTGTGTGGTCCTTCATTGGTAACTCGGTGGAATTCTTTGTGTTTAGGATCCTAGATGTTTCGTAAGCATAACTCAACGTTGTCAGATTATTTTGTTGCTATTCAAGGTGAATGGATTCCAAATGCTAAGAAATGTCTGATAATCTCTGTATACGCTCCTCGAAAGTTTGAAAGAAGATCTTACGGAATTATTACAATCATGTGATCGATAATTGGAGTGGTGAATTGTTATTATGGGAGATTTCAATGAAGTTCGCTCGAAAGATGAACGTTATGGTTCTTTATTTAATGTTCATAGCGTGGCTGTTTTTAATTATTTCATTTCTTCAGGAGGATTGGTGGAAGTTCCTTTAGGAGGTTGCTCTTTTACATGGTGTCATAAATTGGGGCAAAAAATAAGTAAATTAGTTCGTTTTATTTCGAAGGTTTGATGGGATCGTGTCCTAACATTACTGCTATTACTCTCGATCATTATTTATCGGATCATCGGCCTATTCTTTTGCGTGAAGCTTGGTTTGATTATGGTCCTATCCCATTTCGTCTATTCCACTATTAGATTGAGTGGGAGGGTTTTCATAAACTTGTTGAAGAAACATGGAGTGAGTCGACTATTTCTGATTCCAATGCTATTTCCAAGTTCATGAAGAAGTTGAAATGCTTAAAAGAGAAAATTCTTTTGTGGACTAAAGCTAAGAAAGAAAGTTCATTAAGTCATAAATCAAAGTTGAAAGGTATGCTATCTGCTATTGACTTTATAATTAATAATAGAAATGTTGATCAGGAGCTTTTAAATAAGAGATCGCATGTCATGAATTCCTTACATGATTTGGAGAAAATAGAGTCATTGGAGGTAGCTCAAAAGGCTAAGATAAAATGGTCGATTGAAGGAGAGGAAAATACTAAATTTTTTCATGGAATACTAAATAAGAAGAGAATCAACTTGTTATTCGTGGTATTTTAGTAGATGGTGTGTGGATTGATTCTCCTAATATGGTAAAAATGAATTTTTATTTCACTTCAAGGATCGTTTTGATAGACCTTGCTAATCGCGATTCATTTGATACGCTTTTCCAAATAGATTGAATTTGGACCAGAAAGACTATTTAGAAAGGAATGCTACTAAGGAAGAAATTAAAGGGTCATTTGGGATTGTGGTACGGATAAATCTAGAAACAGACGGTTTTACGTTGGATTTTATAGAAGGTATTGGGTATCTTTTTTTGGGTGAGTAATCCTGCACCCTGGTAAAGTATATTAACCAAAAAAACATTGAAGTACAATGGATGAGGGTGAATCCCTCATCTTAGTCCCTAAGGACACTTCCACAACCACTATATAAGAATGACACACCATTCTTATAAGATAAAAAAATGAACCTACCAATAATGACAAAAGTAAATAAAACAGTACAATATGACTCAAGAAAAGTACTTAAGCCTTCTAAATCACTATCGCGGTTCACCTACTTCCATGAAGAATCCTCCAACTTGCTTACTCATAGATCATCAATCTTGAGAATGATGACCATTAACGGATGAAACATAGGATGTCCAAACCCTAACTTCCATCATATACAATCACAAAACTCCAAAATAAATGAGAATACAATAGATCCGTGATTGTGTGATTGGGGTTTTGAACAAGAGCCCCCAAAACTTAACTTCTATCAACAACATGAATCTTCTTCACTCATTGATCATCATATGTGATTTCAGTTCACAAAGAGTAGGAAAAGAACCATGCACGTACACATAACAACTACTATCCATCACATTAATCATGTAGCAACATACAATCTGAATAGCAGCCCATAAACACGATCCTCATATGCTGCTAACAGCAACGGCAGCAGGATCACTAACCACTTAGACTTCCAGCATTACCGATCAACGGCAGATATAATGTATGAACGATCATTAAACAGCAGCAGTCAAAAGCATAAACTAGGGTAACGGACCCTAACATACGAGAAAATTAAGGTTATAGAAAACCCTAACTCTTCAAACGAAAAATCACCTTCCCTCTCTCAACCCACTTCAAATCATCACAAACCAGACAATAAACGATCAACAGATCGACCTTTCATGAATGGACACCAGTCAACTTACAATCCAAGATTAAAAGCAACGTTAGCAACACCAGCCAATCAAAACCAATAAAAAAAACGAAACCCTAAAAAGGGTTTCGTTCATGAGAGATCCCTAACAAACCAATCGATCCAGAAAAGATAGAAGGCGGTTAGATGAAGGTTTTGATCGACCATAACACCCAAATAACGATCGTTATGATAATAACCATGAGAATATAAACGATCGGCCAAAGCAGAAAACCCAAAAACCAATAACAAAAATTACGGTTTTGGAAAATCAAAAGAGGAGAAATCGATTACGATATAGGAAGAGTAAGATACCAACCACCCTCCAATGAATATAACTGACCAAAATCGTATTGCATATCCCCTAGTAGAGATAGAGAGATTGGCGGTTATTGTTTGGCGAATTAAGGAGGGTGGCGGCGGATTTCTCCACAGGAGAGGGTGTTGGGGTATCTTAGAAAAGGATGTAGTGGATGTGGTGTCAAATTTCTTTAAAGACGGTTCGTTTCCTAAATGTAGTAATTCATCTTTTATTGCTTTGATTCAAAAACGCAAGATGAATTTGGTAAAAGATTATAGATCTATTAGTTTGATCGGAAGCATGTATAAAATCATTGCTAAGATTTTGGCGAATCGGCTTGTTGTTTTTATGGGTGATATTGTGAATGAAGTTCAATCCGCTTTTGTCACAAACAGGGAAATCCTAGATGGTCCTTTCATTCTGAATAAACTACTTCATTGGTGCAAATCCAACAAAAAGCAAACTATGATTTTCAAAATTGATTTTGAGAAGGCTTATGATTCGGTTAGATGGGATTATCTAGATGATGTTCTAAACAATTTCGGCTTTGGTACAAAATGGACGGGATGGATTCAAAATTGTTTACATTCCTCTAGAGGTTCGATCCTTGTGAATCGGAGTCCTACACGTGAATTTCAATTTCACAAAGGTCTTAAACAAGGAGATCCTTTATCACCATTCCTTTCATATATTAATTATGGAAAGCCTTCAACTTTCCTTCCAAAAAGTAGTTAATGAAGGCCTTTTTAAGGGAGTTTCTTTGAGCTCGTTGTTGCAATTATCTCATCTATTTTATGTGATGAAATTTTTTCATGGGACAATGGAGGGATTCTAAGATTACTACTATTGTTCATGTTAAAGTGCTTTCATAAAGCATCTGGTCTTCGTATGAATTTGCATAAAAGCAAATTAATGGAGCAGTAGAGGATGAGAAAGTGAATAGAGCAGTGTTGAAGATAGGAAGTTCGACTTTAAAGATGCCTTTTTCTTATCTAGGAATAAAAGTTGGTGGTTTGATGTCTCATTATAAACTCATGGGATGAGGTCGTGGCTAGCTTATACTCTCATCTTTCCAAGTGGAAGATGAAGACCCTCTCTATTGGAGGTAAAACGCTCCTAAAATCGGTTTTAGGTTCGACGCCTATTTACTATATGTCTATGTTTAAAGTTCCTTCTTAAGTGTTAAAAAGATTGGAAGCTATTAGATGTCATTTCTTTAACGGGGCTGATGCTAAGGAGAAGAAGATGTTGTGGGTTAAGTGGGGTAGAGTTTTGACATCCAAAGATAAAGGGGGGCTGTGTATGTCGAGTTACTTTGCATTAAATCGGGCTTTGATGTTTAAATGAGTATGGCGTTTTCATAATGGTAGTAACTCGTTGTGGTCAAGGTTTATTAAAGCTTGTCATGGTGAAGATGGAAGACTTGGTAAATTATAAAAATTGTCTTATCATTCTGTTTGGGGGAATATTGTAACGAGTTGCTTATGCTTAAAAATCAAGACATGGATCTCGTTAGTTTGATGAAGAAAAAAGTATGTAATGGTCTTGATACGATATTCGGGAGGAAGTGTGGAGCGATTGTATGTAATTCTCGTTTTCCCAAAGTTACGCGCTTGAATCTAATAAACTAATCACGGTGGCTGCTAAATTGGCTCAAGCAGATTTAGGTTCATCTTTACGTCGCTTCGAGAGATGGAGCTGAATTGTGCAGTTTTCGAATTGAAGGCGAATATCGATGATGTTCAATGCCTATGATGATGAAGATAGATGGTCTTGGTCGCTAGCGGTTCGGAGGATTTTTCGTCAAGCAGGTGAGAAAGTGTATAGACGACCATCAGTTAATAGGTTCCACGTCTAAAACTCGATGGATTAAAGCGATTCCAATAAAGATAAATGTCATGGCTTGGAAAGTAAGTTTAGTTTTCTTCCCACTCGTCTTAACCTCTCTCGTAGAGGATTGGTTCTCCAATCCATTCTCTGTTCAAATTGTAAAAAGGAAGTTGAATGTACAAGTCATGTTTTTCTGCTTGTTCTATGGTGAGAGATCTTTACCGTAAGATTGCTTCATGGTGGGATATTAGTTATTCGATGTTTTCTTCTTATTAGGAGTGGTTGGAATGGTTTCTAAATCTTAGAATTCATTCCGATCGTAGGGAGATTTTGTAAGGTGTTTTCTACGTCATGTGGGGGCTTGTATGGAGCTTTCGGAACAAAAGTCTATTTTGTTCAAGCATTCCCTCCAAAGTGGTTATCTTTGATGACTTAGTGACTCGCTCATTTTATTAGTGTAGATTTAGATGCAAGGCTAGTTTTAGTTGGTTAGATTGGTTTAAAAACCCTTCTCTTATTACTTTGTAATGTCTTTTCTAGCTTCTTGATGTTTCTTAACAAATTCGCTTTCAAAAAAAAGTAACTTCAAAATTAGATTAATTGAAGTTTCAAAATTTAAATAATCAAGTTGAGGTATGAGATTTCGAGAAGATATTCTGTTTGACACAAATGTTAAATAGTAGTTTCTAAGAGTCGGAATTTTTTCATTACTACATAAAAGATTTCTAAAGATATTTTCTTGGCACAAAAAATGTTTAAAAGAGGTTCATAGAGAAAAGTTGTCTCTAATTAAATATTTACCGCTCAATTTTTAATTAAACTAAAAAAATTATTTTTGTTATTTTTTTTAAAAATTAAATATCTCACAAATCGTTAATTGTTACTTGAAATAAATCATATTATCGTGAAGAAAATTAAACTATTATTTATAGTGGGGCACTTCTATATATTTTTGACATACTATATTTTCGAGTTATTTTTTTGTCAGTGTTGAAATATGCACCCTGAAAAATCCTATATGATTTGTAAAATTAGAGTTAATTTGTTATTTTCAAAATTACTATTGATTTTACAGGGCGTAAATTTCAACACTAAAAAATACTCAAAAAAAATTTCGTCGAATGAATATCCAAGCATCCGGCTACTAAAAAATAAAAAAACTCTTGTCTTAATGGTGTTTTTTCTCACTGATTCACCATTTGCATTATATTTAATTTTAAAAGGTTTGAAAAAGTTTTTTTAATGAAAAAAAACAAATGGTTTATTTAATCTTTAGAGTTTTGATAAGATTAGACAGTTAACATTGAGACAAAACTAAGATATAAGATGTCAAAACGAGCAGGGACGGACAAGGACCAAATATAATCGGTGCGCAATTTTTTAAAGCCGTAATATAGAAACATATTTTGATAAATTGAGTGCGTTTAAGATAAATTTAAAAAAAATAACATTTATTTCAAAATTTAACACTACTTTGAAAAAATCTATTAGGATCCCGGGCACCCGTGAAACCTCTCTGGTTCCATCTCTGCAGACGAAACTAGCTCCATAAAGATATATAAGATGTCACAAGACAGCTAAAAGTTATATCGGCAAAATATCATATTCTATTATGAGCATAGATATAGTGAGAAAAATTATTTAAATAAGAAAGAGAGAGAAAATTGTAGCATATTTCAAATAAGTAAAAAAATAATATGAAAATGCATATATTTTTATAGATGCATCTAATATGATTGTAATTTTTCTCATTCTTTTATCTTAATTATATTTCTCATTTGAACCTACCTCATTCTATTGTATACAAAGTTTAGGACTTTAGGTGCATCAAAGTTCAATACCCATGTCGTATGCAATGCAAAACGCCAAGACTCAAAGTCGTTCAAAATTTTATAAAACAAATAAAGTAAATACATAAAAACCATAAGAGAAAAATTCATTTGAAGTCAACTTAATATAAACTTACTTTTTGGTTTTCTGTTGGTTGGTTGTAATTAAGCATAGAAGATTTCATAGAATATAAAGTCATTTGAAACCATTAATAACCATATTAAACGACTTTGAGAATTGTCATCCGTTCAACCCGTGACTTGAATTTTGAACTTTGAACTAATTCGAATTTGTTTAAAATGACTTTACTGTTAAGACTTAAAAATATGTATATAGATTATAGAATGAATGTTCATATTATTTAATTAAAATGTTAAGTTTGTATATTAATAGAAGATTATATCTTGTAGAAAGCTTCAACCTGTAATTATATATATCATTTCATGGTGATATGAATACAACAATTCTTATCCTCTCCATCTTCTTGTTTTTCATATATGTTTTTGTTCTTTAGTATTTTATAACATGTTATAAGCACGATAATTTTTTATTCGGAGAGAACAATGGGAGACGCGAAAGACAAAGAAAGAATACTCCATCATGACTCGTGTTTCAAAGTAGCAGCTTAATTAAACGAATGGTTAGTATCATGGAATTTTAAATTAATTAACACATTAATAATTAAACACATAAGTATGAGTACGCGAAAGGAAGTCTAAAGATCATCTATAATATAACGTAATTGACAAGGTTCAAGAACTTGTGTACCTTTTAACAATAAATAGCAAACGAACAAAAATTCTAATATTCGTGTGAATAAACTAACACACAAAACCGCTTATAATAAAACACAATACTCTCATTGGATTTGACAACATCACCAGTGTTACAAAACTAGTGAAAACAAATAGTGATCTATTTACTTTCTTACACACTTTAAATGTCTACAAGTAACAATTACTTAAAGAGTGCATGAATTTTCTACTATGTAGATGAGGGACTATTCATCAATGTTTTTTATTAACTTGAAAATTAAGCATGCAATTTCCTCCTTAATAGGCCTACCATTCCACAAGGGTATTTAGCATCTCGATTAGGTTAAAGCAAAACAGCTAGATAAATCATGCTAGTTTTCCTTTATCACTTTTGCAGTAATTCGTCCAGTTTCTAATTAATAACTCATAAAATGTCATACATCAAGATGTGGTTATTTGTTAACTATAGGAACATATTCTCCAGTTAACCAAATGCCTTATATGTTTCAAAAGAATTCCACACCAAATACGGGTGATGAAATTTCTATGAAAAATAAGATATGTAATCTAGTTAACTATTTAAGTTTGTTATGAGTTATGTTAGAGTTAAATTCTAATTCCAATTATAACTTTCGTATATCAAAAGAATAGGAATGAGTGCCTCTTTCTTACATAAAAAGGAGGCTCTTTGTCTTTTAGTAAAACGATTATAGCAAAAACCCTTATGGGCTTGGATCGATTTACTAACAAAAGATGTTGCAAAATTCAATTTTTCGTAAATAAATCCATTAAAGAAAATTAAATACCCATAGTTTAGGAACATAAACTACGTAGTAATTAATTTTCTTAAGGTTAAGACCCTAATTGACGTACCACCATTACATCAGTTGATCTGCTAATAATGGTGTATTCAAAAAGGTAAAATGTCGAATAATAATTGTCAATCTTGTGCAATTTCTAGATTATTATGGGACTTACTAATGGCACTAGTGTCATGTAAGCATGTTTCATCCCATCTTATGCTTCGGGTTAAGGGTCTCACAAATTAACCCCGATCAAGTCATCCAATAAAAAACTGTGAATGGTCCACCAACATCTCACGAAGAGTGGCAATCTACCTTGGGTTGTAATTTATCTACGTCTCACGTAGAGTAAAAGGCAACTGGAAGTGTTTTTACAATTGGATAGCATAGACTTAATTTTCGAAGGGTATAATTTTATTTGACAAATAACGTTTATATCAAATATATACGAACAAGCATGCATACATCTTCGTATCATAGGTTTTATAAAAACCATTTACTCAATTAAGTTACTTTATTGCGGTATATGTCACTTAAATTCATATGCAAATCTTGTAAATATAAAAATAATGACTTAACACCATAAAAATTGGCGATTCAACTTGATTTTAAAAAACTAAAACTTTACTTTTATCACTGGAAAACATTAAAGAATGACTAAACTCTATATTGTTGTAACACCCCAATCCGACATGGGTTCGAATGTCACATTACGGAGTCATATCAGAACATACTAATAAAATTTACAAGTGGAAGTCTTATTAAATAAAAATACCAAGTCATATAGACGAATGACTTCAAAAGAAATACATAAACCAACATGTCTAAAAGAAGTGAAATATCAAAACAATTATCTTCAAAAAAAAAAAGAGTCCAAAATGATAAGGGAAACTAGGGTCGGCTCACTCAAATGCTCCTACTCTCAGCCCATCAAAGCCCATGAAAAAGAAAATGCGGCTTAGATTAAAAAGCCCAGTGAACAGATATAACAAAACAAAAGCTAAACATAGTCAAAAATACAAAAACGAGATAACAAGGTCGTAATGAATGATCACAATGAGCCAATGAGTAACCTGCAGAACATAATATTAATAGATAACCAGAAGAACAGAAATCACAGAGAGCAAAGCAAAGCAGCGCATAAGCACACATAAATAACCAAACCTACAGATACCGGACATAAACGAATAGGAATTGATAAACAGTATCATAAACAAAACAAGTAACTAACATTGTACAAGCATATCAGTCAGCGGATCAACTAAACATAAATATGGCAAAACAAATAACTCAGATAATCAAAATATATATAAGCTAAAATTCCATAAGCGGCGGAAGCGACTAAATCGAATGTAAGCATGGCAATCACACAAGTCAGATAATTAATAGTTAATAAACAGAACAAATATCATAACCAAATAAAATACTAATAGCAAGATAAGCATGATAGTCACATGTATCATGTAGGAATACAGAACGAACATCATAATTAAATAAATTAAACGAAGAAGAATATAGTATGGCAACTAAACAGATAACATAAGTTGAACTATATTCCTTCGTCCACCAGTAGCATGAACAGAAGTGTAAACATGGCAGATCAACAAGTCAGGTAAACATCAATTGCTAAGCCAAACCAATATCGTAAGCAACGGAAAAATACCAACCAAAAGTAAAATAATGGTAGTCACAAATAACAAATAGGAATACTAAATGATAATAATAGCCCACAAAATAACTTAACGAGGTATAACATGGTAAATGGAAGAGTAAAATAATTACATACTAGTATGGCATGGTAAACAGGTAGTCACATGAATCATATAATAGCAGGGTAAACTGGTAGTCACATAAATCATATAATGGCAGGGTAAGCGGATGAAGTGGTAATCTGAAGTATAAGCTTAGTAGTCAACCCAAAGTGGAATGAGAGTATGACAAATCAAATGAACTGGAGTATAGTAGGGTAGTCGGAAGAATCACATAAGGATACTGAATGAATGAGTAATCAACGGACAACTAAAGATGAGAAATATAGAATATGGTGCATTGTGGAATAACATAAGGTACAATATAGGTGTATCAAAAGTGTAAAGGTTTTCGAGAATCTACCACGAGCCCATAAACATATCATATTATAAACATCATAATCATGGTCTTCATAAGTAACATAATGGAGTAGCTAGCTCCCAGAGTTGTGAAAGGCGTGTATTGCACACAACACCAGTCACCAGAAATAAATCAATCATATCATATCGATCATATACGTAAGATCTAGGATGCATCTATACGCCCCTACAGAAATCATAGTGGCCAAACATATATCCTTGAGCTCATAAACATATAACAGAAAAGGGACGGGATGGTTCATCACTCGACCACCCTGGAGTCATGCCATTGGTGCATCAATGACATGGCCATGTTACCTTCATGGCTATGGAAAATGGCTCGGGTATCAAACTGAATGGTCAAAGGCAAATGCAAAGTTTAGCAAAATGCGTAAGTCATCAGAATATCATAGGTTCATAATCAAAGGTTCATAATCAAAGGTTCATAGCAAAGGTTCATGACAAAGGTTCATGGCAAAGGCTCAATTCAAAGGTTCACATCAAATGGTTCAAGGTTCATAATCAAAATAGCTAAAGATCAAAAGATGCGTAAGAGATCATGAGAAACCTTAAGAGAAAGGTCAGAATATATGTACCTTATTCAAAGCAAGTAAACAGGAAAAGAAAGGTCACAAGATGGTCACTCCCGCTTCACAGAACCAATACGAATTAGATAACGTTTATTATAAGATACCCATTTTAGACGGCTTTCCATTTTTTATTAAGTTTCCACTTTTAGCGAGTTTCCGTTTTAGTAACTTTACGAATTACAATGACAATTTATTAAACTTAAAGCTTAATATTACCAATATCATAGTTTAGAGTTGATTGTGTCAATTTTCTAAAGATTAGGGTCTAATATGACAAGTTATAAAAGTAAAAGGTTTGCATGCGAAAATATCAAAGTTTAAGGTCTAAAATGAAAATAAATATATATAAATCAAATGTAGTTACTGATTTCAAAATTTCTTATGCACTTACATTTCATTTTACTTTTCTTTTTTTATATCTCGACATGCTAACTTCATGCTTATTCGCGGTTCAAACGGCTAACCAACGCGACTCGAAAAACACACCTAGTGATAACCCCCCGACTCATCTTCCCCGAAACACTTTCAACTCACCGTACAACTTATCCATTAAACCCACGATCGCCCTTAAACTTACCCATTTTACCCTTTGTGTTAAGAGAAACAAAACCAAACCAATCGTACCCTTTTTACCATTGCTCGCGGCCCACATGGCTAACATTTACAGCCAAGTGATCATACCTTACGACTAACACCCAACTCAACTATCCCGACACACTTTCAAAACTCCAAATGACCCATACATTATTTCCGTTATTAGCTTCAATTTACATCACACGACCATGTGTAACACATATTTATTTGATATATCTTACGAGTTTAACTCATGTTCATGCACAAGTTAACTACCCAATCACATCAAAACACGAGTACATGTTTTACGATTTAACTTGTATGCCTTACTCTATTTTGACAAATCAACTTACGCACACCCTTTCATTTAACAACCATAATACGAGACACATAAAAAACATACTACCCAATCATTCCCCTGACTTTGACAACCATAACTCACACGACACCGTAAGATACACCATTTTAGTCCCAAAATACGAGTCTACACCAACTGTTTTAAACGAGTAGAAACATCACAAACCTTCACATGAAATCTCAACCTCTCATACATTAACACAACCTTGGGTTTCTTTATTCATAGAGTTTCATCACATTCATCACAGGTTGCTTTACTTTGATTCATTCAAATTAAGATTAGGTCGACTAGATCAGGTTTAGTGTCGAATAAGGTATGGGTCGAATCATGCCAGACCATGTTCAAAAGAAAACAAAAATTATAGGTCGAACGAATCAGATTAGGTCGAATACATATGAGGTCAAATGGGTCAGCAACATGGGTCGAATATATCAGGTTTTTTAGCAGGTTATATTTCATGATTTCATGTAGCGTTTTTCGAACAGCAACAAAACATATATGAATGGATTACCATTAACTGATTAGGTTTAGGTGATGATAGACGGTGTCGTTTATTTTTTCAGAGCTTTTACCTCTTCATCTACAAGCCATGTCTGCAGAAGAAGAGGTACATTTAAGCTCTTCATCTGCAAGAAGAAGACCATTTGTTTTTTGTGCTATTGAAGTACTTCTTTCATTTTCCCTCTTATGTCTGCATTGGTGTAGAGGAAAGAAGTGAAAAAAAGACCTAAATTATGTCTGCATTGGTGAAGAGGAAAGAAGTGATTAAATCCTCTTATGTCTGAAAAAAAACAAACGGTCTTCAAAGATAATGTCTGCGCGCCTACAGACAAAAGAGGAAAAAAGCTCTTCTTTGAAAAAAACAAACAAGGCTGGGCGTACATGTACATGAATTGATTAAAAGAAAGCAATGGGATGATGATGTTGACATGGTTGCTAACGAGACACAGAAAGAGGATCAAAACTCACGAACGCCCAACTTGAAAGATCTTAAACTCACGAATGGACACCACCACTTCATGCAGTAAACCCTCGATCTTTTCTCGTGTCTTGAGAGAAAAAATAATAACTAGAAACTTATTTGTGTTTTAGGGTTTTGGTATGGGAAGTGAGATGAATGTGGTATTCATATCGATATAAGGTGGATAGTTAATGCTGATTGCCGAATTTTAGGGGATACTTATTCCCCTCAAACCATTTCCAAACTAATTGAACTTATCCTCTATTTAAAGTGTACAAACTGAAAATAAAACTGGTTCTAGCACATGGGTCATAGGGCGTGTGATGATATTTAGTTTAGGAATATAAGTGCCGAATTTTATGTAACTTAGGTTATAGGTGAAATGTTTAAGGTTTAATATATAACATATAGTTTAGGTTTTGTATTATTCATATAGTATATGATGGTGTCATAATTTAATTAGGTTAAGTTTTTAATTGCTCACTTTAATGATCTCTCAAATCTTAGGATATTATAATTCTTCTATTATTATCGTGAGCGAAACAAATATTTACAAATTCGAATTTGCGGGTTTTGCAATTGTACTCTACATGAGTCAAAAGACCCAAGTTCTTTCAATAATTCTCTCATACGCCGAAACATGTAGTGGGGCGGGAAAAGATAACAAGTCATTCAAACCCTAGACCGTGTTATGATTATAACCAAATAACTTATGTGTTTAGTACGCGAATAATTATAGAATATGGTTTCGGAATAGGGTAGGGCAAGAACTTAAGCCCTATGACGAGATACCTCGTTTGCATTGCGTTATAAACACACAAGATATTGATAGTAGATCAAATACTGGTCATTACTAAAAAAATAGATCTTTAGTTTTAAAATCAAAATTATAAATAAAATTCTTGCAAGTCTCGTCACGGGTGCCAGTTACCTCGAAAGCGAACCACATAGAAATGCATAAGACTTTACAAGAAAAGTTTATAATAAATCTTTGTATCATAGTTTTTACTCATCACTTATACAAAAAGCTTATAATATTCTTTTCAAAAAACCCTTAGCTTTTAACTGGAGTCATCACTTATACAAAAAGCAAATAATAAACCATCAACAAAACAAATATAACAATTATCAATACTACCTATTAAATAAAGAAAAAATTACACGTTTGGTCCCTGTGGTTTGCCCAAAATAACAACTTTAGTCCCTAATTCACTTTTATTACACCAACCATACCTAATTTTGAAACTCTGAACCGTTTTAGTCCCTAATTTGGATGTACGTTTGTTTCTCCCCTTATCTTATTAAATGAAAAGGGCATTTATGTATTTTCTAATTATCTTTTATAATAAAACCCAACCACCCCCGTTGACTTCTCATTTCCCTCCCATTTCTCATCACATCGATACCCAAAATCTAAAAACACAAATCCCAATTGCCAAATCCGATCAATTATTAACCCTAGAAATCAAAACCCCCAAACTGATCATCTCATTTTAACTGATGGTTGGTAATCATTGGAGAATATAAGAGAAGCATGAAGGCAATGGACCCCTGAAAGCATACGGTAAAGAAACCATTTAAACTAATGTGTTAAATACTTTTTTTCATTGACATTACCTTGAAAACATGATATTAATTGTGGTTTTGTTATTGCATTTTTAGAAGGACACCCTACTATGTTTTCTACAAAAATACATCATGCTGGAAAGTTTAAAGACTATGATGAAAGGAGGTATGTTAATGGTTTAGTTGCATATGTGGATGGATTTGATATGGATGAGTTTTCAGTACATGAGTTGAACGATGTAATGGATGAATTAGGTTATGTTAATGATGAAGAAGCTATTTACTATCATTATCTGATTCCTAGGACTAATTTAGAATTTGGACTAAGAGCTTTAGGAAATGATCTTGATGTACAAGGTTTAGCTAGGTATACAAAGGATAATAAGTTGATTAAGGTTTATTGTGACTACCAGTCACACTATTCCCACTCCCAATAATGTACATGAAACTATGCACTTTATTGTTGAAGAGCTTTTGAACATGAACTATTATGAATTTGATCCCTTTGATGATAATGTGACTGAAAGGGAGAATGGAGGGCCAAGTGTTCATGTGAATGAAAGGGTGAATGAAAGGGCCAAGTGTTCATGTGAATGAAAGGGTGAATGATAATGAGAATTTTAAACCTTTAGAAACATTGGTTGAGCATGATCAACATTGTGAAACACTGGATGTGGAAGACTCAGATGATGATGACAGTAGTTTAGATCATGATGACAGAGATCACTTTGATGATGAAGAGATGTAAAACCATAAAATCATAAGCGTGTGAAATGACCATTTTGCCCCTGAAGTTAAATAATTCGAAAACTCAAAAAACCGTTAATCTCGTTAAATACGTTTAACACCGGGCTCATAAATAAATTACGCAAGCTATGATAAATATATTTTATTTATGACTACAAGTAACTGTTACAAATTTAAATGATTTCTAAGCATCAAATTATATTATGGCATATACAATTTAACTTAAACCATAAAGACGTCCAAATACATTAACTTGAGATAAGATTGATAAATATGGAATGAATCAATCTTCCCTTTTTGTTGGCCTTAATCCACGCCAAATTAACTTCCTGCATCCCTTTTATTTTTCCAAATTATTCTCTAAAATTACTCCTTATAATTATCACATATCATTTAAAATAAGAAGCAAGGAAAACCCTAAACTCCCTACTCAAAGTTACGGCAAAAAAAAAGGTTCTATCCCTCCTCCATCTTTTCTGTTTCTGTCGACACAAATCAGTCCAAAGAAGGGGCTCGAAGGTTCTTGTAAGGCTGCCATAATCACGTGTTTTGTACGAGGTTGCTTGGGTTGCATCGTGGGTTAAAGTTGCTGCTTGCTGTCATGGGTATTAAGGCACAAAAGGGGTGCCTTGGTTTGTTGTGTTGTCCATTGTTTCCTGCTACTTGTGTCACGCTACAAAGGTAACACGACCACTTCGTTTTTCCTTTCCATTTTCTTGAATCTGGTCACGTCATGCTGCCCTTCTATGCGCATGGGTTATGTCCTATGTCATGTATCATAAATTGTTAAAAAGGTGACCAAGTAAATCAAGGTTATACGTCTCATAAATTCATGAAAACTAACCCATGTATGTCGACTAATAATGCTCTACATGAAGTGGTATAAAATCTGTTTTTGAGCCCTAAAACATGTTATATTGAATGTTAAACCTAAGCTAATAATAACCTAGTATTAATCACATAAAAATCACGGCTTGGAACCTTTATATATATGTCGATAAGAGTGTGTGAATCTGGTCCTTGGAAGATGTTTTGTAAACCCCTCGTTATGCTCTTTCTTTGGTCATTAACATGCGTAAAATGGAACTTGAATAAGGTGTATACATCTAGTACTATTATTAAGGGGCGCATACAATCTGTTTTGGGGAGGGGCTAGGTCTCGTTAATATTAAGGTTCACACAAGAGTTTATGTTAAATTGTATTAATCATGTTAAAGGGTAAATAACATATATGGTATTAATAATATTGATCTAGTATTTCGTTAATTAATGGATTCGTTGTCGCATGGTTTGTTTTGGTTGTGTGAGTCTTGACCTAAAATATTTAACCACATAAGAACATATAATCTTGTACTAGTCGTAGTTAAATGGTTAATAACGAGAATTGAATGCGTAATCTAAAGTTAAGACTTGTTATACGACTTATGTAAAATTCAAGGGTAGAACTATCATTATGAAAACTAAAAGGTTTGATTGGTAAATATAATGACTAAAAGGGCTAAATGAGTAAAATGAGTAAATGTGTCTGATACGCTTACACATCGCGTTCGGGGTCAAAGGAACTTCCTTTTCGTCGAGCAAGTTTTTCAACACCCTAGGTAGTGAACCAAATCGTTGTAGTGTAGTATTAGGGTAAGCCACGGGTATTGATATCGTTCTCTAGGGGAATAGGAATGCTAGTGAGAAGTTACTACGCTAAGGTTGAGGTTGAAGAAGATTATTTTTTATCTTTTTTATCTTTTTTAGGAAATGGAAAGGTACGAATCTCGGGGTTTGGATTTGGGGGTTGGTATTTCTACCGATTACTCTACTATTATCTATTCTAATTAACTAAGCTAGGGGTAGTTCAACTATAACCATCTCACAATCTTGTTCGGGTTTAGGTTCCATGTTCTTAAAAACTAGGTCTTTTTGATCATGATGCCTAAGGTTCGATAAATCCTCCTTATCCATTTCCTCAAGTTGTGACAACTGATGGTTTATGCTTAGGAGGCTTTTCTCAAAAAATTTTCAGAGGGTCTCACTAAAAGGAGTTGATTCTAACAATGATCGTTGAATAGAAGCCACACAAGCACAAAATTTATCAAATCCATCAAACCTTACACCCGTCTCCTTTTGGATATGTCTAAGATCACTCACAAATTCATTAGAACAATAAAAAGCAATCCAATCTGCGAAGTTCAATTGTTCCTCATTTGTTAATGATTCAAACGCAATTTCACTTAAGCACAAATGAAAAGGGTTTTACGAACACAAACACAAAGAAGGGGGATAGACTACAAGGAAGCTAAAAATGAGAAAAAAATCTTACTTGATAGGAATCAAACAAGGGAACCTAAACGAGATAAAGATCTAACTAGCTATTCTATTCCCCGGCAGCGGCGCCAAAAACTTGATACGCTTACACAGCGCGTTCGGGGTCAAAGGAACTTCCTTTTCGTCGAGCAAGTTTTTAAACACCCTAGGCAGTGAACCTAATCGTTGTAGTGTAGTATTAGGGTAAGCCACGGGTATTGATATCGTTCTCTAGGGGAATAGGAATGCTAGTGAGAAGTTACTATGCTAAGGTTGAGGTTGAGGAAGATTATTTATCTTTTTTATATTTTTTAGGAAATGGAAATGTACGAATCTCGGGGTTGGTATTTCTGCCGATTACTCTACTATTATCTATTCTTATTAACTAAGCTAGGGGTAGTCTATGTCTATTGTTGTGTGCTCGTATGATGATTAAAAATATATTTACTTAGGTTTTATTACTCCCTAGTTGTCTCCTATTGATGGTTGAATTGT
Source organism: Chrysanthemum makinoi (assembly GCA_910596185.1). Lineage (NCBI taxonomy): Eukaryota > Viridiplantae > Streptophyta > Magnoliopsida > Asterales > Asteraceae > Chrysanthemum > Chrysanthemum makinoi. Next base: position 59,286,007 of record OU343219.1, read on the forward strand.
CACGTCCTTATTCTTAACGCGTTGTGTCTCTAAGGTCGTAGGGTATGCGTTTATCCCTATCTCTTTGAAGCTACCAAAGGTTAATGACTACAAAATCTCTAGGATTCATAAACTTAACACTAAGGTATTCTTTGGATGTTTAGCCTATAATAACTCTAGGTGATTATAAACTAAGGTTCAACAAAGATTAATCAAGCATTAATAACACAACGAATGACCTATCGCAATACTAGGTCAATCACAATTAAGATAAGAGACAACCAATCAATATTCAATAACTAGGTTTCATATTACCTAAGCAAACACACAAATAAATTAGCCGGACATGGAGAACATGCAAGCATACACACAATCAATTGAAGACATAATTGAATCAATGAAGTAAAACACTTATCTTGATGTAAAATAGGGTATGGAACCCTAAAATACTGTACAAGACATCCTTGGTTCGGTTTAGGTTTTTACTCCACAAAACTACCTCTCTAAAAACTGAAAAATTCGGATTCTATATATAGTGTTACAAACTGCGACGGCGTCACTCTTTAATTGTGACGTCGTCGGGTCGCCGTCATTAAGTTTTCGTCTTGGCCACGTTATCATTGTGACGGCGTCACTTTATGCCCATGACGTCGTCGCCTTCAGTCTCTGACGCCGTCTGGATCAAATCTAGGCCGTCTGAGCTGCGACGCCCTACTCTTTTAAAACCTAATGCCGTCACTTGAAAAATGTCAATTTGCTCTTTGAGTCGTCACAAAACATGTTCCGATGGCGTCACAAATAGAACTTGACGCCGTCCCCTTTAGTTCCAGCAGCTTGAGTGTCTCGATTCTTGACTTTGGCCATTTTCTTCGAATATTCGCGCCTTTTCGTCATAATAAATGTCATTCCAGCAATTTGCCTTCAAGAGACATAAAAAGTGAAAAAGAACGAAATTAAGTAGTAACGGATACAAAAGTGATCAATTAAGGGCTTAAATGACCCCTCAAAAAGGTACCTTTTAAATCCTTATCAGTGTCATATTTACACTTAAGACCCTACACTTTATAGTATTTACACGTTAGACCCTAAACTTATGAAATTTGGCATAAATGATCCTTAAAGTATAATAATACTCACTTTACCTAATGTGTCTTTAAATGCATCATAAATGGCTAAAGTTACTAATTATGAAAACCTGCCTAAAATAGAAAGTTGCCTAAAATGGAAAGTTACTTAAAATAGCTAAACTACTTAAAGTAGAAACTTACTAAATAAGGAAAGTTACTATATTGGGAAAATTACTAAAAATGGAAAGACGCTTATAAAACGTAAGGACTTAATCCGAAATAAATACTTAAACCTCGTCTGATAAATGTATGTCCTTTCACTTCTGTAGATCCCTCGAGGAAGGAGTGATCTCTCGTTGTCTATATTTCCATCTGTTTGTATTTTGCTTTGCTGTGTGATAAGGTACAGATATTCTGACCTTATCTCTTAAGGTTTCTCATGATTCGTATACATCCTTTGATACTAGCTTTGAACTGTTATGCTTTTACTCTAAGCCTTCTTATTAGGGCTTCCCTATGACTTTGCTATGCACCCCTTTGATTGAATCTCTGATATGAACTGTATGATTATGAACCTTTGATTATGAACCTTCTGATTATGAGCCTTCGATATGAACCTCTGATTATGAAACTATGTTATGGAACTCTGATATGAACCTTTGACTTCTGAACCTTTGATATGAACCCTTATGATATGATTATGCTTTGACCCTTCAGTTTGATACCCGAGCCAAATATATTTCCCTAGTCATGGAGGTACCATGACCATGTCATTGATGCACCAATGGCATGACTCCAGTGTGTACGAGTGATGCTACACACCGTCCCTTTCTGTTATATGATTATGAGCTCAAGATATATGTTTGGCCACTATGTTTCTTCGGGGGCGTATGGATGCATCCTAGATATGTTTATGTTATGATATGCTATGATATGATTTTTATGGAGAATGATGTCGTGTGCAATACGCGTCTTCACATTCTGGGAGCTGATCACTCCACTGGTTACTTGAGGTCTCCCCTCCTACTGCATATGGTATCCCGAGGTCACCCCTCCGGATACAACGGTTACTATGATATGATATGTTTATGATATGTTATGGGCTCGTGGTAGATGACTGACCCCTTTTTCCTTTATGTTCATTATCCTTTGTTTATACCTTATGATATTCCCATTGCACCTTATGATTATGTTATCTTCATTACTTATCCTTCGATTATTCGCTTTGTTATATATCTGTTCACTGGGCTTTTTAAGCTCAGCCGCTTTTTCTTTTCCTGCGGTAGGTAATTAAGCTAGAAGCTAGGATTTAGCTATGGGTTTGAGTGATGAGCTGATATGGAGATTTATGGCCCTAGTCATCTTAGTTCTCGCTTGATTATGTCTTGACATTTATTTAGACTCGGATTAGGATTACTTATGTCTTTGGAATTTCTTTCCTTTCGTTGAACTTATGTATCGTTAAGCCGTGTTGGCTTGATTTTTCCTTTGATTATTTATTTAAGACTTCCGCTATTTTATTTATGTTCATTGTATATTCTCTGATACCATAATTGTAACACCCCAACCCTTAGAGTTGGGTGCGGTAGTTTTTGCCTTAAAGATTTGGAGGCATTACTTGTACGGTGAGTCGTGTGATAACTTTACTGACCAAAAAGTTTAAAGTATATATTCACACAGAAGGAACTCAATATGAGACAACGGACGTGGTTAGAACTTCTTAAAGATTATGACACGAACATCCAGTATCATCCGGGAAAGGCTAATGTAGTTGCTGATGCGCTGAGGTGAAAGTCGAGTATGATTGCTAGTTTGGAGATCGAGCCCAGGGTTCTTCATGATCTAGAGCTTTTGGATGTAGAGTTTTGTATCTGGGGTTATGACGGTTATTGGGCTAGTATGAAAGTAGAGTCCAACCTTATGCTGTAGATTAAGGAAGCTAAGAAGGATGATGGTGAGCTTTGGTTTGTGGTTCAGAATATCGAGGCGGGTAAGCATACTGAGTTTAGTGTTGATGGTTTTGGCGTCGTGTGGTATGAGGGTCGACTTTGTGTGCCGAATGACCCTGCTTTGCGTGAAGCTGTTTTGTCCGAGGCTCATAGTTCCCCTTTCACTATTCATCCTAGTTCTACCAAGATGTATCGGGATATTAAGCAAAGATTTCTGGTGGAATGGTATGAAGCAAGATGTGGCTTCTTTCGTGGCTAAGTGTATGACCTATCAGCAGGTTAAGATTGAGCACCAGAGGGCTAATGGTTTGTTGCAGCCGTTAGATATTCCTACATGGAAGTAGGAAGAGATCTCCATGGATTTTGTCATGGGTTTGCCTCCTACTCGAAAAAGACATGACGCGATTTTGGTGGTTGTTGATCGACTAACCAAATTCGCTCATTTCTTACCTATCCGGAAGGACTTTCGTGTTACTCAATTGGCGGAGATTTTTCAGCAAGAGATTATTAGACTACATGGTACTCCTACTGCTATTATTTCTAATAGAGATCCGCGATTCGCGTCTCATTTTTGGAAGAGTCTGCAAAGAGCTTGGGGTACGCGTCTTAAGTTCAGTACCGCTTTTCATCCTTAGCCTGATGGTCAGACGGAGAGGACCATTCAGACTCTTGAGGACATGTTGAGGGCTTGTGCATTGGAATGGACCGGGAATTGGGATGAGTATATGTGCTTGGTGGAGTTTGCCTACAACAATAGTTGGCACGCTAGCATCAAGGCAGCATCGTATGAGCTATTATATGGGAGGAAATGTAGAGCACCTATTTGCTGGGATGAGGTAGGTGAGCGTTTGATTGAGGGTCCGGAGATCATCGAAGTTACTAATGAGAAAGTGGCGGTTGCTAGGGAGAGATTGAAGGAGGCTCGTTCATGGCAAAAGTGTTGTTCCCCGTTCACTATCGTTTAAAACAGTTTAAGAATATAAAACAAGTTAATAGTGAACAATGACTGAAATTAACATAAGTAACACACACAAAGTAATTTTCAACATCATATTCTGTATTAGAAATCAATCAAAAAGAATACGTTACCCAAGTACTTGCGGAACAGTACTTGGGATTGAAATGACAAAGTTTGGTGACTCATCTCTAAGCTCAGCTAAGTCCTGAGCACAACTCTTAGAACCCACTGAGCTATCTCAGGATTAAGTATTTGGAGGAGTGAAAAGATGGCTTGCGGTATGTGTGTGTTTTACAATTCACAAGCTTAACCTTTTCACTCCATCTCATATGCTATTTATACATGTATGAGTTTTAACTCTTTCCTAAGTGACAAACTAACATCTTACAGTAAGACAAAATACGATGCATTTTGTCTGTTTACAAAGGCTATTCTAGGTAAGAGACAAGACTACTTTCCTAAGGTCGTTGATGACACGAGCCCGATCTTTGCCATTCAGGGAAATTTGACTTTGGTTGATAAGTACTTCGTCTTATCTGATTCAAACTTATCCCGCCTTGTCCCGCTCAATCTTCGCCTTTACATTCTTCACTTCTACTTTAGTTTGTCTTCAATGTAAGTAGTTGGAGAGGAGTCTTAGGGATTCAGTGAGTTATTGTCATCACTCACTGAATCTATCAACTTTTCTTGACTCACTTTCACCCTTTAAGTTCCGCCTTACTTAGTGGAGAGACTTCTTCATCGCCTCATACTGAGTATCCTTAAGATGACTCACTGAGATACTATGCACTCAGTGACCTGTTAGTGTTTAACGGACTAGATACTTGGGCTATTTTCTATTCAAATCCTAGATTAAGGGGTTTGAGTATTTACTGAACCCAACAGTCTCTCCCTATTTGGATATACAAATAGCCTAAGTGTTTGATCAGTGTAAGTGAGCAAATGGCTTCTTCTTACACTGAATGTACTAATGAATACAATCAGGAACACTGAGTAATTTAACAAAAACATACATATTTTATTGATCAGATTACATGGCTCCTATCACTAGTACAAAAACATAAATCAAAATGACCAGTCTAGATGGATTCCCAAGACTTCAAGCTTGACTTTCTTTGTGATCGTGTTTCCTGTCAGATGCTCTTTATCTTGGCATTTAAGTCAGCACAGATTTTGATATTTGCAGGAGTCTGAATTTGAGAAGCCACTGGTATGTAGCTTAGCATTGTTGCCACTCCAGCCTTATCAATATCGCTCCACCTTTGGAACGCTGGGTTTCCATATTCATCAATGAAAAATAGCCCTCTTCAGGCTTTTCAATCACCAAACAGCTTTTACAAACTTAACACCTTCAGCGCTCCTGTTGCATTCGAAACCGTGCACTTTTATCTCAAATGGAACTCAACTCTCTTCCTTTGCCGTGGATGATTGTGGTTGAGATCCTTGAGGTGCAAGTATAGCAGTTGAATCCTCGTTGTGCTGGTGCATCCCTCAGTCTTTCATATCTTTTACTGACCATTTTCATCAGCTCCTTAACCACCGCATTCTTCTTCTTTTCAATAATTGGACCAAGCTCATCGAAGTTCGTGATCCCAAAGTCAGTGAATTTTAGGGGATCATGAACCTCGAAGTGTCTTTATCATCCCTTCAGAAACATTCATGGCGCGTGGTTTGGTATTGGGGATGATTTTGAAATCTATGATCTTTTCAGGTAGCCTTCGGCTTGTCATTGTCCAGTTGTAATGCTCAATTCGCCGCCGAGGGCTTCAGCTTTTCTTTTCTTTTCTTCCAACTGTTTTCTCATTTCAGCCATCTGAGCAGCCTAAGCTTCCTTGAACTTTTTGTCTTGCCTCGACCCTTTTAAGCTTCTTAGTATCTATTCCAACGTTTTCATCTTCTTCAGCGACTACCTTTACCAGTGCCTCTCTGCTTTTTCTTTCTTCCTCAGCAAGTTTCTGTTTCCTTTCTTCTTTTGCAAGATAGGTACTTAGCTGTCAATGTGGTGTGAGCGAGGTATTCTAAGTTGCCATCTTAAAGGGAATCTTCTCGTGCTCAGGTGGTGTTGTCATTATGCCTTTTCCTTTGTCCTGGCCTGAAGAAGAAGATGCTACCAGGGGCGGTGTTGTTGTTATTATTGGTGTGACTTGTCTGTTTTGAGCGATTTGTTGGCTGAAGCGACTTGTCAGTTTGAGCGATTTGTTTATTGAAATTTAGTGTTTGTCTTCGTGTTACGTTTTACGGTTTTCTCTTGATTTAGTAAAATCTCGTGAAAGAATCTATTTCCTGGTTTAATCATAGAGTTACAAAATCCCGTGAAATCTGTAATTATATCTACCAACGTGCCTACAATCATCTCTTCTGTAGCTGAGGACATTCAAGCAGCTGGATCAGATACTCGTCCACCTATGCTTGACAGAACTGATTATGACTCATGGGCTCAACGAATTAGGTTGTACTGTTTGGGAAAGGAAAATGGGGTTAACATTCTCAAATCAATTGATGAAGGACCTTATCAGATTGAGACTACAAGAGACATACTTGAAACTGCTGCGGATGGTACAGTGATCTTAGGTTTGGACAGACCAAAGACGTATGATGTGCTCAATGATAAGGACAAAAGAGATACGACGCCGATATCGTGGCTTCAAACATTATACTTCGTGGTCTTCCAAAAGACATCTACAAGTTAATCAATCACAACACCGGCAAAGGCAGTTTGGGACAATGTTAAGATCCTCTCTGGTTCTGAATTGACCAAAGGAGACAGGGAATCTCAATTGTATGATGATTTTGAGAACTTTGAGATGAACCCCGAGAAAGTGTCACTGAATACTATGTGAGGTTCCACAAACTTGTGAATGATATGAGGAATATCAAAATGACCATGCCAAATATTCAGCTCAACTCAAAGTTTGTGAACAACATGAATCCCGAATGGCACAAATTTGTCACCTCAGTCAAGCTAACCAAAGGATTAAGGCACACCAACTATGAGCAATTGTATGCCTACCTACTTCAGAATGAGAAGCATGCTATGTTTGAACGAATGATTCTTGAAAAGTTCAAATCTAATCATGGAGATGCAAGCTCATCAAATGACTCAACATTATTCTACACTAATGTGGGAATTACCACCAAAGCCTCTCAAGTCATACCAACGGGTAACGGTAACCACAAGCTCATTCCAGATCCAGCATATAAGCCTCCAGACTCTAACACAATCATGGAACATTTCATCAATCAAATGGCTCTTATGGTTAAGCAAAATCTGAACCTCACTCCACACACTAACAATGATATTAGAACTGCATCCAATCTACACAATCATGCTATTGTCAGAGATGGTAAGATCATGGTACAACCAGTGCAAGGAAGATAGTATGAACAAGGAAAAGGTGGAGTAGGTGGAGGGTATGTGGCTAATCAGAATCGTGGAAGGAATGCAAATCTAGGACAAGGAAAGCTAATCAAGTGCTACAACTGTGGTGGTGAAGGACATATTGCAAGGAACTGCACATCTCCAAAACACCCTAAAAATGCAGAGTATTTCAGGGACAAGATGCTGCTGGTACAAGCTCAGGACAATGGAGCGGTATTGAATGAAGAAGAGTTGCTGATTCTTGCTGAGGGAAATGCCAAAACATATGATGCTGATGTGGATGAGCAGCCTATTCAGGAAATAGGTCACAATCATCAAAATGCCTTTCAAGTTGCTGACTGTGATGCATTTGACTCTAATGTCGATGATGAACCTACTGCCCAGACAATCTTCATGGCTAGCATTTCTCCAATGGTCTCTCCAAAGGTCTCATCACCACAAAAGGCTGGTCCATCCAAAGATTCAATCATTTCAGAGGTATTAAAACTATACGATGAAGTTGATGAGCAAAAGATACATAACAAAGTACAATCACATGAAACTAATGGATCAGATATAGATAAAGTGGGTAATAGTAATATTGCCCGTATGATCAATATGTGATACAAAGTGAAAGTGAGATTGTACCAAGTGATGCATCTTCTGCAGTCAATGATGACTATATTTTTAATGAATACACTGCATGTGCCCCTGATGATTCTATTATCTCTGAACTGAATGCCTATAAAGAACAAGTTGCTATTTATGAACAACGTGCTAAGTTTGAGTTAACTACCCGTGAGCAGGAAATGGATGACCAAATGCGTACAATTATTAGAAAAAGTAACTTTAGGGAAGAAATATTAAAACAAGAGCTAGATTCCTTAAAAGACAAACTAAACAAAACTGTTAAGCAAAAGCAAGAACTTCAAGAAAATGTTAAAGTGCTTAAATAGGAATTTAATGCTAAGGAATCAAAACTTTTAACTGATTTTTCCAACCTAAAAACTTTGAAAAACAAGTTTGAAAATAAGTTGTACGTACAAGGGAATACCATTCAGACTGCTCACATGATCACTAAGCACGGAGTCTTAAGCAATAAGCATAGTATTCCTCTTGTAGAGGAGCCAAATCCTGAGTATTGCAAAAAGGCTAAAGCTTTCCATACGATTGTATATGATGGTAATGAGATCCTCAAGCCTAGGCAAACACCATCATGTATTGGAAGCACGGAAAAGGATATAAAATTAGAAGATGCCTCTAGGGAGAAAATGGATAAGAAGCTAAAAGACCCTGAGTGTAAAAAGAAAAACATAACGATCAAACCCCATGATTACACTAAAAAAAATTGGATTTCCCTGAACATGTTTAAGCCTTAAACTCAATTAACCCCAGAACAAGTTTCTTGGAAAAAGGACATAGATATGCAAAAAGCAAATGTACTTGTTGAAACAACCACTCCCCTTAGGAAAATGCCTCCAGCTACTGTGTATCCTCCGAATACACCAATGCATTTAGTTCCTAGAACCCTTACCACTAAGAGCAAAACCTTAATCAGCCTGTATGTTGTTTATCAACTATTCGTTGATTTTGAGAAGACATATAAGAAAAGAATCACACCTACAGGGATAACTGAAGGGGAGAGGGGTTTTGAGCAAACTAAAGAATGGTATTTAACTGAAGTCATGCCTTTCTTTAAACAGTTAAAAATCAATTTGAGAGTCTTCAAAAGGGGATAGACTCAGAGATTAAAGAAATCGAAAAAGAATTTGATGCAGTGATAGTTGAGGTCAATAATTATGAACGGGAACTTAAATATAATGAAATTGAAAGAAAGAATCTGCATATCTTAAATGAGAACTTTATTTCGAGTTGTGTTGCTCAAGATGTGTTTTATACTGTTACTAAGTATTCTATTACTGCTTCTCAATTTCATGAAATATTTGTTGCTTTGAAAGTTTCCTATGATCGTGTCATTGAGCTTGAAAACAAAAAATCAAAACTAAGTGAGAAAATTGACCAGGATGATCACGATAACTTGGTAAAACATTTTTTTAAGCTGGAAGTTGAACATTTTGATTTGCAACTAAAATATCAACATCTCAAATAAAGTGTTAAAACCTCAAACATGAAGATATCCTTGGATGTTCCAGAGTTTGATGCAGTTTTTGAAATAAACAAACGTGACGAACAGATTCAAGCTCACTGTAACACGATCAGAAAGTTGAAAACCCAAAGAAAAACCCTAAAAACGATTTTTCCTTTGGCGACATACGAATCCCTTATTCCCTAAAACTTCGATCACATGCCTGCTCAAATCGATTCTCAATTGTTTTAATTTGTTTTAATTCAGTGATTCATGCGTGGGTTACTTGATTGATTCATCTTAGTACAATCGTTTTGAACTTTTGGTTGATTGTTGTCGACTTTTAGGGTTTCGCAATTCTGTTTTAACTTTGATTATCATTCGTACTATGCATGGCTGGGTTTGGTTAGTTTAATTGTGCTATAACTCATGTCTTAACATTGTTAGGACGATCGAATTGAAGAGTGGTGTAGTTTCTTCGTGTTTTTTTAGTGGTTTTTTTCTGGTTCTCGTTTTAGGGTTTTTTGTTATTCGTTAGGGTTTCTTCTCACTCGTGTTTTGTTTGCTGATTTATATGGCGAATACTGGTGATGGTACTGTGGATGTGGATGCATTAAAGGCTCGTATGCAGAGGTTTAAGGATATGGAAGCTGGAAACGTGGAACATCCGATTCAACCCAGATTAGCGACTAGGGTTTTGCGCAACCCTAGTCCAGTTTCCAGTGATAACAACGATCCAGTTCATGTTTCAGGGGCTGTTTCTGATGGTGATCGACTACCTTCACAGGTTAAACCTAAAGAGAATATTGTTTCTTCTACTTTCGAATCTGGTAGAAAAAGTAGTGATGGTAGAACTTTGGATGACAATTCGTTTTGGGAGGTGGGTACTGCTGGTGGCATGAGGACATTAAGCTCACAAGAATATCCTTCGCTTGAGGTTCATCTTGCGTCTAAACGAACTAATATTCCTGTTTCGGGGTCATCTAGCAAGCATGGGGGTATGGACACTCATAATAATGCAAGTTTACCTTTTGGAGATAACGTGGGTGTTGGTAGTCAAGGTGGACGTTGGCATAGGGTACAAACAAGTGGTCCTTTGCCAAAGGTTGATGAATCAATGCATGCTAGGTCTGTCCAAACTACGGAGGTTAATGTACCAACTAAGTCCTATGTTGGTGCTACTAATGGTGCGACTTCGACAAATATTAAAGGTAAATCCAACTTTCGTTCATTATAAGTTGATAATGTTTTTAATGGTGTTGACGTGTCCATTCCTCTTAAGGTGGTACAAAATATTAGCACTAAATTTGATAACACCTTGTATGGATACTTCATTGGTAAGAGGATTGCATTTCCTGTGGTTGAGTATTTTGCACGTAATAACTGGGCTAAGTATGGTTTAAAACGAATCATGATGAATGCAAAAGGCTTCTTTTTCTTTAAGTTTGATTCCCAGGTTGGCGTGGAGGCTGTTCTAGAAGGAGGTCCGTGGATGATTAAGAATAGTCCTATTATTCTTAAAAAGTGGAACATGAGTACTAGTTTGACGAAAGAGGATTTAACCCGTATTCCGGTTTGGGTTAAACTTCATGATGTGCCGTTACAGGTATTTTATGAAGATGGTATTAGTATTATTGCAACACATATTGGTACGCCTATCATGCTTGATACTTATACTAGCTCTATGTGTATTGACTCGTGGGGTAGGAGTAGTTTTGCCCGTTGCTTAATTGAAATTGACTCTCATGCTCCCTTTAAGGAATCTATTACTAGTGGGGTACCATATATGGATCGACCTGGGTTTTCTTCTTAAACTATTAGGGTGGAATATGAATAGAAACCTCCTAGATGCGATGTCTGTTTGATTTTTGGCCACTCTGTTGAATCTTGTCCCAAGAAAATTGTGACTACACCGGTTGTGGAGGATAGGAATGATGGGTTTCAAGTAGTTGGGAAAAAGGGTAAAGCTAAAAGGAATGCTAAGGATAATAAAAGTGGTACGATTTTTAATGGGGTTCCGGTTAGTAAAAATATGCAATATAAACCCAAAGCTACTAACACTTCTTCTACTAGCAACCCTCCTCATGAAGTTGCTAGTACTAGTGCAGGTCATTCCCCCACCCAGGTAGGTAATTCTGTTTTACCTAATAAATCTACACCTACTGTCTCTAATGATGTGTCTAACATGGGTAGTCAACCTGCTCATATCTCATCTGTGGTAAGTAACCCAATTCTGGCTCCTAATATATCTACATCTAACCCTTTTGGTTCTTTGGCTACTTATGATGATGTTGATGAGAATAATGATCTGGCGGATGATGAGGATGTTGAAAATGTTTATGATGAATCCTTGTTTGATAAATCAGGGGCAAGCACTCCTGTTCTAAATGTTCCTGATGCTTAGTATAGCCTCTTGGAATATTAGGGGTTTGAACCACTCCCCTAAACAAAAAGAGGTTAAACAGGTGGTTAATGATAATAATCTTAGTGTGTGTGCTATTTTGGAATCTCATGTTGATGCATCTGTGGTTTATGATACATGTCGTAATGTTTGTCGTCGGTGGAAGTGGACGTCAAATGGTAGTCTCAGGTGATAAGGGTCCCGTATTATTCTTGGTTGGAATGATGATATTGTTGATGTTATTATTATGTCTCAAACTAACAGTGTTATGCATATTAAAGTTAATACTCGGCGGACAAAAAAACTTTCTTTTGTTCCTTTGTATATGCAGATAATTATTATGTTAATCGGCGCGCCTTTGGACCAACCTTGTGTGCCATGCCGTTTTATGCGTAGTAGGCCTGTTGGGTGATTTTAACTCGGCCCTTAAATTGGAAGATCATTCATGTGGTAGTTATACTCCTGACATTGCTATGCGTGAATTTAAAGATTGTGTTCAGCGAATGGAGGTTGAGGATATTAATTATACCGGTCTTCACTTTACTTGGAATCAGAAACCTAAAGGCTCATCTGGTATATTAAAGAAAATTGATAGGGTGATGGGTAATTTGATGTTTTCTGACTTGTTTACATGTTCTTTTGCTATATTTCAACCTTACCATATTTCAGATCATTCTCCATGTATTCTTCGTATACCTGCAGTAACTAAACCTAAGCCTAAACCTTTCAAGTTCTCTAACTTTCTTGTTCATAAAGATGGGTTTCGTGATATGGTTAATGCGGGATGGAGTCTTAATGTTCATGGATGTGCTATGTATCATGTGGTTCAACGTCTAAAGGGGCTGAAATCTCCTTTTCGTAAGCTTTTGCACAGTCAAGGTAATCTCCATGAGCGGGTGGTTAGGATTCGTAAGGAGCTAGATGAGGTCCAAAAGGCCATTGATATAGATCCGTCTAATTCAGCTATTCGTGATGAACATGCTCACTATCTCCTTGCATATAAGGAGGCTACATTAGATGAAGAATGGTTCTTAAAACAGAAATCTAAAGTTCAGTGGCTTCATGCTGGTGATTCTAATACGGCTTATTTTCATAATATTGTTAAAAGCAAATGTGCCCATAATCGAATTGAATTGGTTAGAGATGCAAACAATGCCTTGTACGAGGGTATTCATGTTGCAGGTGCTTTTGTTGCTCACTATGAACAGTTTCTTGGTATCGAAGGAAATTGTAATTCGTTTGATGATTATGGTATATTCTCTAATGTTCTTTCACACCAATTGGCTGATTCGATGGTTCGTCATGTTACGGATGCGGAGATAAAGGATGCTATATTTTCTATGGGGGATGATAAAGCTCCTGGTCCCGATGGTTATACAGCGGCTTTCTTTAAGAAAGTTTGGGATATTGTGGGTGCCGAGGTTATGGCTGCTGTTCGGGATTTCTTCATGAATGGTAAGCTTCTTAAGGAGATTAATCATACCATTATATCTTTGATTCCTAAAGTATCTACTCCGTCTAAGATTAATGACTATAGGCCTATTTATTGCTGTAATGTCTTGTATAAATGCATTAGAAAAATCCTTGCTAATCGTATTAAGGAGGGCCTTGGTCAGTTGGTTAGTATTAATCAATCTGCATTTGTTCCTGGTCGTCGTATATCTGATAATATATTACTTACCCAAGAGCTTATGCGGAATTACCATAGAGGAAGAGGTCCACCTAGATGTGCGTTTAAGGTTGATATTCAGAAGGCATATGATACGGTTGATTGGGCTTTTCGTAAGGCTATTCTGATTGGTTTTGGTTTTCACGCCAAAATGGTCGATTGGATCATGGTGTGTATCTCATCTACATCTTATTCTATATGTGTTAATGGGGATCTTCATGGTTGGTTTAAAGCTAAGAGGGGTCTTAGGCAAGGAGACCCGCTATCACCTTATTTGTTTACGCTGGTTATGGAAGTGCTAACTCTTATATTGCAGAAAAAGGTTTCTGATGCAGTGGATTTTCAGTTTCATCATCTGTGTGAAAAACAGAGAATTATTAACCTTTGTTTCGCAGATGACCTCTTCTTGTTCGCTAGAGGCCATCAGGATTCTGTTAATGTCATTATGCAGGCTTTGGAGGATTTCAAGAACTTCTCGGGTCTTGTCCCAAGTATCCCAAAAAGTACAGCTTTTTTTTGTAATGTGCCTAATGCTTTTAAAGCTGCTATTCTCCAGTCTATGCCGTTTGCAGAAGGTTCTCTCCCTGTTAGGTATCTTGGGGTCCCCCTTATATCATCAAGACTTCTTTATAGGTTCTTATCTCTTGCGGGTAGGCTTCAGTTGGTGAGGTCTGTTTTATCTTCGATGCATCTATATTGGGCTTCGGTTTTTATTCTTCCTACTCGTATAATTCATGAATTAGAGCAGCTTATGAGGGGTTTCCTTTGGTGTCAAGGAGAAATGAAAAAGGGAAAGGCTAAGGTTGCTAGGGAATCTGTTTGTAAGCCAAAGACAGAAGGTGGTCTGGGTATTTGTTGTTTGGAGGACTTTAACATTGCTCTCATGGCTACACACATTTGGAGTATTTTAACACATAAAGAGTCGTTATGCGTTCAATGGATCCATTCTTATAAACTTCGTGGGAGAAACTTTTGGGATATCCCGTGTTTGGGGGGATGTTAGTTGGGGATGGTGCAAACTTCTTCCGATTCGTGATTCGTGATTTGCTTACTGCTAGAGATATTACAAGGGCAGGGTTTAATTTATCTGACTCGGTTAGTGATCTGATTGCTAATGGTGTTTGGCGATGGCCGTTGGATTGGGTGCCTGGATTTCCATTGTTAGCTGCTCTCCCGGTCCCTAATCTTAACGATACTGACGATGGATTATTATGGCGCAAGCTGGATGGTAACTTTACTAGTTTTTTAGTTTCGGGTGCATGGGAATCATTGCGTCTAAGGGCTGATTTGGTTGAATGGTGTAATGTTCCTTGGTTCTCTCATTGTATTCTGAGGCATGCAATACATCTGTAGCTTGCTATTAAGCAAAATCTGAAGACTCAGGATAGGATGCGTCAATGGGATGTTGGTCCTGATGTTGATTTGGACTTGCTTAGATGCCCGCTCTGTGAATTGGTTCCGGATTCTCATTCTCATTTATTTTTTGAGTGCCAATTTTCTATGCAGGTTTGGTTTCAGGTTCGGATTTTATCTGGTATGGATGCGGTCCCACCTTCTTTGGAGAGTGTTGTTACAGTACTTATTCCTATTTCTAAGGGGCGATCGGTTAGTAGCATTATTTCTCAATTACTGCTCGCTGCTACTACTTACTTCGTTTGGATGGAGCGCAATGCTAGGATTTTCATGCGTAAGAAGTCTACTGTTGCTGAAGTGGTCAGCATCATTGTCTCTACAATTCGGTTGAAGCTGGTTACCTTCAGATTCAAGAAGCTAACCTCGCGGTCTCGGTTGATTCTGGATAAATGGAAGATTCCAAGTATTTGTATTGCGCACGAAGGGAGTGCCGGGTAAGGGTTGTACTCTTTTTCCCTACTCCAAGGTTTTTCCCTTTGGGTTTTTCTTGGAAAGGGTTTTTAAGGAGGCAGACTTCCTGGGTTAACTTGCTCCCTTTGTGGATTGGCTGGATGCGGGATGCTCGCTTGTTACAAGTTTTTTACTTGTTTATACCTAGTTAGATGATGTAATATAGCTAGGTTCTTTGTGTTTATGGCATGTCATAAACACTAGTTTATCAAGCTCTCCGCTTGAGGTTAATGTGGTACTTTAGCCACATTCCATTTGTACTTAACATTATTTTTTGGTTATATATTTACCGGGGTAAAACCGTTTACCCAAAAGAAAGTTGAAAACCCAAATTTCACAATTAAAGGGTGAAAAGAACAATGTGACTGGCTCCCAAATGCCTCCTCTTTTAGATTCTCAATTTTCTCAAAACTTTCATCTTAAAAATATCATTAACGTATTACAACAAGAAAATGAGAGTTTTCTAGAAGAAAATGAAAAGGTCAAACGACACTTCAAAGAGTTATACGATTCAATGAAAGTCACTCGTGACAAGAACAATGAAAAAATAACTTCGTTACAAAAGGAAATTGAGAATCTGAAGAGTCAGGTAAAAGGGAAAATGCCACTTGTCTTTAATGATAATGTTGCATCAAACGCATCTGCAGACTCTAAATATACTGTGACTATTAAATACATTCCTCCTCATCTTAGAAATAACGAACTTGTGTTTCATAACTATTTCTGTCACCTTAAGGATAGTCTAGAATGTCTCTGTGAGATTGTAGAAGAGGATCGCATAAATAAGCCACTTGATAGTGAAATTAGGTATGCTTGCATACATGCCAAATGATCTCAGGAGCTGTTAGAATGTTTAAGAGCAGCATGTCCTAAATCCTTATGTGAGAAAGATAAAGCTGTGATGCCTTGTTCTATGCCTAGTGCTAAGTATGCAACCCATTCTATGCCGAAAGTCAAGCATGCGAGCTTTGATGTGCCTTTAAGTAGTTAAGATCCCAGCACTTCTAAACCTGAAATGCAAAAAGTAGCAAAACCAACTAATGTTCTCATTCCCTCTATAGGAGTGAAAAGTGACACCAAAGCGAGCAGGTCAAAGCCTCAAGGCAACACAAAGAATGATAGGACCTTGCAAGCTAGGAATGTTCAGTGGAAGAGAGTAGAAGATCACCTTAGGAAGAATGAAACTATGTTGAATATAATGAATCGTGTTGATTCTAATGTTAGCTCTAAGCATGCTGTAATTAATGCGAATTCTGCTACTTTTGGCAAAACATGTAATGATGATTACTTGGTTTCTGTTACTAATCATGTATGTGGTGTGAATGATTTGATTAATGTTGTTAAATACCCAGTTAAAATCGTTAATGCCAACAATCAAGTTAAGAAGGCTAGAAAGCAATGGTGGAAGAAGGTTAGAAAACATTGGAAACCCACGGGAAGAAAATTTAGTAATGTAGGTTATCAGTGGATACCTACTGGCCGCAAATTTAATCTTAATGAGTTGTGCCCTAAATTATCTAAGTCAATGCCCAATAGGAAATGGATGCCTACCGGTAGAACTATTCCTTTAAGAAGTGAACATACTTTGAATAGGTCTAATGCGTACACTAGCACTGCATCTATCCCTAATGATTCCATTGATTCCGCTTCTGATGTGGGTGTTCCAATCACTGTTACTAACCAAATGGAACCCATTCTTGCATGGGGATCCCTGTTATCCAGTTATCCATTTTTGTTTGTGTTCAAATGCAGGTCGTTCAAATCGTTCTGTGGTACTTGGACTCAGGCTGTTCCAAGCATATGACTGAGACCGCCGCGGCATGAACTTCGTGAGTAAATTTATTGGGACTGTTAGATTCGGGAACGATCATTTTGGTGCAATTATGGGTTATGGAGATTATGTTGTTGGTGATAGTGTAATCTCCAGGGTATATTATGTTGAAGGTCTTGGTCATAACCTGTTTTCTGTTGGTCAATTATGTGATTCCGATCTAGAGGTGGCTTTTAGAAAACATACTTGTTTCGTTAGAGAACTTGATGGTGTGGAACTTTTAAGAGGAACACGTGGTTCAAACCTATACACCATCTCTATCGAAGACATGATGAAGTCTTCTCCAATCTGCTTGTTGTCAAAGGCTTCGAAAACAAAGTCATGGTTATGGCACCGTCGTCTCAATCACTTGAACTTCGGCACCATTAATGATCTTTCCAGAAAGGACCTTGTAAGAGGGTTACCCAGATTGAAATATGAAAAAGATCATCTGTGTTCAGCATGCCAATTGGGAAAAGCAGGAAATATGCCCACAAACCCAAACCCGCAAACTCAGTTATGGAAGTTCTTCATACTCTGCATATGGATTTGTGCGGACCTATGAGAGTGCAAACTATAAATGGGAAGAAATATGTATTAGTCGTTGTTGATGACTACTCTCGATTTACTTGGGTTAAGTTTTTGAGGACAAATGATGAAACTCCAGATGTCATCATCAAACTTATCAAACAGCTGCAGGTTCGACTTAACAAGACTGTTAGAATTATTCGAACAGACAATGGCACTGAGTTTGTTAACAAAGACCTAAGTCAATTTTATGAAAGCAATGGAATCAGTCATCAACGAAGTGTTCCACGCACGCCTCAACAGAACGGTGTAGTTGAAAGACGAAATCGGACCCTTGTTGAAGCTGCAAGAACAATGCTAATTTTCTCAAAGGTTCCAATGTTTCTTTGGGCTGAAGCCATTGCCACTACTTGCTACACCCAAAATTGTTCCCTCATACACACCACTCATGGAAAAACTCCATTTGAACTTGTCCATAAACGAAAACCTGATCTCTCCTACCT
Organism: Chrysanthemum makinoi; assembly: GCA_910596185.1. NCBI lineage: Eukaryota > Viridiplantae > Streptophyta > Magnoliopsida > Asterales > Asteraceae > Chrysanthemum > Chrysanthemum makinoi. The sequence continues at coordinate 59,304,178 of OU343219.1, forward strand.
TCGTGTATTTGTTGCTTTGTGCTATCCAATGAATGACGGTCAAGATTTAGGTAAATTAAGAGCTAAGGCAGACATTGGAGTTTTTGTGGGTTATGCATCAAACAAGAAGGGTTACCAAATCTACAACACAAGAACTCGAGATATCATGGAAACTATTCACGTCACGTTTGATGAGCTGTCTGGGCAAATGGCTCCAGGACAATCAAGTTTTGGACCCGCATCACAACCTTCACTAAGTAGTCCCATTAGTTCTTCTCTTGTACAAAATCCCTCATCAGCAACTCCATATGTACCCCCTTCGGAAGATGATTTGAAGAATTTGTTTGATCCAATGTTTGATGAACACTATGAGCCTATTGCTAATGATCAGCCAAATCCATCAACAAAGGCTGCCCCTAACCCAGTCAACGTAGATAACCCTTCAGTTTCTATGTCCTTGAGTTAAGAAGCGCCTACTGCAGATCACTCATTCTCATCATCAAATCCTCAATCATCAAGTGTACATCACAGAAATGTTTCTGGGACCTATGATGGAGATAACCCCTTTGCTACTCCCGAAGATGCCCCATTTGAGAACATATTTGCTCCTGAACCAACTTCAGAACCATCTTCATCAGGAGATCCAAACTCTGCTACTTCAGTTCCTCAACAACAACCATACGAACACCTTAGAACATGGACACATGACCATCCATTGGACAACATCATTGGAAACCCTTCTCGTCCAGTATCCACTCGTAAACAACTTGCAACTGATGCCTTATGGTGCTTCTTCAACTCCGTACTATCTAAGGTCGAACCAAAAGACGTTAAAACTGCCATGAATGAAGACAGCTGGTTCAATGCCATGCAAGAATAAATTCATGAGTTCGATCGACTAGACGATGGGAATTAGTACATGTTCCTGACTGCGCTATGATCATTGCTCTAAAGTGGATCTTCAAAGTAAAACTTGATGAGCATGGTGATGTGTTAAAGAACAAGGCTCGATTGGTTGCAAAAGGATACCGTCAAGAGGAGGGTATTGACTTTGAAGAATCATTTGCTCCAGTTGCACGTATAAAGGCAATCAGAATCTTCCTGGCTAACGCTGCAAGTAAGAACACGGTAGTCTATCAGATGGATGTAAAGATGGCTTTTCTTAACGGAGATCTTAAAGAAGTCATATACGTCAGCCAACCTGAAGTTTTTGAGAATCCAGAGCACCCTACTCATGTCTATCGCTTGAAGAAGGCTCTTTACGGTTTGAAGCAAGCTCCAAGGGCTTGGTACGATACTCTATCAAAGTTTCTTCTATCTAATGGATTCAGCAAGGGAGCAGTTGATCCGACATTGTTCACCAGAAAGTCAGGCAAACACTTAATTCACTTTCAAATCTATGTTGATGATATTATTTTTACCTCGACTAACCCCAATGAATGTGACCGTTTTTCTAAGGAGATGGGCTCCAAATTTCAAATGTCAATGATGGGACAAATGTCATTTTTCTTGGGATTACAAATTTCACAAAGTCCCGGAGGCATTTTTATCAATCAATCTAAATATGCTAATGAAATTTTAAAGAAATTTGGATTTGATTCTTATGACCCTGTTGACACTCCCATGGTGGAGCGCACTAAACTTGATGAGGACCACTCAGGGACCATGGTTAACCAAACTAAATATCGTAGTATGATTGGGTCCCTGATGTACCTTACTGCCAGTAGACCAGACATTCTGTTCGTTGTATGCTTGTGTGCTAGATACCAGGCTAAGGCCTACTAAAAAGCACCTTGAAGCGGTTAAACGGGTCTTTCGGTATCTCCAAGGAACCATCAACATGGGACTTTGGTACCCGAAGGACACCGGTATGTCACTAACAGCCTATGCAGATGCTGACCGCAGGGTGTCAAGATACAAATGAGTACTTCTATATCCTCTACAGAGGCAGAATACATAGCCATGTCATCTTGTTGTGCTCAAATCCTATGGATGAGATCCCAATTATCTGACTATGGCTTTGAGTTCAACAAAATCCCTCTGTATTATGATAACAAGAGTGCCATTGCTCTCTCATGCAACAACGTTCAACATTCAAGAGCAAAGCACATCGACATTCAACATCATTTCATCAGGGAGCAAGTGGAGAATGGTGTGGTGGAACTATATTTTGTAAGGACTGAATATCAGTTAGCAGACATCTTCACCAAAGCTCTTCCACGACTTGGTCTAAAGAGTCTACAACCGGAAACACTCAAACGTGTTCAAGAGGAAGACGAGGAGTAAAATTTTTTCTTCATCCATCTCTGTAAATATTTTTTCAAAAAGAAAAATACAAAATTTTAAAACCCACAAAAAGAAAATGGAAAATTATAAAATCTACAAAAATCCATAAAATATATATTAGTTAACGGAAATTAATATATAAGGAAGGTGGGCATGACTTATAATTATCGTTGGATAGTTGAGTGTGACCGATGGGCGGCATCAGGATTATTTTTTGATATTTGATTAGTAAATGTGATAACAACACGTTGCAAAGAGTGAGTGTAAGTTACACTGTCTATTATATTTTATTCAAATGAAACTTTTTACTATTACTAATAACCATATTACGTATAGACACATGTATCATTAGGTGAATGAATAGTTACATCCGTACGCAAAATAAAGCGTACACTGTATCCATTACCGGAGTTGTGCATCAGATAAAGTGGTTGTCTCATAAGGATTCCTTCCTTTTATAGATCTTTTCTTCATCACAAAAGAAGGATCCGTAGGCGCGTAATCTGCTACCGATGGTTAGAAACAGTGGCCAGACTTCCTTTTGCCATTCTCAGTTGTATGCATACAGTTGGCGTAAGCATTAACCAAATTCGGTTATGACGAATGGCTATACGCTATAATGTATGTGAGACGGGAAGAATGAATATTACTCAAAATATGTGGATAAACAAAAAACCAATAGGAAGATATACTTTCGGACTTACGTGTCTTATAACGGGCCTGCAATAGACTCAACAGAGAATGCAACTTCAGCAGTCATGCCTGGTTAACATGCCTACATAAAAGGGTCGTGTTATTGTATACATGATCCAGGTAACAAAATGCTTAGCATGTAAAGAGAAAGATAAGAAAAAAAAGCATTATGCTAAACCGAACGTGCGCCAATCAAAAGAAAAGTTGTTTGGGGTCTGTCCATTACAATATATTATAGGGTTGAATTACCTTACCAACAAAAAAGGTAACACGAACCTTCTCTTTTTTGGCTTTCGGCCTTAAAGTGTTCATTCCTTGATTGTGATTACCGTTACATAAGTTCTTTATAAATGCTACTACGACTACGTGTGTGAGGTTACCGACATGAAAGGAATTCTTGGTTAAAAGGTTGGTGGCAACAGGGTGCACGACTATGGTGTTTGAAGAGAAAAGAAGTTTATAAATATACATGTAAGTACTTCATTTCATCACGTCAACACACACTCAACAAAACTTGTGATTATAATTATGTAGCTCATAAATGTTTCGTTCTCTAATAAGGGTTCTCATAAATGTTTCGAACGTATGAACTATGAACCATCTTTCACACATAAAATAATAGCTTATTTATAAGAGAAATGATACATGGACCTAAACTTAAACCTAAAACTAAGTGTCAGCATCCTAATGACTGCAGACAGGAACCCACTTATTTTACAACCCATCAGGATGATGCCAAGTGGTTTTAGGTCTAAGTTTAGGCCTAAATTTAGGTCCATGTATCATTTCTCTATTTATAATGCATAGATATTTGGTACCATAGCAATATAATATTTATTTACCACTATACTGCGAACAAATTTATAAAGATAGCATACGAACTTGAGGATGATTCATACATACAATGATTGGTAAGTCCATCTGTCCATGTAACTCAAAGTTCAAAATATTTCATCTGATTAAATTTATGCTCTCAGCCAAGTTATGTTGTGAACTCACTGTTAAATTATGCTTGGATATACAATCAATGCCGTTTTCGATAAAGAAAAAATAGCTAAAGACTAACTGTTTTGGTGATCGTGTGCAAACTTAAAAGGCATTCTCTGTTACATGGATATAGACTATCAGGATTTAGGAGTTTCTCTTCCCGATGCCAATAAGCACATTTGTATTGATTGGACCAATATTAATGCAACTAAATACTTTTGCTATTCATTATTACAGGTTGTTTTGTGAATGTTTTATCACTTGTGCTCAAAACATGCTACACTATGCCTACAGTAGCAATTAAAACTCTGTATAATGATACAAGTATGGATAGTTAAAAGTGTAATTATGTATGCGCATATTTAAGGACCTGATGCTATTAAGCATTAACATGGTAAGTTGGTAAGAAAAACTGCTTGTCCTTCAACTATTACCCTACTCACCCTAGAGTGTAAGACCAACTCAATTAGACCTGATGCTATTAAGTATTAACATGCTAAGTTTGGTAAATTTGAGTATACAAAGTTCTCAAGGTCAACCCAAGTATCTTTTTGGGTAAAGGGAAGTAATCCTGCACCCTGGTAAAATATTATTAACCAAAACGCTTAGTACAAAGGGCGAGGGTGAATTCCTCACCACCCTTAGGACACTTACAGACACTCATATAAGCGTGACAAACCACACTTATAACAAACATTGAACATCAAACTACAACGACTATAAAAAACAAATTAAAAATACTTGAATCTTCAAATCGTCATAGTAGTCCAAACTTCCAGCATCAACCATTCACATACAAACCCGCAGACCTAGATAACATGTGAGAAAATATCGCCTTGCACTACGGATTGCACATCAAAGCATAGGGGATATAAACCCTAACTTCCACATAGCGAACCAATCAACCCAGTACAATAAGAATTCTGCCCGAATACAAAGGATCAAAAGGTACTACAAACATGCTTGACAAACACCATCAAGCAACGATAACTATGGACAAATTCAATGTGTCATACAATACAATGGTAGATCGTTAACAACAAAGAACCCCTTAAAGAGGATAGAGTGAAGCCCAAATAGACCTGAAATTACCATAGACAAAAATAGGGACTTCAAAGCCCTAACTGACACAACGACTAACATACATGATAAGCAATAGAACCTAGTAGCAGCTCTAATCGTCATGTAACTTCCAATCACAACCAAACACGCGCAAGTACCATCAAACATTGTTGGCAGTACCTCAAACCAACACGCATGAAGACCCCAAGCTGCCAAACTTCCATTTTAACTCGTTCCATTTTAACTCGTTCCAATAATTACCCTCTATGACCCAGTCCTCCTTTGATCCATTTACTTTGAAGCTAAAAAAAGTTCATATTTACTCTAGAAATAAATATAACATAAAGGGATTCTCTTTGTGGGCTTTTGAAGTTGACCTCCATCTCACGGTTAAGCTCACGGAAAATATTTTCCGATTGTAAACAATTAGCTCAAGTTGATAGGCTCATAAGCCCACCCAAAAAAATAACTTAGCTTATTAGCTTTTCCAACATCAAATAAGCTCATAAGCCCGGAAAAAAGCAAATCCAAACACCCTCTAAAGACATATTCACAAGCAAATGGTTCAAGATCTCCATTCAACTGAAAGAAATATGAAAAACGTAAATTATGCACTCAGATACTTATCTTTGTAAGTTTTAAACTACATTACTCCAATACCAAAATAAAGAAGGCTTGTCATAGTCTCATAGACCAAAAAGTCACATCCTTACTTGGTTCTTTAGTCATTAGTGTAAATCTTGCTAATGTCGCAAACTTAATTTCGTACGTTTTTGGTAACTACATAATGTTCGCACACAAAAAACATAGAAAAATACAGTTGTCTGAGCCTATTGATTTTCTTAATTTCATACATGTTTAGACTTCAACTATTGATTTTCTTACATAACTTCTAAGCTTACCATTCAACTAAAGTTTTCTTAGCCTAAATAGTATACGGTCATAAGGGGTGCCTTCAAGTGCTAATGCCTTCTGAAATAAGCGGAGGTAGATAACCAAATGTAGCAAAACAACCAACACAGACATTGGTTGAGAGGTGATATTTACCTCGAGTACCATATGAAGCAACTCGAAAGCAGCACACATTCCTTCGTCACATGTGGTAAATCGGAACTCCATACAAAGAAGTTCTTCTGTTGACTTCAGTGAGAAATTAATTAGATGGTTCACGTAGAAAACCTGTACCTGAAAATAAATATTCATGAAATAAAATACTGGTATGTACACACATAACAAATGCATATTTTCAACTCAAAAAATTTGTAAGTACCAGAGTGTGCTGGTTAGAAGTGACAATTATATGTTCCCTTGTAAAGTTACCAAGACGTCCCACCCACACTTGAGTCCGAACACCCACAACAACAGGTCCTTTGTTTCTGGTGATTACGCAGCCCACCCACACCTACTATAAGTTGCATCACCCGCCACATGTTTCAGTTATAAGTTCCTTTGTTACTTCAAAGTGCATATAAAATGTAGCTTAGATTTCCCAAATAATCCCTAGTGGAAATTATTGAATCAAACTTGAAACCCTTTAAAAGCAAAAGTATACCTCTGCCTCAAGCTATTTCAGTTCCTTTAAAACTTCTTCAAATGAATTTGTTATCACTTGTGGAGATATCATGAAATCAGTTTCACCAACCCATCGGCATGTAGCTTTTTCGGAACACATGTAACAATCGTTGCAGTTACTTATAGATTGCTGCAACTTTCATTAAAAAAATATAAAAGACAAGTTAGAAACCTTCATGGGACACTGAGGTCTTACTTCAACGCAATTACTTATAGATGGTCGATTCGGCTGTGTTTATTTATAAACGGGTCAATAACCAAAAAAATGGCTAAAAGGGGCCACTGGGTGAAGTTTCACACGGTCTGCTTTTAATGCAGATATCCTCATAATTAATTAACCATTTTATTTGAAAATTAAGATATATGGTATTAGCATATTGTTTTTTTAATGAGGATTTACAAACTCATTAGACAATAAAAAGCGAAAATTTTAGCCGATTACCCCAGACCATCCAAGTTTGTTTCGACCTGTACTTAAAAGATGACATGTTTCACTTTGAATCGAGTTGACCCGTGACCCAACCCACCCGAACCACCCATTGTACCTCTAATCACAACAAAAATTAATTAGGAAACCAATAGACAAACAGAAAAGTAAAGAAAACATTTAAAATAGGGCTGCAAAAAATACCGGCTGAGAGCGTATCCAACAATTTTTCATCTCTCGCTCCAATATCATTTTCTCCGTACATACCTTCCAAGGCATGAAGCAAAGGTAATACCCCTCTTCATCAATACACTCCTGTGTTGCCAAGTGTCCCATTGGCAATCCCCTGAGCATGGACAGAATAAGAGGAGCAAATGGAAGTTTAAGGCCTAAATGCCATTATGGACTCGATTTAAAACCAGCTTCTCCTGTAAACGCAAAACTATCATTTAGATGTCTAACTACAACTTTAGTGCAATAAAGTATGTGATACATTACAAATACTAATGGTGTTATTATTTGAATGTCTAGTTTGGGCTGCACTACTCTATCCAATTCATGAGCAGATGCACATAACGGCAACTGGTTTTGAGCTTGTACAGTAACGGTTGCACCCGTAAAATACCTTATTTGGTCTATGTTTTGACCAGATTCCCCAATCAAACCACCAGCTTGGCAATCAGAAATTAATTATCTTATTGTATTTGCTTCCACATGTCATGTTGCAACTCTCTGTCCTTCAGCATTATCATCATCCTGCAAGAGAGCATTAACATGGAATCAAATACACGTGAATAAAATTAATAGTCTTATTGTATCAGATGTACATAAAGGTGTTTTGATAATCTTTCAGACGTGTACCAATGTGCTTTTTTGATCGGTTCATAGGAGTGATATTTGCTGCCAAATTCAAAAATATACTTTGTAATTAACGATACATCTTGAATACTTACCTTGTTAGGCATGTAGATACTGGAAGACTAAAAAAAGGTTATTCCAGATAAAACTTAAACACATATTCATAATGGTGAAAGTAATGTACAAAATAATGTTGTTATGTGTGAAGTAAACACATATTCATAGTGGTAGAGTTTAATGGTTCAAACCTCATTATCACAAACAATTTCTATTAAATGACGTCGTCTTTGGCATCAAGGATCTCTGTACTGCAAGAACGATATTAATATCAGTTACATGATCCATAATTACCCATTGTATATCTAACTACAAACTAAACTAACATATGGTTCTCGATATAAATCTTTAGCAAGCTCCAGCATAAAGACTTCATAACCCACAACCATCATCATTGTGATCTACCAAAGCAATCCATGTAGATGTTCTTACTCTTTGTTAGGAATTAGAAAATTCCATAGTGAAGTATCGGTCACCCCAAGATACTATCTAGCATAAGTTAGCTCGTAGACATTACGTTATTTACTAAGTTATTTAGTTAGCTATTTAGTTTAGTGCAACACCGTGGAGGAAGGACGGGTCTTTACCCTCTGTATACCTGATCTACAGTGGTCAGAGGTCGTTTATTTTGTAACCTATAAATACCCTCTATCTTGCAAGGTAGAGGGTTGGATGTTCTTTGGTAATCTAACCTTAAATAAGTTTCTCTTTCTAGAATATCCCACTTTCTCTCTCTCTAAAATCATCTATTCGCCTACAAGTGTTTGTGTTATGATGTGTATGTGAAATCCAATATGTTACAAATTCTATCAAGAGCCATGGTTTGATCATCTCTTACATATCTTTGGATTTCTAGTGACTTTTAGGTGGTTTTAGAGTTTGAAAAAGTTTAGTGGTTTTTGCATCATTTGGATCATTTCTAGTGTTAAAGTTTGAATCTTGGGTGTAGTTTTGTGTTTAGAATCATTGTATGTGCTTGGGTTTTGATTTGGTAACCTTGAATCATCGTGGTTGGGTTGTTTTTGGATTGAAAAGTGGTGTTTATGTGTTTTTTCTAGCTAGCGACTTAAGCCACGGATAAGTTGTCTTGGTAGCGACTTGATTTGAAATTTGGTAGCGAGTTGCAGTTGAAGTTCTTAGCGAGTTGAGCTAGCGACTTGTCTATTGAGACAAGCCGACAAACAGTACACTTAGTGGATTCTCCACTACGAGTAGCGACTTGGTGAAAGTTAGCGACTTGTACTTAAGTTTGTTAGCGACTTGGTGTTAGCGAGTTGCTCTTTAGCGACTTGACAACTTAGCGATTTGGTGATTAGCGAGTTGCTCTTTAGCGACTTGACAACTTAGTGACTTGGTGCTTAGCGACTTGCTGTCAAAATTTTGCTAGCGACTTGGTGCTTAGCGAGTTGTTATTTAGCGACTTGACCGTGTCTTAGCGACTTGGTGCTTAGCGACTTGGTTCAGTTACTTAGCGACTTGGTTGATTCTAGTCTGTAATACGGTTTTCTCTTGATTTAGTAAAATCCCGTGAAAGAATCTATTTCCCGGTTTAATCATAGAGCTATAAAATCCCGTTTAATCTGTAAACATGTCTACCAACGTACTTACAATCATCTCCACTGTGGCTGAGGTCGTTCATGCAGAAGATACTCGTCCAACCCGAATGTCTTACATCACTGATCCTTTAATCACCAAAGTACTTGCACTCTATGATACCTCACAGAATAATGAAATAGGCTGCTACCCAGAATGCTCTACTGTGAATGATTTAGCAACTTATAATCAAAACAATTCTAATGAGTCACTCTTGATATTGACAAATGATGTAAGGCAAATGGAATGCAACATTAAGCCCTTTCAACTACTTCATCAGCATCTCAAACTACTCTTATCTACTACTATGGATCGAACAAGCAGTGCTATCCTTCGTAAGGACTTTCCCACTTTGACCAGAACTGTGTTACTCAACTTAGAACAATTGAGGTGTCAAATTACCAATGAACAGTTCTCAACTGATAAATCTAATGCAGCTCTTCAAGTAATCTTCAATCAATTTCAGCCACTTATCCACGGGGAATATTCCTCAGATTTTGATGATGACATGACTGGAATCTCATTCAAAAAACACACTGGAATGGAAATCCATGAGTTTAGAAACACCTTTATTCAACTTATGGGTAATGTGGAAATATACATTAAGGAAGCTGCTAAAGAGAATGACAAGCTGAATGAAATGAATGGGTGTCAAGTGATGCTATGGGAAGATTGTGACAGGTCATGCAATAGATCAGTTGAACCAATGAATGATACCGAATGCAGAAGTTCAGTTGCAATTAAAGAGGATGAAGACAACTGTACTGATCTCAAAGACTCAGAGTCAGAAAAGGTTTCATGTGATGAGGTACACTTAACTGATCAGAGTAATTCATATGTTAATGTACCTGACTCTAACTCTGAACATAATACTATGAAATCGATCTTAGTTGAGCCTGAATCTAAAACTATTAAAGCTAATGACATGATTGAAAAAAGGGTATATGATGAACTTTCAAACAAATACTCAATTCTTGAAAAATATTGTATTTCATTGGAAATTGAAATACAACAAAAAGATGAAAGCTTTTATGCAAAAAAATCTTGCATTAATCAGGAATTTCCAGAATTTCGAGAATTTTTTGAAATTAATCAATTGCAAACCCAGATTCAGGACAAAGATTCAACTATATGCAATCTGAAATTACTACTCTCAGATGTGCAGAAGTATGACTGTCATGAGATGAGTGATACCCTTGAATCTAGAAATGCTGAACTAGCTCTATGTGTGTCCAACTTATTAAGAGAAAATGAGTCATTAAGAAAGAACTTAGAGGAGACCAATTCCAAGTTGATCAATCAATCTAACATCTTGTTGAAAGATATTGATGACCTTAAAGCCCAAATTCAGGATAAGAGTTTCAATATTGTTGCCTTAAAAAATGAGCTTAGGAAATCTATTGGAAATAGGGTGAACACTAAGTTTGCAAAACCATCAACTTTAGGAAAATCAACTGTTCAGAACCACTCTAAACATACAGTAGTTAAGCAACCTAATGCCTTTAGAACTGAAAGAGTTAAACCATCGAAATCTAGGCTGGCCTCCCAAGTTGATGAGAATGTTGTTTTGACAAAACCAGTCACTTCATTGCTTCGTTCCAATGTGATGAATCTCAAACCCCAGGTTAATGTTCAAAGCTCAAAGTTCAGAAATACTAGAAGTATGACTAGTTCTCATAAGAAACATCAATTGGCTGATCAATCCCCTAATCACAAAAGGACCAATAGTCAAAACAAGGAAGTGCACAGATACAAATCTACTAGTAGCTACTTCAAATGGATTCCCACTGGCAGATTATTTAAGTATACAGAATTCAAACGGACTTACATACCTAGATCTTGCCTTAAGTGGGTGCCCACAGGAAAACTCTTCAAGTATATATTGAGCCTAAAAGGATCTCTAATAATGATATGTCTATGTTAAACTGTGATACATCCAATAGTGAGATTATTCATGTCACTAACCCGCCCATTTGCAATTCTACATGTGCTTCTAGTACAATGTGCTCTTAGTCTTTTTCAGGAACAATGCTCAATTCAATCAGGAACTTCATGACTTGGTTTCCATCATAAATGAATATAGCTCATTCCGGAGCTATAGCATGCCAGAATTGATGTACCTCTTACTTTGACTCCTATTCATCTTGAATCAGGACTCGCTCTTTTAAATCTGTGTACAAATCAAGTTAAAAAAAAAAAAAAAAAAAAACAACTTTCTTTTTAACATTTCATTAATTTTATACATTTTGGTTTAATATTTTTTTTAAATATTTCATTCTTTTTAGTTCACTATTTTAGTAGTTTTCCTCAATCTAATAAAAGATATATTATTTGTTATCGATAATATCTACGATCCTAGAAATGTCATTCAATAATGATACGGGATC
>OU343219.1:59316178-59387277 GCA_910596185.1 Chrysanthemum makinoi
GATCTTTTCTCGTGTCTTGAGAGAAAAAATAATAACTAGAAACTTATTTGTGTTTTAGGGTTTTGGTATGGGAAGTGAGATGAATGTGGTATTCTGTTACTGATATAAGGTGGATAGTTAATGCTGATTGCCGAATTTTAGGGGATATTTATTCCCCTCAAACCATTTCCAAACTAATTGAACTTATCCTCTATTTAAAGTGTACAAACTGAAAATAAAACTGGTTCTAGCACATGGGTCATAGGGCGTGTGATGATATTTAGTTTAGGAATATAAGTGCCAAATTTTATGTAACTTAGGTTATAGGTGAAATGTTTAAGGTTTAATATATAACATATAGTCTAGGTTTTGTATTATTCATATAGTATATGATGGTGTCATAATTTTATTAGGTTAAGTTTTTAATTGCTCACTTTAATGATCTCTCAAATCTTAGGATATTATAATTCTTCTATTATTATCGTGAGCGAAACAAATATTTACGAATTCGAATTTGCGGGTTTTGCAATTGTACTCTACATGAGTCAAAAGACCCAAGTTCTTTCAATAATTCTCTCATACGCCGAAACATGTAGTGGGGCGGGAAAAGATAACAAGTCATTCAAACCCTAGACCGTGTTATGATTATAACCAAATAACTTATGTGTTTAGTGCGCGAATATTTATAGAATATGGTTTCGGAATAGGGTAGGGCAAGAACTTAAGCCCTATGACGAGATACCTCGTTTGCATTGCGTTATAAACACACAAGATATTGATAGTAGATCAAATATTGGTCATTAATAAAAAAAATAGATCTTTAGTTTTAAAATCAAAATTATAAATAAAATTCTTGTAAGTCTCGTCACGGGTGCCAGTTACCTCGCAAAGCGAACCACATAGAAATGCATAAGACTTTACAAGAAAAGTTTATAATAAATCTTTGTATCATAGTTTTTACTCATGTTTATATTCTTTTCAAAAAACCCTTAGCTTTTAACTGGAGTCATCACTTATACAAAAAGCAAATAATAAACCATCAACAAAACAACTAAAACAAATATAACAATTATCAATACTACCTATTAAATAAAGAAAAAATTACACGTTTAGTCCCTGTAGTTTGCCCAAAATAACAACTTTAGTCCCTAATTCACTTTTATTACACCAACCATACCTAATTTTGAAACTCTGCACCGTTTTAGTCCCTAATTTGGATGTACGTTTGTTTCTCCCCTTATCTTATTAAATGAAAAGGGCATTTATGTATTTTCTAATTATGTTTTATAATAAAACCCAACCACCCCCCGTTGACTTCTCATTTCCCTCCCATTTCTCATCACTGTTACCCAAAATCGCAAAAAAAACACAAATCCCAATTGCCAAATCCGATCAATTATTAACCCTAGAAATCAAAACCCCCAAACTGATCATCTCATTTTAACTGATGGTTGGTAATCATTGGAGAATACAAGAGAAGCATGAAGGCAATGGACCCCTGAAAGCATACGGTAAAGAAACCATTTAAACTAATGTGTTAAATACTTTTTTTCATTGACATTACCTTGAAAACATGATATTAATTGTGGTTTTGTTATTGCATTTTTAGAAGGACACCCTACTATGTTTTCTACGAAAATACATCATGCTGGAAAGTTTAAAGACTATGATGAAAGGAGGTATGTTAATGGTTTAGTTGCATATGTGGATGGATTTGATATGGATGAGTTTTCGGTACATGAGTTGAACGATGTAATGGATGAATTAGGTTATGTTAATGATGAAGAAGCTATTTACTATCATTATCTGATTCCTAGGACTAATTTAGAATTTGGACTAAGAGCTTTAGGAAATGATCTTGATTTACAAGGTTTAGCTAGGTATACAAAGGATAATAAGTTGATTAAGGTTTATTGTGACTACCAGTCACACTATTCCCACTCCCAATGATAGTGTACATGAAACTATGCACTTTATTGTTGAAGAGCTTTTGAACATGAACTATTATGAATTTGATCCCTTTGATGATAATGTGACTGAAAGGGAGAATGGAGGGCCAAGTGTTCATGTGAATGAAAGGGTGAATGATAATGAGAATTTTAAACCTTTAGAAACATTGGTTGAGCATGATCAACATTGTGAAACACTGGATGTGGAAGACTCAGATGATGATGACAGTAGTTTAGATCATGATGACAGAGATCACTTTGATGATGAAGAGATGTAAAACCATAAAATCATAAGCGTGTGAAATGACCATTTTGCCCCTGAAGTTAAATAATTCGAAAACTCTAAAAATCGTTAATCTCGTTAAATACGTTTAACACCGGGCTCATAAATAAATTATGCAAGCTATGATAAATATATTTTATTTATGACTACAAGTAACTGTTACAAATTTAAATGATTTCTAAGCATCAAATTATATTATGGCATATACAATTTAACTTAAACCATAAAGAGGTCCAAATACATTAACTTGAGATAAGATTGATAAATATGGAATGAATCAATCTTCCCTTTTTGTTGGCCTTAATCCACGCCAAATTAACTTCCTGCATCCCTTTTATTTTTCCAAATTATTCTCTAAAATTACTCCTTATAATTATCACATATCATTTAAAATAAGAAGCAAGGAAAACCCTAAACTCCCTACTCAAAGTTACGGCAAAAAAAAAGGTTCTATCCCTCCTCCATCTTTTCTGTTTCTGTCGACACAAATCAGTCCAAAGAAGGGGCTCGAAGATTCTTGTAAGGCTGCCATAATCACGTGTTTTGTACGAGGTTGCTTGGGTTGCATCGTGGGTTAAAGTTGCTGCTTGCTGTCGTGGGTATTAAGGCACAAAAGGGGTGCCTTGGTTTGTTGTGTTGTCCATTGTTTCCTGCTACTTGTGTCACGCTACAAAGGTAACACGACCACTTCGTTTTTCCTTTCCGTTTTCTTGAATCTGGTCACGTCATGCTGCCCTTCTATGCGCATGGGTTATGTCCTATGTCATGTATCATAAATTGTTAAAAAGGTGACCAAGTAAATCAAGGTTATACGTCTCATAAATTCATGAAAACTAACCCATGTATGTCGACTAATAATGCTCTACATGAAGTGGTATAAAATCTGTTTTGAGCCTTAAAACATGTTATATTGAATGTTAAACCTAAGCTAATAATAACCTAGTATTAATCACATAAAAATCACGGCTTGAAACCTTTATATATATGTCGATAAGAGTGTGTGAATCTGGTCCTTGGAAGATGTTTTGTAAACCCCTCGTTATGCTCTTTCTTTGGTCATTAACATGCGTAAAATGGAACTTGAATAAGGTGTATACATCTAGTACTATTAATATGAAATGAAGCATGGTGTAGGGTGCTGTTTTGGAGGGTTTAAGGGGCGCATACAATCTGTTTTGGGGAGGGGCTAGGTCTCGTTAATATTAAGGTTCACACAAGAGTTTATGTTAAATTGTATTAATCATGTTAAAGGGTAAATAACATATATGGTATTAATAATATTGATCTAGTATTTCGTTAATTAATGGATTCGTTGTCGCATGGTTTGTTTTGGTTGTGTGAGTCTTGACCTAAAATATTTAACCACATAAGAACATATAATCTTGTACTAGTCGTAGTTAAATGGTTAATAACGAGAATTGAATGCGTAATCTAAAGTTAAGACTTGTTATACGACTTATGTAAAATTCAAGGGTAGAACTATCATTATGAAAACTAAAAGGTTTGATTGGTAAATATAATGACTAAAAGGGCTAAATGAGTAAAATGAGTAAATGTGTCTGATACGCTTACACATCGCGTTCGGGGTCAAAGGAACTTCCTTTTCGTCGAGCAAGTTTTTCAACACCCTAGGCAGTGAACCAAATCGTTGTAGTGTAATATTAGGGTAAGCAACGGGTATTGATATCGTTCTCAAGGGGAATAGGAATGCTAGTGAGAAGTTACTACGCTAAGGTTGAGGTTGAGGAAGATTATTTTTTATCTTTTTTATATTTTTTAGGAAATGGAAAGGTACGAATCTCGGGGTTTGGATTTGGGGGTTGGTATTTCTACCGATTACTCTACTATTATCTATTCTAATTAACCAAGCTAGGGGTAGTTCAACTATAACTATCTCACAATCTTGTTCGGGTTTAGGTTCCATGTTCTTAAAAACTAGGTCTTTTTGATCATGATGCTTAAGGTTGGATAAATCCTCCTTATCCATTTCCTCAAGTTGTGACAACTGATGGTTTATGCTTAGGAGGGTTTTCTCAAATTTTTTCCAGAGGGTCTCACTAAAAGGAGTTGATTCTAACAATGATCGTTGAATAGAAGCCACACAAGCACAAAATTTATCAAATCCATCAAACCTTACACCCGTCTCCTTTTGGATATCTCTAAGATCACTCACAAATTCATTAGAACAATAAAAAGCAATCCAATCTGCGAAGTTCAATTGTTCCTCATTTGTTAATGATTCAAAAAGGGTTTTACGAACACAAACACAAAGAAGGGGGATAGACTACAAGGAAGCTAAAAATGAGAAAAAAAATCTTACTTGATAGGAATCAAACAAGGGAACCTAAACGAGATAAAGATCTAACTAGCTATTCTATTCCCCGGCAGCGGCGCCAAAAACTTGATATGCTTACACAGCGCGTTCGGGTTCAAAGGAACTTCCTTTTCGTCAAGCAAGTTTTTAAACACCCTAGGCAGTGAACCTAATCGTTGTAGTGTAGTATTAGGGTAAGCCACGGGTATTGATATCGTTCTCTGGGGAATAGGAATGCTAGTGAGAAGTTACTATGCTAAGGTTGAGGTTGAGGAAGATTATTTATCTTTTTTATATTTTTTAGGAAATGGAAATGTACGAATCTCGGGGTTGGTATTTCTGCCGATTACTCTACTATTATCTATTCTTATTAACTAAGCTAGGGGTAGTCTATGTCTATTGTTGTGTGCTCGTATGATGATTAAAAATGTATTTACTTAGGTTTTATTACTCCCTAGTTGTCTCCTATTGATGGTTGAATTGTCACGTCCTTATTCTTAACGTGTTGTGTCTCTAAGGTCGTAGGGTATGCGTTTATCCCTAACTCTTTGAAGCTACCAAAGGTTAATGACTACAAAATCTCTAAGATTCATAAACTTAACACTAAGGTATTCTTTGGATGTTTAGCCTACAATAACTCTAGGTGATTATAAACTAAGGTTCAACAAAGATTAATCAAGCATTAATAACACAACGAATGACCTATCGCAATACTAGGTCTATCACAATTAAGATAAGAGACAACCAATCAATATTCAATAACTAGGTTTCATATTACCTAAGCAAACACACAAATAAATTAGCCGGACATGGAGAACATGCAAGCATACACACAATCAATTGAAGACATAATTGAATCAATGAAGTAAAACACTTATCTTGATGTAAAATAGGGTATGGAACCCTAAAATACTGTACAAGACAGCCTTGGTTCGGTTTAGGTTTTTACTCCACAAAACTACCTCTCTAAAACTGAAAAATTCGGATTCTATATATAGTGTTACAAACTGCGACGGCGTCACTCTTTAATTGTGACGTCGTCGGGTCGCCGTCATTAGGTTTTCGTCTTGGCCACGTTATCATTGTGACGGCGTCACTTTATGCCCATGACGTCGTCGCCTTCAGTCTCTGACGCCGTCTGGATCAAATCTAGGTCGTCTGAGCTGCGACGCCCTACTCTTTTAAAACCTAATGCCGTCACTTGAAAAATGTCAATTTGCTCTCTGAGTCGTCACAAAACATGTTCCGATGGCGTCACAAATAGAACCTGACGCCGTCCCCTTTAGTTCCAGCAGCTTGAGTGTCTCGATTCTTGACTTTGGCCATTTTCTTCGAATATTCGCGCCTTTTCGTCCGAATAAATGTCATTCCAGCAATTTGCCTTCAAGAGACCTAAAAAGTGAAAAGGAACGAAATTAAGTAGTAACGGATACAAAAGTGATCAATTAAGGGATTAAATGACCCCTCAAAAATGTACCTTTTAAATCCTTATCAGTGTCATATTTACACTTAAGACCCTACACTTTATAGTATTTACACTTTAGACCCTAAACTTATGATTTTTTTTGGGGTAAAAGGGATGTTTCACCCTGGTAAAATTCATTACACCAAAAACATTGAAGTACAAAGGATGTGAGTGACTTCCCTCAGCTCAACCCCCTTAGGACACTTACACAACCACTATATAAGAATGACAGGCCATTCTTATAACTTACATATTAAACTTACATCCTATAATGACTATAATAAATAAATACAATACATGGATAATTCAAGTAAAACTTGATTCTATTTAGTCATCATAACGATCCAGAACTTGCACCACGAAGAAACCTCCAACAGCAGGCTTCTACTCCTTCCAAGTAGTATACCAATCCATGAATACAATGAAAATTGCATAGTGTGACAACTCGTACTTTCAGGTCATTTTACAAACTTTGAAAAATCACTATTCATGCTTCACCATTCATCGTTTATCGTAAACTAGGTTTACGAGTATCAAATTCGCGTAACCTTAATGGTTTAGCTGCGAATTCATGAACAATCATCAAGGAAATTTCATATAGACTAGGTTTAGTCTACATATCATTAGCATCATTATCATCATATTAGTTCATGCATGGTTTTTCATATTACATTAAACGTGTAATTTCGTATTAAATAAACGCTATCGTGTAATTAATTATTTTGAACATTTGATCCGACACTTCCAAAAATTATCCCGATATATTTTTATACTCATATTAAGGTTATAAAAATAATATTATGAGTTTACCCGGTGTTTTAAATTTATTTGGTATATAAATTGTTATATTTATATAATTACGACGGTTTTCGTAAAAACTAACCGATAATTATTATTTCACTCAAATTTTGTAAGAAATGTATTTTTATAATTTTTATGACCTCAATATATTTTATCTTGACCCGTTAAAATTTATTTTTAGTTAACGCTACCCTACAAGCTCAAATATTTACACAAGTTATTACTTATGCTTAAACAACTACACATTTTACTCTACTTAAATACTAAATAAAAAAAATGTATTTACTAAAACTAACACACCCTTGTCGACAACAAGGGTGAGTCACACATAAATTGGTACAAATATCTTTCACTTATATTAATATTATACATACATAATTTACAAGACTTAACACATACAAACTTAATAACACAAAGTGAAAGATCAAAAGTTCTCTCTTCTCTCCTTCATCATACAACCGGCCACAAGGTATATCAAGAGGAGATCATCCAAAAATTTTTAAGACAAGTTATTTACACTCTAGTTACATTCTTAGTTTAGGTTTTGAAATAAAAACCTAGGGTGTTTTAGGATTAAACTTTTGTCCATTAACCTCATCAAGTTAACTAGTAAGCATCTCATATTCATTTTCATCTTTCATATTTATTTTGTGTTCATTTTATCATATTTAAGAAAAACATGCAAGTCATATTGATGTTTATACCACTTTTTATTGTTTTTAAGAGTTATATATATAATTATCATCCTATAATTACTCCTTGAAACATATCACTTTTGGTGATGTCTAAGAACCGATGACACCCTAAGAAGGTGTATGGTAGGATTAGAATAGCTTCGAAGTTGGTTTGAATTGGTTAGAATAGGTTTTGCGCGAGAAAAACTCATTTCGACAACTTTATTTAGAGGTCTGATCATATTTTTAAATTCTGGAAATTTCGTCAGTGAGTAAAAATTATTGGGATAGATATTTAGAAAATACACTTTAAAACGAAAACGTGGCCGCTTGAACGGGTTAAAACAGAGCTATAACGAAGAAGATATAAATTTTTCAAGTTTGACGACGAAAAGTGTAAAAACCAGAAAATTCATCATGTTACGTCTACTTTTTACGAGTCAAAAATGAGGCTTAGGCGTTATAAATTGTGTCGACTTATCAAAAATATATTAGTATACTTTGATACTAAGCTAAGGACATATAAAACGTAGAAAACGGACTTGTAACGATTAAATTATACACGTTTACACAAAGTTGCCGTAACTTTATTATATAAGAAAAACTAGTATATTTCTATTAGACAAGTATTACGGCAACAAGTGACCATGTTGAGGGTCGTTTTTAACATTGACGTAGTACTTTTTATAACGTGATGTCCTCTAGTAAAAGTAAGTTCGCCTAGCATATTTTCCAAAATGTCCAACCATTCGTCAAGCGGAGTTGTAATGAATAAAATACGGTCACTTAAACTTTGCCGAAAACCACCCTTAAACGATATTTTGGACACAAGTACCATACTTTACCTATATTTTTCTCCGTGATCGAGACCTCTAGGATGAAAACATAAATGCTAAAACTTTGAGATAATGATACAAGCTACCCAAAACCGTTGAGTTTGTTTCCTAACACTCGACGTGCACCATTTTACGACTAGCTTTTCGAGGCTATTTGGTCACCTTCATGAAATTTTCAATGACATTATTTTACGACGAAAAGTTATAATTTCATAATAAATCACTAAATGATTATCGTAGGATATCATTTCAACGTAAATACATGTAAAGTAATTTATAAATTGTCGAGACGTTGTAAGATTATTTTTCGACGATAAGTGTTATTTTCAAAAATTCACAAGTGGTATAGATATCATACTAATTGCATGCATAACATTACATCATGACTTATTATATATCATATCATTCATAATAGGTCAAGGTTAGAGATTCACGCTACATTTCGTTGTACTCACTTTTGCCATCACATCATTGTCCATGTGAGTTTTCATAGCCCCACTTTCAATTGTTTTGTACTATTTTTGGGGGAGATACATGCTCAACTACTTGCTTTTATTTACACGAGTACTTTAAACTTTTACGGATTACCGTGAGTTCCATAGCCCCATTTTCAATCGATTTGTACTATCTTTGGGGGAGATACATGCTCAACTATTTTGCTTACTTTCATAAGTACTTCGGATTTTTAAGGATAACTTCTATCATGATTACCATTGTTTCAAAACCGAATGTTGTACTATATCAATTGTTCTTGTTTGTGTGCTATAGTTCTACGTCGAATAATGTTCTATATCAGCTTGACTCTGATACATTGAGTCATGTACTATTGATTATGTGCTATAGTTCTACGTCGAATAATGTTCTATATCGAGTTGACTACTTGATACATTGAGTCATGTACTATTGATTATGTGCTATAGTTCTACGTCGAATAATGTTCTATGTCGGTTGACTCTGATACATTGAGTCAAGTACTATTGATTATGTGCTATTGTTCTACGTCGAGTTAGGTTATATTGTGAATTCATTTGACATCATGTGCTTGAACATAAATTATACACATTTTGGCAGTGGGTTGTGAACACACAGGTTGCAAGTTTTGTATGGGCGGAACTTAGAACTGAGTGGATTTACAATGCCTTTCTTTGCATAAACGATTTTTTGAAAGGCTTTACATTTCAACACAAACTCTATGAACTCACTCAACCTTTGTGTTGACACTTTTTAGCATGTTTTATCTCAGGTATCTAAGGCATTCACTTCATGGCATGCATGTGGACATATCATAGAGTCGCGGTGACGACGCGTCTCACTTGGGTTTTATGAACTTTAAAAACATCGTTTGACTTGTAACAAACTTATTTCCGCACAAATTGATTTTTATTTGGGACTTATACTTTGTAAACTCTGATTACTTTATTAAATCAAACGATGTGTTTTCCAAACAACACTTTAGGTCGTTCAATATAACTGTGATTGTGATGCTATGACAGTCAAGCCCCAGGAATTCCATTCCGCTGCAAAACAGGTAATTTGGGGGTGTGACACATAGCACTTCATGCAATACCACACATACAACGTAAATAAGCAAACTTGCACAAGTGAAGATCAAAGAAATCAAACCCAAGTGTAGTCCGCATCTTAAACTCCACAGGCGATCATATATGTTGGAAGTTGTATCGAAGTCAGAAAACTAAGGAACAAAAACCATGTTCCCTTCAAACAACACGTATATAAATCACCACTCCAAATGAATACCCGATATCCAACGATACCAGGCCCATACCATCAAACATATAATCAATATGGTCAAATTCTATGCGTCATCATCACCCTCAAGAAATCAAGAGGATCAGCGAGTAACCCAAAGCAATTATGAATTGCCATAGACGAACACTAGGGTTTTTAAACACCCTAACTTCCAAATTACCACATAGGTCACGAAACGCAGCCAAGAAGCAGCGAGGAACCATGATAGAGTCATCCAAACCCTAACATCCAAACATCCAAATCGACTTTAGCCCAAGATATCCACATTAACACCAATTAAACCTTATAGCATATGGATTGAAACGATCAGATAGCCAAATAACAGCCACGTGTTGTAGAACATGGTAAACCAAGTAAGACTTAAACTGATGAAAAAGATTACCCAAATACTTGATTTACAATCTCATAAACCCACGTACAAAACCACTCACAGCAACCACATGCAAGAGGACCATTATGGGAAAATAATAGGGTTACCCAAACCCTAACTTCCAGCAAAAACGATCACAAGATCAAAACATAGAACAAGCGCCAACAGATCTGTGATAGTAAAATTAGGGTTTTTGAAACAAGGATACCCAAAACTTGACTTACATCTCTCAAAACCCACGAACATAACCACTAACATCAGAAGTAGAACATTCAGTCAACAAGCAAACCCTAATATGGGTTACCTTGCAGCGTTAGCATGTACATCATGAACCTGAGTCGACCACATAGAGAAACCAAAAAGTTTTTAATAATAACCAAAGTCGACCACACCAGCAACCACCAGATCGCATCCAGAAAAAAATCGAATTAATAATCACATAGGATGATCAAAACGACATGAATGATAGAACATAACAGGAATTCGATCTTAAAGAGACTGATTTACCGAAACCCTAAAAAATAACACAAATCCTTAAAGTATAATAATACTCACTTTACCTAATGTGTCTTTAAATGCATCATAAAAGGCTAAAGTTACTAATTATGAAAACCTGCCTAAAATAGAAAGTTGCCTAAAATGGAAAGTTACTTAAAATAGCTAAACTAATTAAACTAGAAACTTACTAAATAAGGAAAGTTACTATATTGGGAAAATTACTAAAAATGGAAAGACGCTTATAAAACGTAAGGACTTAATCCGAAATAAATACTTAAACCTCGTCTGATAAATGTATGTCCTTTCACTTCTGTAGATCCCTCGAGGAAGGAGTGATCTCTCGTTGTCTATGTTTCCATCTGTTTGTATTTTGCTTTGCTGTGTGATAAGGTACAGATATTCTGACCTTATCTCTTAAGGTTTCTCATGATTCGTATACATCCTTTGATACTAGCTTTGAACTGTTATGCTTTTACTCTAAGCCTTCTTATTAGGGCTTCCCTATGACTTTGCTATGCACCCCTTTGATTGAATCTCTGATATGAACTATATGATTATGAACCTTTGATTATGAACCTTCTGATTATGAGCCTTCGATATGAACCTCTGATTATGAACCTATGTTATGGAACTCTGATATGAACCTTTGACTTCTGAACCTTTGATATGAACACTTATGATATGATTATGGTTTGAACCTTCAGTTTGATACCCGAGCCAAATATATTTCCCTAGTCATGGAGGTACCATGACCATGTCATTGATTCACCAATGGCATGACTCGGCAGGTAAATGCAGTGATGCTACACACCGTCCCTTTCTATTATATGATTATGAGCTCAAGATATATGTTTGGCCACTATGTTTCTTCGGGGGCGTATGGATGCATCCTAGATATGTTTATGTTATGATATGCTATGATATGATTTTTATGGAGAATGATGTCGTGTGCAATACGCGTCTTCACATTCTGGGAGCTGATCACTCCACTGGTTACTTGAGGTCTCCCCTCTTACTGCATATGGTATCTCGAGGTCACCCCTCCGGATACAACGGTTACTATGATATGATATGTTTATGATATGTTATGGGCTCGTGGTAGATGACTGACCCCTTTTTCCTTTATGTTCATTATCCTTTGTTATACCTTATGATATTCCCATTGCACCTTATCATTATGTTATCTTCATTACTTATCCTTCGATTATTCGCTTTGTTATATATCTGTTCACTGGGCTTTTTAAGCTCAGTCGCGTTTTCTTTTCCTGCGGTAGGTAATTAAGCTAGGAGTGCGGGATTTAGCTATGGGTTTGAGTGATGAGCTGATATGGAGATTTATGGCCCTAGTCATCTTAGTTCTCGCTTGATTATGTCTTGACATTTATTTAGAATCGGATTATGATTACTTATGTCTTTGGAATTTCTTTCCTTTCGTTGAACTTATGTATCGTTAAGCCGTGTTGGCTTGATTTTTCCTTTGATTATTTATTTAAGACTTCCGCTATTTTATTTATGTTCATTGTATATTCTCTGATACCATAATTGTAACACCCCAACCCTTAGAGTTGGTTGCGGTAGTTTTTGCCTTAAAGATTTGGAGGCATTACTTGTACGGTGAGTCGTGTGATAACTTTACTGACCAAAAAAGTTTAAAGTATATATTCACACAGAAGGAACTCAATATGAGACAACGGACGTGGTTAGAACTTCTTAAAGATTATGACACGAACATCCAGTATCATCCGGGTAAGGCTAATGTAGTTGCTGATGCGCTGAGGCGAAAGTCGGGTATGATTGCTAGTTTGGAGATCGAGCCCAGGGTTCTTCATGATCTAGACCTTTTGGATGTAGAGTTTTGTATCTGGGGTTATGACGGTTATTGGGCTAGTATGAAAGTAGAATCCAACCTTATGCTGTAGATTAAGGAAGCTAAGAAGGATGATGGTGAGCTTTGGTTTGTGGTTCAGAATATCGAGGCGGGTAAGCATACTGAGTTTAGTGTTGATGGTTTTGGCGTCGTGTGGTATGAGGGTCGACTTTGTGTGCCGAATGACCCTGCTTTGCGTGAAGCTGTTTTGTCCGAGGCTCATAGTTCCCCTTTCACTATTTATCCTAGTTCTACCAAGATGTATCAGGATATTAAGCAGCATTTCTGGTGGAATGGTATGAAGCAAGATGTGGCTTCTTTCGTGACTAAGTGTATGACCTATCAGCAGGTTAAGATTGAGCACCAGAGGGCTAATGGTTTGTTCTTTGAGCCGTTAGATATTCCTACATGGAAGTGGGAAGCGATCTCCATGGATTTTGTCATGGGTTTGCCTCCTACTCGAAAAAGACATGACGCGATTTTGGTGGTTGTTGATCGACTAACCAAATCCGCTCATTTCTTACCTATCCGGAAGGACTTTCGTGTTACTCAATTGGCGGAGATTTTTCAGCAAGAGATTATTAGACTGCATGGTACTCCTACTGCTATTATTTCTAATAGAGATCCGCGATTCACATCTCGTTTTTGGAAGAGTCTGCAAAGAGCTTGGGGTACGCGTCTTAAGTTCAGTACCGCTTTTCATCCTTAGCCTGATGGTCAGACGGAGAGGACCATTCAGACTCTTGAGGACATGTTGAGGGCTTGTGCATTGGAATGGACCGGGAACTGGGATGAGTATATGTGCTTGGTGGAGTTTGCCTACAACAATAGTTGGCACGCTAGCATCAAGGCAGCATCGTATGAGCTATTATATGGGAGGAAATGTAGAGCACCTATTTCTTTGGGATGAGGTAGGTGAGCGTTTGATTGAGGGTCCGGAGATCATCGAAGTTACTAATGAGAAAGTGGCGGTTGCTAGGGAGAGATTGAAGGAGGCTCGTTCACGGAAAAAGTGTTATTCCCTGTTCACTATCGTTTAAAACAGTTTAAGAATATAAAACAAGTTAATAGTGAACAATGACTGAAATTAACATAAGTAACACACACAAAGTAATTTTCAACATCATATTCTTTATTAGAAATCAATAAAAAAGAATACGTTACCCAAGTACTTGCGGAACAGTACTTGGGATTGAAATGACAAAGTTTGGTGACTCATCTCTAAGCTCAGGCTAAGTCTGAGCACAACTCTTAGAACCCATTGAGCTATCTCAGGGATTAAGTTGTATTTGGAGGAGTGAAAAGATGGCTGCATGGTATGTGTGTTTTACAATTCACAAGCTTAACCTTTTCACTCCATCTCATATGCTATTTATACATGTATGAGTTTTAACTCTTTCCTAAGTGACAACCTGACGTCTTACGAAGACAAAATACTGTTGCATTTTGTCTCTGTTTACAAAGGCTATTCTAGGTAAGAGACAAGACTACTTTCCTAAGGTCAGTGATGACAGGCCCGATCTTTTGCCATTCAAAGAAAGTTGACTTTGGTTGATAAGTACTTCGTCTTATCTGATTCAAACTTATCCCGCCTTGTCTCGCTCATTCTTCATCTTTACATTCTTAGCCTTCTACTTCTGTTTGTCTTCATTGTAAGAAGTTGGAGAGGAGTCTTAGGGATTCAGTGAGTTATTGTCATCACTCACTGAATCCATCAACTTCTTCTTGAATCAGTCTTCACCCTTTAAGTTCCCGCCTTCTGAGTGGAGAGACTTCTTCATCGCCTCATCTGAGTATCCTCGAAGATGACTCACTGAGAGACTATGCACTCAGTGACCTGTTAGTGTTTAACGGACTAGATACTTGGGCTATTTTCTATTCAAATCCTAGATTAAGGGGTTTAGGTATTTACTGAACCCAACAGCCTCCCCCTATTTGGATATACAAATAGCCTAAGTGTTTGATCAGTGTAAGTGAGCAAATGGCTTCTTCTTACACTGAATGTACTAATGAATACAATCAGGAACACTGAGTAATTTAACAAAAACATACATCTTTTATTGATCAGATTACATGGCTCCTATCACTAGTACAAAAACATAAATCTAAATGATCAGTCTAGATGGATTCCCAGTACTTCAAGCTTGACTTTCTTGTGATAAGTGTTTCCCTGTCAGGATGCTCTCTTATCTTGGCATTTAAGTCAGCACAGATTTTGATATTTGCAAGAGTCTGAATTTGAGAAGCCCATGGTATGTAGCTCAGCATTGTTGCCACTCCAGCCTTATCAATATCGCTCCACCTTTGGAACGCTGGGTTTGCATATTCATCAATGAAAAATAGCCCTCTTTCAGCCTTTTCAATCACCAAACAGTTTACAAACTTAACACCTTCAGGCGGCTCCTTGTTGCATTCGAAACCGCACTTTTATCTCGGTCGGAACTCAACTTTCTTCCTTTTGCCGGTGGATGATTGTGGTTGAGATCCTTGAGGTGCGCTTAAGGTGGTGAATCCTCGGCCGGTGCATCCCTCAGCTCTTTCATATCTTTTACTAAGCATTTTCATCAGCTCCTTAACCACCACATTCTTCTTCTTTTCAATAATTGGACCAAGCTCATCGAAGTTCGTGATCCCAAAGTCGGTGAATT
This sequence comes from Chrysanthemum makinoi, assembly GCA_910596185.1. NCBI lineage: Eukaryota > Viridiplantae > Streptophyta > Magnoliopsida > Asterales > Asteraceae > Chrysanthemum > Chrysanthemum makinoi. The sequence continues at coordinate 59,331,633 of OU343219.1, forward strand.
TTAGGGGATCATGAACCTCGAAGTGTCTTTATCATCCCTTCAGTAAACATTCTTGGCCAGTGGTTTGGTATTGGGGATGATTTTGACATCTGTGATCTTTTCAGGTAGCCTTCGCTTGTCATTGTCCATTGTAATGCTCAATTCTGCTTACCTGAGGGCTTCATTTTTCTTCTTCTTTTCTTCCAACTGTTTTCTCATTTCACCATCCGAAGCGACTGAGCTTCCTTGAACTTTAGTCTTGCCTGACCCTTTTTAAGCTTCTTAGCATCTATTCCAACGTTTTCAGCTTCTTCAGCTGACTACCTTTACCAGTGCCTCTCTGCTTTTTCTTTCTTCCTCAGCAAGTTTCTGTTTCCTTTCTTCTTTTGCAAGATAGGCACTTAGCTATTGTGGTGTGAGCAGGTATTCAGTGTCGCCAATCTTAAAGGGAATCTTCTCAGGCTCAGGTGGTGTTGTCATTATGCCTTTTCCTTTGTCCCGCCGAAGAAGATGCTACCAGGGCGTTGTTGTTGTTATTATTGGTGTGATCACCGCCGTGTTGTTGTTGTTGTTGATGTTGGTGGTGGGATTGATGAGATAGGTATTGCTGAGACTGGTGGTGATGATGAGATTTGAGCTACAGATCTTGGTGGTGTTGTCTCCCCTCGTGTGAAGAGGAGTTTCTTCAGCTTTCTCCCCAACTGCTTAGCCAGGAGTCGCGTGAGAGCAAGAGTTGGTGTTGGTGCTGAGGGGGACTGATAAATTTCAGAGATCATAGCCTTGATATCTGAAGTGTCGGTTTGAATACCAATGACTTTTGCTTCCAAATTAGCCTGAGAAACTTCCAGAGCAGTCATTCTGGGCTCGAGATTCCAGACCAGGGAAGAAGATGCCTGAGCCAAAGTAGCCACCTGAGTATTTACAGAGCCCAATGTAGCTTGAAGAGACTGGACTGAAGATTGAAGACCCTGAACATTTGCAGATTGGAACATTTCGACCAGTTCAGTGAGGCTGGAGGATTGTTTCAAGTAAGCCTCAGTAGCCTTCAGCACTTGAGAGTTGAGCGTTGGATCTTCTTTGACAAATTCCCTGATTTCATCTATCTTTGTGCCTACACCTGAAGGTGCCTGAGAAATTTAGCCAAGTTTTCATCCAGTCTGTGAAGATTGTCATACATCGATCCCTGCTCATGAACATTTTCATCAAAGGCTTGTACCTCAGCCTTTAGATCACATAACTGGCACAACCTCAGGTGTGTTGTTCCCACAATGTTTCAGTGACCCCAGAGTATAACCTCCTTAAAGCTTTGGTGATCCATGAACAAGATGCCTTTCGGTGAGTGAAAGAACATTATCAAATCTTTTGAACTCATCGGTAGAGGAAGAGGAGTCATCATTGTCGCTTGAATGGTGATTCAAGATGCTCCGTGGATCGGTGAGGTCCTTGTTCAACTTGAACCTCAGGCATCCACTTCTTCCCTGGCGATAAAATTTCATCATCATTGTCGCAGTTCATCTTCAGAGAATAGTATTCCAGTAACATCAGCCAGATCAACAAGGGGTTGGTAATGGGTTCCATATCAGCGGGTGGTATATTTCCCTCTGAGTCTTTGTCCCCGTTGACCCCTCGGAACTTCGCTGGCGTTTCCAGTGCCTTCTCTGGAGTCAAGATTGGTTTTGGGTTCCATATCGGCGGGTTGTTTCTGTCCCTCCGAGTCTTTGTCCCCGAGACCCCGAGACATTGATGGGTTTTTCCCGTGCCTTTAGCGAGTCGAGTGAAGGTGATATCCCTATCGGCCGGTTGTTTGGTTCCCTCGAGTCTTTGGGATCATTCAGTGTGCCCTCAGACAAAGGCTTTGATTTGCTAATGTCATCACTAGGCGTTGTGGAAGGCGCTCCCCTACCAGCGGGTTGTATGTTTCCCTCTAGATCTTGGGGAGTAGTAGTTTGGACCAAGGGCACTGACTGTGATTTATCAGTGTCCTTTGTTGTCCCATGGGTAGATGTTGCTTGGTCTCCAGTGGGTGTCTGTTGAGTCGGGGGCTTCTTTTGCCTTTTAGGCTATGCTCCTGAAGCCTCAGGGCCCTGAGACTTGGGTTTGGTCTTAGTCCTAGTCTGGGACTTCCCCTTTCTCTTTATAGGAGCAGGGTTAGGAGACACTGATTCCATCTGGTTGTTTACAGCAACCATATGGGCCGTCAATTCAATATTAGTGACAAGGGATGGGTCCTTTTGAAAATTTGATTGGCTCAGGATGCCAGGTAAAGCACCAAAATTTTTTTCCTGAGGATAATTTGTACAAAGTAACACTTGCAAAGCACAAGAGACAAACCTAGGATACGAAACATATTTCGTCCTAGTTTTGCTCTGTAGCTTGGTTACAAGATCACTGTAAATGATCTCCCCTATGTCGACATTGACCCCATTCATCAAGCAGTATGCCATCATCAACTGAATAGAGTTAACTTGTTCAATGGATGAGTGGTTCCCGCCGAGGACCTGAATCACAAAAGTGAATAGGATCCTCCAAGCCACGGGAAATAAACTTTTGGTGACTGGGGTCCTGTCCAAAAAAGTTGGATCTAAAACGATTTGTTTTAACCCATTCAGGATGGGTGACATAAACACTTTTGTTGTAGTCTAACCCTGTGGAGGTGCAAAAAGTTTTATAATCCAGGGTGAATTGTTGCCCCCGTTAAGACTGAACCTGATGAGATATTCCCTGAGTGGTCTAAGGTTATTCTCATCAGTAGAGGGTGTCGGGTCAAAGGCCTTAGCCGTTGCCCAAAACTCCCTGAGGAGGTTTTGGTACAGTATTGAGGGACACTGAACAAAGGTTGTTTTCTGTGGGCAGTTATATAAAAATTTCATAATGTCCTTAGAGGCCGGGACATTTTGAGGATATTCAAAATTGCCTATGACATTATTTGTTTTAAATTCAACATTGCTAAGATCACCTACCCACTGTGAAGCAAACTGAAGAGATTGTGTTCTTGCCATTTCCATTAAAAGGGTTTTTAGGGTTTTGAAAAAAAAACTTCTTGACAAGAACAATCAAAGGTTTGAATCTCTTAAGTTGTGATGAAAAGCTTTTGTAAAGGTTTACAAAGAAGATTTTCAGAAAAGGTTTTGAAGAACACAAAGATTTATGGGTTTTAAAAGAGATTTTTACAGAGTTTTGTTAGCAGAAATCTTGTGTGTGTGTTTATGAGGTTTTGAAGAGGGTATTTATAGAGTGTTGAGAGGGGTGGTTTGTGCACAAATGGGAATATTTAAAGTCGGTTTTTAGAAAACGTTTGAATTTCCACATTTAATGCCACTACTCCACTACCCGCTGTAAAATCCTGTTTTTCAAGGGAACAATTGCAGTGCACATTAAAAGTGCACTTTTGCAGTAATAAAATATCAATAAGATATTTCATGTGAGAGGAGGCATTTAATGCCAAGTGGGGATTAGGTAAGTTTGTGAGGGACCCTTGATATGGTTGACAGTAAGATAAAGAGACATATATTCCTATATTAAATTGGCATAGTTACCAACCTAGGACATTTAAGTAACTGATACTTGGATCATTTAGTTACTCATTTAATGCTCAATATTAACTGTCAGGGTCCCTGAATGAGTCTTACTCATTCAATGAGAGGTTGTATTGTAGGTTTCGTTCAGGGAGGAGGAACCATTTCAGAGAACTTACTGAGATTGGTTTTCAGATGCCTGACTTTCAATGTCAAGCATTCCCAATTCAGCTTTCAGGTCTCATGAAGGTAGGTTCATCCAAGGGTTTGGTGAAGATATCAACCAGTTGATATTCAGTAGGGATGAAATGGAGTTCTATGTCTCCTTTCATTATGTGGTCCCCTGATGAAGTGATATCTGATATCAATGTGTTTGGTTCTTTGATGAAGGACGGGGTTGTTGGAGATTGCAATTGCACTGGTGTTGTCACAGAAGATGGGTACCATTTTGTAATGGATGTCATAGTCACCGAGTTGACTTTTCATCCATAAAACATTGGCACAACATCCTGCAGCAGCCACATACTCAGCTTCAGTGAGGACATAGCCACTGATTGTTGCGTTTTAGCACTCCAACAAACCAGTTTTCCTCCAAGAAATTGACAGGACCCGAGGTACTTTTTATGTCCATGTTGCGGCATAATCGTAATCGAGTAACCTTTGAGATCAAACCCTGAGCACTTTGGATAATAGAGGCCAAGGTTTGGGGTTCCCTTCAGTACCGAGTATTCTTTTGGCTGTAGCGAGGTGGGATTCTTTGGGATTGGACTGATATCTTGCTATTAGACAGACTGAGAATTGTATGTCCGGTCTGGTAGCAGTTAGATACATTAGTGAGCCAAAAATCCTTCGAAATGGGTTTGATTGACTGATTTGCCGGTGAGATCGAGTCCAAGGTTGTTAGGAGGGACCATTGGTTTCTTCACGAGGCACAGTCGAGATATCTCATATTTCTTCAAGAGATTTCGGTGTATTTCTCTTGGCTGATGGAGATTCCTTTATCAGTTTGCCTGATTTGTAGTCCAAGGAAGTATGTGAGTTCACCCATCATGCTCATTTCAAACTTCTTTGTCATCAATTTTTCAAACCGTTTGCAAAATTTGTAGTTTGTTGAGCCAAAGATGATGTCATCAACATATAGTTGGACTAGTATCACATCCTGTTGTGTTCTATAGACAAACAGTGTGTTGTCTATCTTTCCTCTGACAAACTTGTTTTGTATTAGGAAGGCTGAGAGAGTTTCATACCATGCCCTGGGAGCTTGTTTAAGTCCATAAAGGGCTTTGCCAATCTTGCAGACATAGCTAGAGAATTCACTACTCTCAAAGCTAGGAGGCTGCTGAACATATACATCTTCCTTGAGATCACCATTTACGAATGCACTTTTAACATCCATTTGGTAGACCCTGAAGTTCATGTATGTTGCATATGCAAGGAAGATGCTGATTGCTTCCATTCTTGCAATAGGAGCAAATGTCTCATCATAGTCAATGCCTTCTTGTTGACTGTAACCTTTGGCTACAAGTCTGGCTTTGTTTTTAATGACAGTGCCGTTTTCATCGGGCTTTTGTTTCAAAACCCACTTCATTCCTATGACAACGACATCCCCGAGGACATTTGATCAAGGTCATGACCTAGTTTTTATCAAACTATTGCAGTTCTTCTTGCATAGCCTGAACCAGCTTGGGTGCTTTAGAGCCTCAGTGACACTTTTGGGTTCTATTTTTGATAGGTAATCAACATATAGACATTCATTGGCTGAAGCTGCAGTTAACTTAGCAGCCATGCTTCTAGTGAGCATGCCCTCAGTGGGTTCACCAATAATGCTTACAAGCTCAATGTCCTAAGATTTTGTCCACTTACTTTGTGGTCTAGGATCTGAGCTTGAAGAGGTCACTTGAGACTCAGGAGTGAGTTCTGGTGCTTGAGCCACATAATCATTTAGAACATTTGTTGAGATGTCTTGTTCAGGTTGGGGTTCTTGATTCACATGTTCCTAAACATTTGGTTCAGTATTACCTATCCCAGTAGGGACTGATTGATTATCAATGAATTCTCTGATAGTTCGTTGGGGAAGGTTGTAAGGTAAGACATAAAATGAGATGTCAGCATCAGCTTGATATGAGGAATTGAATTCAGTGTTGTACTCATCCGGAGGATATCTTGATGAGTCATCAATTCCTATTTCCTCCACTGAGGTGTTGGTGAACCTGATGCTTTCACCACTTTCATCAAAGGTGACATGAAAGGCTTCCTCAACTTGTTGTCTCCTTGTGTTAAAAACCCTGAAGGCTTTTGAGATCAGTGAGTAGCCTAAGAAATATCCATCATCAGCTTTTGCATCAAACTTGCCTAGATGATCCTTGTGGTTATGAATGAACACAGAACATCCAAACACATGAAAATAGCTGATGTCAGGAAGTCTACCTTTGAAGATCTCATATGGGGTTTTATTATGTCTTTTGACAATGATTGACCTGTTTTGAGTGTAACATGCGCTTTTGACTTCACCGTCAAATGCTTTGAGAAGGCTGAGCCATTTAGCATGGTTCTAGCAGCCTCAATGAGAGTTCTGTTTTTCCTTTCATCGACCCCATTTTGTTCAGGGGTATAAGGAGATGAGAAATTTTGAGAAATTCCTTTTTCATCACAGAAAATCTCAAGCTCTTGATTTCTGAACTCAGTACCATTGTCGTTCGATTTGTTTTAACAAGTAATGTCATTCTAGTTTTCAATCTTCCTGATGAATGACATTATTGTATCAGCTGCCTGACTCTTTTTGGAAAGAAAGTATACCCAAGTGTACATTGAGAATTCATCATCAATGACAAGTGTATACTTCTCATGCCGATTGATCTGGGACCGACAGTCCAAAGAGATCCATGTGCGGAGGTGAAGGCGACTTTTGATGGAGAAATTTTGTTTGGTTTTGAATGATGCTCGTGGTGTTTACCTTTTTCACAGGCGAGCATGGTTTGTCTTTTGCAAAACCGCTGATGGTAAGCCAAGTACCTTGTTTTGTTTTGCCAAGTTGTTGAGGTTTTTGAAGTTTAAGTGTGAGAGTCTCTTATGCCACGCCCAATTGATAGATTCATGGCTTTAGCAAAGAGACAAGTTCCATCTTGGGAGAGGGTTGACATGTCTAACACATAAACATCATCTCTCCTAGGAGCTATCAACACAACTTCTTTGTTGGCATTGAAGATGGTACCTTGTTTGTCATTGAATTGCACAATGTACTTAGCATCACATAGTTGACTAACACTGATGAGATTGTATTTTAGACCATTGACATAAGCTATTCTAGAGAAAACTATTCCATTGCAGTTTACTGAACCATAACCTTCAGTGGGACATGATGAGTTATCACCAAACACTACCTTGGGTCTTGGTTCCTCTATATACTTATGCAGATACTCCTTCACACCAGTCATGCTTCTTAAGCATCCACTGTCTAGATGCCAAATAGGCTCCCTAACGTGTCTCTGCACTAGTAGTAAATTGAATTAGTTTCTCTTAGTGACCCACTTACTAGGTCTCTTTGAATTTGGTAATTGACTCATGGTCAGTGGTTGAGTGCATTGTGCTACCACAGGTTTTGCATTTGGAGACTGAGGATGACTCAGTGACTCTGGGTTGTTTTGTACCTCTCCTTGCATGAATGATACTATCATGTTGGGATGTCTCATGAGCTGGATTACTGCATATATCACAAAGATGTGTTCATGAGACAATCATCTTGATGATGATCATTAAACCCACAGTGAGGGCAAAGAGGAAAAGGTTTTGCTCTATTCTTGGGAGCAGTTTTGGAGGATGAAGCATACCGATGACCAACTTTGGTATAGTTTGCTTGATCGACGAACTTACATACTGTAAGTGGTCTCAGAAGTTCGTGATCATCCTTTTGCATCATACAAAAAGGATTCTATAACAGTTGTCGGTGGTATGACCGGTGTAATGACACAGCTCACACTTCAGCTTGGGTTTGTTGGTGGATTTTGACTTTGATGAGCTAGATGAGGCTGACTTAGTTTCCTTGATTGAATCAGGAGCTTTTTTGATGGATTCCATCTTTTCAGTCAGCTTCCTTGATTAAACCCACAGTGGGAACAGAGGATGTTGAAGTCTCAGTAGGAGTAGACTCTTGTTGAGTTGGTTTTGTTGGTCTTTTCAGGATGGTTCTACCAAGTCCAGACCTTTCTTTTGGTGAGTGAGGATTGAATTGTAATGGGGTAAGCTCAGAGCTTGGTGCAGCACCCTGAAGAGGTTTAAGTGGTTGAAGCGGTGCTTGAGATTCTACTTCAGACTCAGAGATGTGTTCAAGACTACCGGGCACATCGGGAGTCCAAGCATGCTCTTTAGAGCTTGGCTTTCGTGCTCTAGAATCCTTCCGTAATCGAAATTTGGAAGCTTACTCTCGGGATTGACCCTTTCAATCCAATCACTAGGTTTGGGAATAGTCAACATATTGGTAATCATACCACTAGACACAAATGGCTTAGGACCATGGTCTTTGTTGAGAGAGTCAGGAAGATGATCTTCACCTAAGACTCTCTTCTTGCTACTGGGGCTCCCACAAAGCATCAAAGACCCCGGGATTCTTAGCATCCAACTATCAAGAATATCTTGAACCTTTTTGAGTTCGCCTTGAAGAGCCCTGATTTCTTTTAACTAGTTCAGTGTTTTGAATTTGCAAAGTGACAAACCTCAAACTTAGCTTGTTTTAAAAGAAGCAGTTCATCCCTACACTTGTTTAATTCAAAACTTAGCTTGTTGTATTTTGAAAAAGATTCAGTCTTTGCTCTTCTACGAACTTAAGGTCAACATTAAGATAATTCATGTAAGACGCCAATCGAGTCATCATCCATAGAAAGTAAAATATTTACCTTCTTCATTGTGATGTTGACTCATTCTCCATTCCTGGCATGATTCTTTCCAACGCTTGTCCTCTTCTCGAGAGGGCCATCAAGCAATCGACATGCACCATTTCATCAACTCGATGACACGGCTCCTCATCCCGGTCAAAGGTTTCAACAACAAGGCCTTTGTTTTACCCCGCAGATTGAACACTTTTTTTTGTTTCTGAGGGACTGGCCTCGAGCAATGCAAGCTTGGCTTTGACTTTCTTATGCTTAGCTTCAAAATCAACAGTTTTGTTTTGATCAGATTTGTTTTGAAAGTTTTGATGAGACGATAGATTTTGGTTGAAATTTGCTAAAGCCTGAGGACCGATTTGACCCGATGGTTTATAAGAGGGTTCTGAAATTGTTTTTGAAAAACAGTCTGTTGCAAAATGACCTCTTTTGTGACACTTAAAGCATTCAGTGTCCTCATTTGCTTTGGCATTTGAAAACCTTTGTTTCTTTTTATAAACCTTCGAGAGTTAGCAAGGAGTGCCCTTTCACGAAATTCGTTGTTCAGGTCATTTAGGTACTACTCACTTGATCTCTCATCGGGCTCATCATCGTAATTTTTTGAAAATCTTGAACAACATTGTTAGAATAAAAAGCGCTTGATATTGGTGATGAGGTGGTGGTCGGGACTTCTTGACTTCCGAGACTTCTTTAAGTCGTGGTATCGTCCCTGTTGATGAGGTTTTCCTCATAGACAAATTTCCCATAAATTTCGGGAAGCTCAAGATTCTGGATATGATTAGCATTCCTAAGTCCCTGAGAGAAATTCAACCACTTCTCAGGAGACTGTTGACAAAACCAACATTGATTTCATGTTTGGACAACTTAACACCATCATTTGACAATTCATTTAAAAGAGTTTTGTACCGGGTGTAAGTTTGAGAGAGTTTCGAGTCCTTAGCCCGAAGGTGTTATACTCAAGTTTGTGTCCATTCTCCTATTTTCCTTGGTATCGGATGGTCCTTCATGACTATGAACTAGGTCATCCTGTGTTTTTTAGGCGTGGTACAGCTTATAACAGACTCCATAATATCGTCAGTAAGACAAGATATTATGATACTTATGAGTCTTTGGTCCTAGTTGACCACTCTCCTTTCATCCTGGGTCCACTGAGCTTTAGGTTTAGGAAAACCTTCAGCATTCTTTGGGACAAATGGACCTTCATTTATACACTTGATATAATAAGGTTCCATCCCAATCAAATAGCAAAGCATTCGCTTTTTCCATTTGTTAAATTTTCCGACTTCAAGTCTAGGGGCAACAGCTGAATAAGCTCCACCCATTTTATCGACTAGTTGGGGTACATCAATTTCAGCCATTAAGGATCCTAATTTAAAAACTTTTAAAGCGGCCTAAAAAATGTTTTATAATTAGCCTTGCTCTGATACCACTTGTTGTTTTTTTTTGGGTAAAGGGGAGTAATCCTGCACCCTGGTAAATATAATAACCAAAAAAAGTTTAAGTACAACGGATGAGAGTGAATCTCTCACCTCGGCCCGTTACATGGGCAACAAACACACACTAAAAGTGCACTTAACCAAAAAATAACATAAGAAAGACATGCCAATCTTATGAACTACCAACCAACCAATTTTACTTCCTACCACGACCTACGAGACTAACATCATACATGTCACACATATCCTCCAAGTGCCTCGGTAGATCATAGACTTGATCAGCATAATCCTCAAAATCTTCAAGATCAAAACCCCCACCACCCCTAGAAGCCAAATATGACGCCATAGGGTTATCAGTTTCCAAAACCTCATCTTCATCGAGCAGGTCACATTCCCAACTTTAGAAAACGGATTACTTATCTTGGTAGCGGAAGAAGTCCCAATCTCGGAGGCTTAGACGCCTCACCAATATCAATACGAGAGTCCTTCCCCGAGATCCATCAATACTGCTTCCTTAGTAGTACCGAAGACTTCCCGCCTTCACTGTTTGAGTAAAAGAATCATCCACAATACTTGGGATGCCCGAGTCATCATCCACCTCAAGAGCCCCAAAAGAGTTTGACGTAGTAATAGGTGTATCTTTAGCAATACCACTAGCGTAGGTGTCTTCGTCTTTTCAACATATACCTGCTTCCTAGGTGCAAATCTAGGACCCTTACCCATATTAATACCACCCGTCATCTTCGTACCTTTATGTTTGGCTTTCCGATTCTGCACCACCTTAAAACCATCATCAGGTTCATCCACATTAGATGTAGGGGGAACATCATTATTCTCCTTAATACTCTTAGGACAACAAGCATTATCATGCCCAAACACTTTACATTCCGTATAGTGTGGCGGCTTCCATTCATATTCCACCTTTATACTTGCCGTAGTAAAGCCACTATCATCCTTTTTAGGGATCGCCATAGATACCACTTGTTGTTCCCTGTTCACTATCGTTTAAAACAGTTTAAGAATATAAAACAAGTTAATAGTGAACAATGACTGAAATTAACATAAGTAACACACACAAAGTAATTTTCAACGTCATATTCTTTATTAGAAATCAATCAAAAGAATACGTTACCCAAGTACTTGGAACGACTTGGGATTGAAATAACAAAGTTTGGTGACTCCTCTCTAAGCTCAGGCTAAGTCCGAGCACAACTCTTAGAACCCACTGAGCTATCTCAGGGATTAAGTTGTATTTGGAGTAGTGAAAAGATGGCTTGCGTGTATGTGTGTTTTTACAATTCACAAGCTTAACCTTTTCACTCCATCTCTTATGCTATTTATACATGTATGAGTTTTAACTCTTTTCTAAGTGAAAAAAACAGCAAAAAAAAACTCTCTCTAGGGGTGAAATCCGACCACCCCCCTGCCGCCTCCTCTTCAACCTTTTTCCTGCCTAAAACCACCTCTAAAACCGCCTCTCTACATCTAAACGATCTCTGATTCGTTTAGTTTGTATGCAATCGATTTTAGGGATGTGTTATATCAAAGAGAAGTTTGGTTATGTGCGTTTTTTCATATCCCTAACTTTCTCTAAATCGTTTTTCATCTTATTCTGCCCTAATCCCTTTAATTCCTATCACGTTTTGATTATGCTATTGATAGATCTTTGTGTTTATCATTGGTGTTATCAAATCGTTGCTTGAATAAGGGTCGATCTAAGTGAATCGTTTTTTAGGGTTATTTAAACCGCCTTTGTGTTTTTAAATCGTTTCCTTATCTTCCCTTGACGTAAAGTCGGTTCTGATTGATTTTATCTATATAAGGAACGATTATATCTTCATAATACGCATTGATAATCAATTTTTTGATTGAAGGGCTGAATGTATGCGATCTCTTTTGGGTTTCGTTTTATTTTCATGCGTTTTATAAGTATGGGTTCTGGTTCGTCATGCTTATATAAACTTTGGGTTTCATCACTTGCTCGTTGGGGATTAACTCGTATATAAATCCGATTAGGGTTTGGTACATTATGTTTGTTTTTTGGGTAAAAGGGTTAATTCACCCCGGTAAAATTCATTACTCCAAAAAACGTTGAGGTACATAGGATGAGGGTGATATCCCTCACCTCAGTCCCTAAGGACACTTACAGACTCAAATATAAGAATGACACACCATTCTTATAACTTACAATAAACTGAACCTACCAATAATGACAAAAGTACATAAAAAAATACAATACTACTCAAGAAAATCACTTGAGCCTTTGGTATGTGCTAAAACACATACCTTTTCTTTATCAAAACTGACCCAAAATAACCAAGAAAGAGCCGTTTATTGCTAATATTTGTGGTTTTCTTGAGTTTGTGCTTGTGCAGGTACGGATATTTAAAAACACGCAAAAATGAACCAAATTAGACATAAATCCGAGCACGGGAGATCAAGAGAGCTTAAGCTGAGCCGGAAGGTCAGAGTTGTGCATTTATGAAGATTTCTAATCTCTGAGGATGATTTGTGAAGATTTGATCAAAGTTTGAAGAAATGTCAAAAATGACCCCTCAAGTTTCAACAATTGGCAAAAATGGCCCTTGAAGATTCGAAAGTTACAAATTGACCCTTGGTTTATTTGAAGATTGACAAAATCAGTCCTTGGAAGATACTTTCAGAATTACACTTTTGATCCCTCAAAATTCAGTTTTCACATGTTTGGTCCTTATGGTTACTATTGGATCTCTTACTAGTCATTATCCATTATCCAACACAAGTCATGGCCCAATCTAATTCACTTAACCATCTGGCCCAAATCATACACCCGGCAAAACCAACCCAATCCATTATCCTATCCCAACCCGGCCACAACTAATAGCCCCCAACCCGTTTACCACCTTTGACCCGTAACTTAACCCAGGTCAACAAACCACGACCCGTCAAACCCTTTTGAAATAATATTTAATAAACCAAACGCGCCCTAACAGTAGCACCCTTTCTCCTTCCTCCCAAACACCCCGTACACCACCATATCACCAATCCCAAACACCAAACTTGGTACTAGCATCTATCCTAGCTTCTAGAACCCCTGACCTGTCAGATAGATTGCTCACGTGGACAAATGGAAGCATCCTATTGGCCATGACACATCATTGAAAGGATTTGGTGCTCTATGATTGGTTGAGGTGACTCATGATTGATTTGTGGCTGTGGATAGCTTTCTAGGCCCTTCTGAATGGAATCCCAAGCCCTCCATGCTCGAGCTATTTATACCCTTTCAGTCACAATGTAGAAATTGTCCAATCTCTTAGGTTTTAGAGAGATTTTGACCTCTTTATTTCCTGTCATTTTTACATATTTTGAGTAGTTTAAAGTTTTGTAATTTCAAATCAAGCTTTGTAATCTCATTTTCATTAATGCAAGTTTCCCTCTTTTCCATTTAATGCTCAAATCTGTTTTCAAAATCATTTAGTGTTTAGAAGTGCTAAATCTCTGTTTGTAGGAGCTCACATAAGCTTTAATAAGCTTATGTGAGCTAATGGTGTATTGAATTGTTCTTCAATTTCAGTTTTAGCAAATAGTCAAATTAAGTCAAAACTTCAAAAGTCAAACTGATTTTGGTTAAATTCTGGTTTTCTTGTGTTAAAAAGTTTAGTTTAATGTTAATTTGTGTGATTAAATTCAGTTTCAGTCAAATTAGATTATAATTCAGTAGTTAGTTTGTCAATAGGATCCATTAAAGGGTGTTTGGTTGAATGCTTGAATCTGTGTTAGAGGTTAGTAACATGGATTAGACTAGTTGCTGTAGGTTTGAGATGGTCATTTGATCTCACATCTGTCTTTGTTTCGGAGCCTTTTGCATCTATAGTCAAAATTGCATTGTATCTGTCCTTACTCTCATTCCTGTTGAAATCAGTGGCTGTAATCAGTTTATATGGTTAATAAGTTAATAAGTGAGTTTGCTTTGTTCTCATTTCAGCATAATATATCATATTCAGTCCTAAATTTGATCTTGAATATCACTAAAGTCAAATCTACAACTGTCCTTTAAAAGTCAAAAGCATGTTAAAACTGGTTTTAGTAGATCTTGCAATAGTTGCATAGGGTTCATTTTCAGTAGTTAAGGTCTCAAATTTGGTCAAATTGTAGTCTGCTAGGTAGTATTCAGGTCCACATTTCTGGTTTTAGGTTTAGCTTGTCTGATAAGCTCATAGATTAGCTCAAACAGTAGGGGTCAGTTCATTGTTCTGTGCATCAGTAGTCTGTCCTGCTGCATCAGTTTTTGCCATTTTATTTTGCTCCATAACTTCCTCATATTAAGTCCTAATAAGCTGTAATTTTGGATTTAGAATCTCTGGTTGGTGGTCTTGATAACCTTACTTTTGTTTTCCCCTGTAGCTTATTGAATAAGCAGTTGCATGTGCTTAAACAGTAGGGTCATTTCCTGTTTAGCTTAAAATGGCAGTTTAGCTTAATCCTTGGTAGACTACTCATTAGGTGTTAGGAGTAGCATTAGATAGTTGCTTTAGAGTGTTTTTGGTATAAAATAGCTTCTGTAACAGTTTGGTTCACTATAGTGCTTATTAGCTTATTGTTAGTGCTTATTTCCTATTAGATTACACTGCAGCCCTTATTTCTTCCACACAAGCACCACATTTTATATTTTTTATAGCTTTAGAATAATGTTTTAGGATTTCCCTGAATTTTTCATAATTTTTAGACACTGTTTGGTATTTTTCTTTAATAAAAATAGTTTTTAATTACTTTTAATTAGCTTTTATTGCAAATAATTAAGAAAAAGTTCCAAAAAATAATTTTTCAATTTTAACAGTTTTAGATTAATATAAAAAGCATAAAAAATATTTTTCCTTATTTTTCCCCTTTAATTTGGTATTTTTAATTATTTAAATTAGATTTAAATAGATTTAAATTCATAGAAAATAGAAAATTAATCTGAAAAATAAAAAAATAGTTTAGAAAAGTCTTTAGTGATATTTTAGATTTTTGAAAAGTAATTCCATATTTTTCCCTCTCTCTTTCATAATTTCTAGATAATTAGTTTTATTTTTAAAGTTAATAATTAGTTTTTAATTAGAATTAAATCAAGAAAAATCCAAAAAAATAATTTTAATTCTAAAATAGTTTTCTTATATCATTTTTAGAGTAAAAGTAATTTTAGGTTATTTTTAGGATCTAGATTAGACGTCCTTGCTTTTTATTCGCGTTTCAATTAGTTTTGCATTTTAGTGTAGATTTGCGTAGTTTGCCATAGTTCTTAGGATTTCCCGTAGATTTTATGTTCCATTTACTTTCCTTATCCCGTAGTTTAGATAACTTCATATTATCCCCTTCTATTATTCAAATCCCGATTATTGAGACGTGAGTTGGAAATTCCATTCAACCCTCGTTCGGAACGATCTCGGTGCTCAAACCTAACACGTTTGAGTTACCCACATACTACACTTCTTATTATTGGTCAGTGTCCGAGCCGTTTTAAGTTTCTTACGGTTAGTCATTCACAAGTGGCTAGCTTGTGTGAGTTAAGCTTGACGTTGTCTCTTTCACTGTGTATCAATTTTTGGCGCCGCTGCCGGGGATTGTTTTGGACACTGAATCAGCCTTCTATATCACTATGGCGATCCACCTTAACTTCCATGAAGAATCCTCCAACTTGCCCACTCCTGGATCATCAATCTTGAGATTCAGTTCACAAATTTCACACAAAGGTTGGTGAAAGACTCTAAAACCACGGATAGAGCAGCAAGCAAACTTGCTCCAACGGTGTATGTTTATATGCAAAACCGAACACAAATCACAAAAACCAAGCATGATGACCAGTAGCGTATGAAAATAGGATTTACAAACCCTAACATCCAGCATAGAAAATCACAAGACCCATAGACGAATAAGAATGCAACTGATCCGTGATCGTGTACATGGGGTTTTGAACAAGAGTCCCCAAAAACTTAACTTCCATTATAGACATCGCAACCATGCAAACCAGCAGCCTAAATCAGTCCAAAAAAGCAATGATAGCAGCAAACATCAAATAGAACTGATCGCAATAAGCATACCAATAGGGCTCAAACGAACCCTAACTTGCATCATAACCAAAACTCGATCTGATGAAGAAAATAAAAGCACGCAATCTTCCAAAACAGATCGGCCAAGAAACATCTCTCCCATAAATAACCAACGTACAAATAACCCATCACCATGTAAGGCACGTCCAGGAATAAACCACCCACAGCAACCATGCATTCATCGCAACAACCAGATTCAAACATCACATACCATTCGTAAAATCGAAACCCTAAAAAAGGTTTCTTAATAATCGTTAAGAACAGACCACCTCAAATCGACCCCTTATATATATAAATCAGTAATAACCGACATATGATAAAGGATATTAGGGACTAATTGAAACACCAAATAAAACCCTAAAATAAAGATCGCGAAAATTGGTTAGGGTTTCATCAAAACCTAATCGACCACGATAATAAGTTAACTCGATTTAAAACCGACTTATGATAGTCACAATCAGAGGTGCGATTAGAGAATAAGAAACGAATAATAACCCTACAATCGAATCAGAATGATAAAGAGAATTAGGGTTAAATAATTCGATTGTAGAACATAATAAGGACGATTTCGGACTCCTCTACCCGGTGATTAAAACCAAGAAAATCCGATTGCATATCACTTAAGAATGAGAGAGGCGGATTAGTGGTTGAATTTGGCCGGAATGATAGGGGTAGAGGAGGCTGAAAAAATCGCCCCTAGAGGGAGAGAAAATTTTCCTATGCAATTATTTTAAGTTGGTACATTCTGTTTGTATTCATGGTTGCTGGTTTCTGGTGCTTAACTCATTACTTTACTCGATTAGGGTTTAGTTTTTACTAAATTGCAAGTAACCCGTTTATGGTTTTGTGGAATACAAGTGTGTTTGGTTTGTGGAAGTCACGCTGCAAGTTATCTCATCTTAGGGATTGGTTTGTGATTGCATGTTCAATCTGATGATATGCGTGATTATGTTAGTGGGTTATGAGAGAGATGTAAGTCAAGTTTTGGGTTCCTTGTTCAAAAACCCTTGATGCCGGTGCGTTGATGTCTTCTTTGTTGATCGGTATCTTGGAAGTCAAGTGGATCTTTGTTTTTTAACACGGTTTATCTTTCAAAGACATGTTGCTGTTCGTTCTTTATATGGGTCTTTTGATTGATGTTCTTTGAATGTTATGGAAGCTAAGTTGTAGGGTTCTTATTCAAAAACTCTAGTGATCGTGTGGTACGACTTGATCTTGCTCATGTTCACATCTTTTATGGCTTTAGATCTGGTTGTTACTCTTGCACATTCGATCTACATGTTAGGGTTTATTTACCCTTGGATTGTTGCATGGTGCCCGTGTTCTTGCTGTATTTGATTATCGTGGTGTCCCTATTCATGGGATATTGACGTTATTGGCTGTTTGGAAGGGGATCATGGCATGAAGGTTGCTGGTTCGTGAAACTTTGAGTCTAGATTAGCTCCATGATTTTCTCTCGGATTGTGTTAGAGAATGGCTCAAGGATTTCTTTGGTTGGTTATGCAAGTTCAAGCTCTACGTGGATGGGTTCACATGGAAGATTGATGGAAGTTCTACGATGACTATGTTCTTGGTGCTACTTTAGTGAATCATGTTTTAATTCCTATTTTTATTCACTCGTATAGTCATTGTAGGTGGTAAGTTTATTGTGTAAGTTGTAAGAATGGCGTGTCATTCTTATATGAGAGTCTGTAAGTGTCCTAAGGGACTGAGATGAGGAAAGTCACCTTCATCCTTTGTACTTCAATGTTTTTGGCGTAACATATTTTACCGGGGTGAATTAACCCTTTTACCCAAAAAAAAACTCTTTCCTAAGTGACAAACTGACATCTTACAGAAGACAAAATACCGATGCATTTTGTCTCTGTTTACAAAGGCTATTCTAGGTAAGAGACAAGACTACTTTCCTAAGGTCAGTGATGACACTGAGCCTGATCTTTTCCCATTCATGGAAAGTTGAATTTGGTTGATAAGTACTTCGTTATCTGATTCAAACTTATCCCGCCTTGTCCCGCTCATTCTTCGGTCTTTACATTCTTGATCTTCTACTCGTTTGTCTTCATGTAAGTATTTGGAGAAGAGTCTTAGGGATTCAGTGAGTTATTGTCATCACTCACTGAATCCATCATCTTCTTCTTGACTCAGTCTTCACCCTTTAAGTTTCGCCTTACTGAGTGGAGAGACTTCTTCATCGCACGATCACGAGTATCACTCGAAGATGACTCACTGAGAGACTATGCACTCAGTGACCTGTTAGTGTTTAACGGACTAGATACTTGGGCTATTTTCTATTCAAATCCTAGATTAAGGGGTTTGGGTATTCTTGAACCCAACAAAAAGAGTTATGCTGATAAGCATAGGCGCGACTTGGAGTTCCATGTTGGTGATCGTGTTTTTCTGAAATTTTTGCCGTTCCGTGGGGTTAAGCGTTTTGGAATCCAGGGCAAGCTCAGTCCTCGATTCATCGGACCTTTCGAGATTTTGGATCATTTTGGGGAGGTTTCCTACCGTTTAGCTCTACCTCCTCAGTTATCTCATGTTCATGATGTGTTCCATGTATCTCTTTTGCGAGGATACAATTATCATCCGTTGCACGTGGTATCCTACCCTTTGAATCAAATTCAGCCGGATATGTCTTTGCCTGAAGAATCCGAAGCTAACTTAGATCGACGGGATCGAGTCATGAGAAACAAAGTCATTCCGTTCGTGAAAATTCTTTGGAAGAATCACCCAGAGCGTGAAGCTACCTGGGAGACCGAGGAATCTATGCGAGCTAGTTATCCGCGTTTCTTTTCATAATCTGGTATGTCTCCGTTTGCGTGTGAAATGACCATTTTGCCCCTCAAGTTAAATAATTCGAAAACTCAAAAAAACGTTAATCTCGTTAAATACGTTTAACACCGGTCTCATAAATAAATTACGCAAGCTATGATAAATATATTTTATTTATGACTACAAGTAAATGTTACAAATTTAAATGATTTCAAAGCATAAAATTATATTATGGCATGTACAATTTAACTTAAACCATAAAGACGTCCAAATACATTAACTTGAGACAAGATTGATAAATATAGAATGAGTCAATCTTCCCTTTTTGTTGGCCTTAATCTACGCCAAATTAACTTCCTGCATCCCTTTTATTTTTCCAAATTATTCTCTAAAATTACTCCTTATAATTATGACATATCATTTAAAATATGAAGCAAGGAAAACCCTAAACTCCCTACTCAAAGTTACGGCAAAAAAAAGGGTTCTATCCCTCCTCCATCTTTTCTGTTTCTGTCGACACAAATCAGTCCAAAGAAGGGGCTCGAAGGTTCTTGTAAGGCTGCCATAATCACGTGTTTTGTAGGAGGTTGTTTGGGTTGCATCGTGGGTTAAAGTTGCTGCTTGCTGTCATGGGTATTAAGGCACAAAAGGGGTGCCTTGGTTTGTTGTGTTGTCCATTGTTTCCTGCTACTTGTGTCACGTTACAAAGGTAACACGACCACTTCGTTTTTCCTTTCCGTTTTCTTGAATCTGGTCACGTCATGCTGCCCTTCTATGCGCATGGGTTATGTCATATGTCATGTATCATAAATTGTTAAAAAGGTGACCAAGTAAATCAAGGTTATACGTCTCATAACTTCATGAAAACTAACCCATGTATGTCGACTAATAATGCTCTACATGAAGTGGTATAAAATTGGTTTTTGAGCCCTAAAACATGTTATATTGAATGTTAAACCTAAGCTAATAATAACCTAGTATTAATCACATAAAAATCACGGCTTGAAACCTTTATATATATGTCGATAAGAGTGTGTGAATCTGGTCCTTGGAAGATGTTTTGTAAACCCCTCGTTATGCTCTTTCTTTGGTCATTAACATTCGTAAAATGGAACTTGAATAAGGTGTATACATCTAGTACTATTAATATGAAATGAAGCATGGTGTAGGGTGCTGTTTTGGAGGATTTAAGGGGCGCATACAATCTGTTTTGGGGAGGGGCTAGGTTTCGTTAATATTAAGGTTCACACAAGGGTTTATATTAAATTGTATTAATCATGTTAAAGGGTAAATAACATATATGGTATTAATAATATTGATCCAGTATTTCGTTAATTAATGGATTCGTTGTCTCATGGTTTGTTTTGGTTGTGTGAGTCTCGACCTAAAATATTTAACCACATAAGAACATATAATCTTGTACTAGTCGTAGTTAAATGGTTAATAACAAGAATTGAATGCGTAATCCAATGGTTTATATATTTTTTATCATTGGACGTGTAGTCCAATGGTTGGATCGTTTGTATATGAGTCCACAGACCCATGTTCGATCCCAGCTTGCACCCTTTTTAAACTGCCAATTCCGAGTTCATCTATTGAAAAAACCCTAATTCTCTCTCTCTAATGTGGGCGAATTTTGAACCCTATCCTTGGCAATCGCTGGTTCGATCCGTAATCCATCATTCATTGTTTAACGATTGTTAATTCTCATTGATTGTGTTCCTTCGTCTCTAAGCGAGGGTAATATTATCCGGTCTTAGTTATTGTTAACCGATTCGACGTGGGTTAGGGTTTGTAGTGTAATTGTCATTTGGTTCTTTTTTTCCTACATTAGTTAGGGTTTTTTGTGTGTTCGTTAATTGTTAAGATCAAGAATTATGGAGGTTGGTTAGTAGCTGTTGTGGATCTCGTTTGGAAACCTTATTAGGGTTTCGTGTTTTTTATTGTTTTCGATTTTTTAGTGAGAGATGGAAGATGCGAGTAAATCTGATAAGCCTTCGGTATCTGGTTTGGCATCGCGAATTCGTAACATTGATGGTAAACCGTTGCGATCTGCTATTCGTAACGTTAAGCCATCTTCTCCTAAGGGTGATGCGTTGAATGCGGCTGAGATTAATAGAAGCCCTAATAGGGTTTCGTTTGAGGAAAGTGTTAGGGTTTCGCACTTAAACACTAATGACCAATATTCTCACATTAATGTGACGTCAGAATTGAATAAGGAAAACCCTAGGGTGTCGGTTGTGAATAGTGGTAATTTCCATGCAAGCTCTAGTTTTACTATTGGTGAAAACCCTCTTTGTTGATACGTTTTGGGAATCTAAGAATAAGGCTACAACTACAGGATCGTTTGTGAATGTAGTTCAAAAAATGGCTTCCAAAAAAGTTGTGAAGGTTCAAGAGATGCGAAATACGGAAAAGGTTGATGGAGTCTGCTTTGTGAATTCCTTTAGAGGCGGTGGAAGGCTATTCGTCAAGATTTGAAAATAGCCTTTATGGGTATTTTATTGGAAAGAGGCTTGCTTTTCCGCTTGTTGAGAACTATGTGAAAAACACATGGGCGAAATATGGAATAAAATGAATTCAACTTCATGAGGAATTCTTTTGTTCCGATTTGATACTAAGGAAGGAATGCAGCGTGTTTTAGAAGAAGGACCATAGATGATTCGACGGGAACCTCTTATGCTTAATGTTTGGTCGCAAACTCTTTGATTTGAAGAAGTGAAATTAAGAATGTGCCGATTTGGGTTAAGTTTCATCATGTTCCAATTGTTGCCTATTCTGAAGTTGGGTTGATTCTTATTTCTACCCAGGTGGGGAAACCAATCACTTTGGATGCGTACACTAGCAATATGTGTGTGAGTTCTTGGGGACGTATCATTATGCTAGGGTTCTTATTGAGGTCTCGGCTGAAGTGGACCTTAAAGAGGAATTGGAGATTGCTATACCTATTGGTAATGATTTAGGTCACACGTTGGCTACGGTTTCTATTGAATATGAATGGAAACCTCCGCGTTGCTCTACTTGTTTGATTTTTGATCACAATAATGACAAATGCCCTAAACTTCCTAAAGAAGTTCCAGCTGCTCCTATTGAGAATGATGGGTTTCAAGTGGTCAAGAATAAGCGCAACAAGAATAAAAACAAACAACAAAAACAAGTAGAAGGTGTGAAGTTGAACAAGCCAGCTCTTAACCTTCAATATCGAAGGGTGGATAAGGATGCAAAGAAGGATGGTCCGAATAATACAAGTGACCAGAATACCAATGATTTGTGGGAGGATAAAGTTAATGAGTCTATGATTAATGAAAGTGATAGTGAGGAAGTGGATGAAGAATTGGACATGGTTGATCGTACAAGTCAAGCTGCTAGTACTTCGAAGGGGGCAAGCACTCCATCACGATGTTATCAATGTGTAACATCGCTTCTTGGAATATTCGGTCTAAACTTCTCCCCGAAACAAAAAGAAGTTCGGAATGTAATATTTGAGAACAAATTATCTATTTGTGCTATTCTTGAGTCTCATGCTAGAGGTGATAATCTAATGAAGCTGTGCTCGTTTATATTTCGCCATTGGGACTGGACAAGTAATGGTAATATGTGTGCTAAAGGTACGAGGATTCTTTTAGGCTGGAACCGTAATGATGTTGATGTTTCGGTGATTACTCAAGATGACCAGGTTATTCATACGCGAATCTGGATTAAAGCGGACAAGAAAGAGGTTTTTTGTTCATTTGTGTATGCTCATAATTATTATATTCATCGTCGTGCTTTATGGAATAATTTAGGTATGCATAAGGTTTACATTCGTGGTAGGCCTTGGTGTATCTTGGGGATTTTAATCTGCCTTGATGCTTGACGATAATGCTTTGGGTTCTTCGACTATTGATATCAGGATGCGTGATTTCAAGGAATGTATTGATGATATTGAAGTCATGGACAGAATCTGGGTGAAATACACATGGAATCAAAAACCAAAAGGAGTTGATGGTATTTTAAAGAAAATAGATCGTGTTATGGCTAATCTAGAATTTTTGATGAATTTCCGGGAGGTCATGCTATTTTTCAGCCATATCGCATTTCTGACCATGCTCCAACTGTTTTATGTCTTCCTTCCATGGTTCCGTCCAAACCAAGACCGTTTAAATTCGCAAATATCCTTGTTCAGAATGCAAGGTTTAAAGAAGTGGTGATGGAGGGTTGGACCAAAGAGGTTAGTGGTTTTTATATGTTCAAAGTTGTTTCTAAACTTATACATATGAAGAAATTTTTTCAAATGAAATTGATGTATGAGAATGGTAATTTGCACGATAATGTTAAGAAGCTTCATTTGAGCTTGATCTTGTTCAACGTGCATTGGATAAAGACCCTTTAATCTTTCTTGAGAAGAGGAAGCCGTGTATGTGCAAGCGTATTGTGATGCTATTCTTTTTAGAGGAGCGGTTTTACAACAAAGGTCTAAAGTAAATTGGCTTTGTGATGGTGACTCGAATACTGCTTACTTCCATAAGTCGGTTAAAAGTCGTGTCTCTCGAAGTCGAATTGATGTGATTCTTGATTTAGATGGTGTGACGTTTGAAAATGAGCATGTTCCTAATGTGTTTGTATCACACTATGAAATATTTCTTGGTCAGCAGGGTACAACGGAACATTTAAATACTACTGGAGCTTTTGAGAATCGGCTGGGGAACAGGAGGCTATGGAAATGATTCGTGAGGTTAGTGATCTTGAAATCAAGGATGCTTTGTTCTCTATGGGGAATGATAAATCCCCGGGGCCGATGGTTATACTGGCTGCATTTGTTAAGGAATCTTGGGACATTATTGCTTATGATTTTCATCGCGATTGTGAATTTTTGTTAATGGTCGGTTTGCTCAAGGAGGTTAATCACACAATCATTGCTTTAATTCCTAAGGTTTCTTCGCCTGCTAGGATTAATGATTTTCGGCCTATATCTTGTTGCAATGTTATTTTTAAATCGTTAGCAAGATAATTGCTAATCGTATAAAAGAAAGTTTAAAGTTTTTGGTAAGTCCAAACCAATCGCTTTTGTTCCCGGTCGAAGTATAGTGATAACATTTTACTTACCCAAGAGCTCATGCACAATTACCATTTGGATCGTGGAGTTGCTAGATGTGCTTTTAAAGTTGACATTCAAAAGGCCTACGATACGGTTGATTGGAATTTCCTTAAAGGTATTACGATTGGTTTTGGATTTCACACTCGGATGGTTGGATGGATTATGGAATGTGTTACTTCTACATCCTTTTCTATAAGTATTAATGGCTCGCTTCATGGGTATTTCAAAGGTAAGAGGGGTCTTCGTCAAGGTGACCCTATTTCCCTGTATTTATTTACATTGGTTATGGAGATTTTACGCTTATTATTAGCGTAAGGTTCGAGATCTTTGATTCGTTTACATATCACCATCATTGTTCTAAATTGGAGTGGTCAACCTATGCTTTTTGATGACCTTTTTCTTTTTGCTCATGGGGATGTGAATTCAACGAGAGTGATCATGGAAGCTTTGGAGGAGTTTAAGAAAGTTTCTGGATTGGTGCCTTGCATTCCCAAGAGTACGGCTTATTTTTGTAATGTGCTTAATCATGTAAAGCTTTCAATCTTGCAAATTCTTCCTTTTGTTGAAGATAGGTTGCCGGTTAAGTACTTGGGAGTCCTCTTGTGTCTTCTCGATTGATTCATCGTGATTGCAAGGAGTTAATTGAGAAGGTTCAAGCTCGTGTGGATAATTGGAAGAATAAGTTCCTTTCTTCAGTGGTAGGCTTCAACTTATTCAATCCGTCATCGGGTCTTTCCATGTTTTTTGGGCTTCGGTTTTTGTTCTTCCTTCTCAAGTTTTGAACGAAATTGAGCAAATCATGAGAGGTTTTCTATGGAGCCAAGGGAAGTATAAAAGAGGCCAAGCGAAAGTTGCTTGGGAGGTTATTTTCCTTCCAAGGAATGAGGGAGGTCTTGGTATTAAGTAGATTATCCGTTTTCAATAATGCTTTAATGATATCGCATCTTTGGAATTTGATTAATAATAAGGAGTCTCTTTGGGTTAAGTGGATTCATGAATATAAATTAATGGGTCGCAATTTTTGGGATGTGCCTATTCGTGGTAATATAACGTGTGGTTGGAGGAAAAATTTGCGTCTTCGTCCGCTTATTCGTGAGTTTATCAATTACAAGATTGGTGATGGCTCTTTAATATCGGCTTGGCATGATCGTTGGTGTGATCAAGGTCCTCTAGCGAAATTTATCTCTAGCCGAAGTATTTATAATGCATGGTTTGATCAAGCATCGAAACTTAATGAAATTATTACTGCTGGAAACTTTGCTTGGGCGAATGAATGGTATGTGCAAATTCCTATATTGAATTCGATTAATGTTCCTATTCTTAGACAAGGAGTTCGTGACCAGGCTGTTTGGAAGGATTCTAGTGGTGTTATTAAACCATTTTCTGTTAGTAATGTGTTTAATCGATGATTAGTCCTAGGGGGATAAGGTGCCTTGGATGTATTGTGTTTGGTTCCCTGTAATATTCCAAGACATGCTTTAACTTTGTGGCTTATTATCAAAAGGAGGCTAAAAACCCAAGATATGTTGCGAGTTTGGGATAATGTGGATGCTACTTTGGTTTCGTGTACATTATATAATGGGTGTATGGATTCCCATGAGCATCTCTTTTTCGAATGCCCATTTTCTAAACAGGTTTGGACTCAAATTACTAATTATGCTAAAGCGCCAATTCGAGGTTCATCTATTGATAATATTATTCTTGGTATTATCCCGTTTGCCAAGAGGAGAAACACTAAAAGTTTAAGTACTAAGTTAGTGTTGGCTGTTACGGCTTATTTTATATGGCAAGAAAGAAACAACCGTTTGTTTGGCAAGAAGCGATCTAAAGAACAAGTGGTTGATTGTATTACTAACACGGTAAGGCTTAAGCTTGCATCGTGTAAATGGAAGTCTTCGAAGGCCTATGATAATATTAGCAAGATATGGAAGTTAAATTCAATTCAGGTTCGAGGGTGATCAAACGTGGTTTCTCTTTGTGTAGTTTTAGATGGTATTTCCCTATTGGTGTTTTAGTCATTGTAATAGGGATAGTCTTCCGTGTGGCATGTCACTCGGATTAGTAGTGGTTGTTCAAGCTTTTGCTTGAGGTTAATGTGGTACTTCAGCCACATTCCATTGTACTTCATTGTTTTGGGTTAATATATTTTACCGGGGTAATCATTCCCCTTTACCCAAAAAAAGAAGAAGAATGCGTAATCTAAAGTTAAGACTTGTTATACGACTTATGTAAAATTCAAGGGTAGAACTATCATTATGAAAAATAAAAGGTTTGATTGGTAAATATAATGACTAAAAGGGGCTAAATGAGTAAAATGAGTAAATGTGTCATATTTACACTTAAGACCCTACACTTTATAGTATTTACACTTTAGACCCTAAACTTGTGAAATTTGGCATAAATGATCCTTAAAGTGTGGGCGATTTTTTTGCCTCCCCTCTCTAACAAATTCCGGCCATAATTCGGTCCATCTCATATGTTTTTTCTTTAATCTTTAACTTGGATTAACTGAATTTACATGTAGATCGGATTTGTTAGTGTTGGGGAGTCGGTTTTTCTTTTGTTCTATCCTTTAATCGCCCATATATCCGAAACCCTAATTATTATTGTTAGGGTTCTTTAATCGATCCTTTTCCATTGATTTTTTAGTCGGTTAACATTAATTGACTACATTTACGATCGATCTTATTCTTGCTGCACATTGTGTTCCATTCTATTCGATATCCAATTAGGGTTTTGATTTTTATTGTGCAGCAAAGGGTTTTTGGTATTATACTGATCGCACCTCTCTTTAGCGATATATCTAAAGTGTTGTGATTAGTATTCTGGTTGGTTTATGCTTGCTGCTGCTGTTCTTTTAATTGAAACCCTTTATTAGGGTTTGTATTTTCAGCGTGCAAGGCTGTTGGTGTTGTCACACCGAAAGGTTGGAAGTTGGTTTTGGTTCGTGTATGGAAGTTGTTCAAATCGATTCACAATGGTTGTGGGTATAGAGAGATGTTTGTCGTATGATGTTTTTAGGACTTGCTGCTGATTGCATCTTCATTCTTATTTGAAATCCTTACTATAGGGTTCAGCGCGTGCAAGTTCTTATTTTGGGTTCCTGGTTTGTGAGTTAACGTTTGTTTGTTGATTGCATGTGCTTGGAGCTAAGGTTTGCTATTCGTTCATAGTGGGCAGATTTCATCAAGTTAAGATTGTTACATTTTGTGTGATTCTGCTGCTGCCTTGAATAGTGTTGGAAGTTAAGTTTGAAGGGTCTTGTTCAAAACCCTTTGTATCTTCATGGTGTGGTGGCATTGTGACTTGATTTGGTACGGATTGGTTGTCTTCATGGTGTGGTTGTCTTCATTTGTTTCACTCGGATTGGTTGGAAGATTGGTTCAAGATTGGTTCAAAGTTATTATATGCTGGAAGGTAGGGTCGATTAGACCATGTTTATTTTTCAAATTCGATTTGGTACGGATTGCACTCTTATTAGGTTATTAGATTATGCATATTGCATAATACTAATAGAAGACGCAAATGAATTTGTTTTGGAATGAGCACTTGGAAGGCGGGGAAACTTGTATGGCTTTCTTCATGTTAAAGATCTGGATCGCTATGATGACTTTGAAGACCTAAGTGTTTATATTGTATTTTTATCTTAAGTCATTGTTAGTTGTATTTGGATTAGGTAGTTATAAGAATGGCCTGTCATTCTTATATAGTGGATTGGTTAATGTCCTTAGGGACTGAGATGAGGGATTCACTCTCATCCGTTTTACTTCAATATTTTTTGGTTTATATATTTACCAGGGTGCATGATTACTCCCCTTTACCCAAAAAAAATCCTTAAAGTATAATAATACTCACTTAACCTAATGTGTCTTTAAATGCATCATAAATGGCTAAAGTTACTAATTATGAAAACCTGCCTAAAATAGAAATTTGCCTAAAATGGAAAGTTACTTAAAATAGCTAAACTACATAAAGTGGAGGCTTACAAAATAAGGAAAGTTACTATATTGGGAAACTTACTAAAAATGGAAAGACGCTTATAAAACGTAAGGACTTAATCCGAAATAAATACTTAAACCTCGTCTGATAAATGTATGTCCTTTCACTTCTGTAGATCCCTCGAGGAAGGAGTGATCTCTCGTTGTCTCTTTTCCATCTCTGTTTGTATTTTGCTTTCTTTGTGTGATAAGATGCAGATATTCTGACCTTATCTCTTAAGGTTTCTCATGATTCGTATAGATCCTTTGATACTAGCTTTGAACTGTTATGCTTTTACTCTGAGCCTTCTTATTAGGGCTTCCCTATGACTTTGCTATGCACCCCTTTGATTGAATCTCTGATATGAACTGTATGATTATGAACCTTCTGATTATGAGCCTTTGATATGAACCTCTGATTATGAACCTATGTTATGGAACTCTGATATGAACCTTTGACTTCTGAACCTTTGACATGAACCCTTATGATATGATTATGCTTTGACCCTTCAGTTTGATACCCGAGCCAAATATGTTTCCTTAGTCATGGATGTACCATGACCATGTCATTGATGCACCAATGGCATGACTCCAGTGTGTACGAGTGATGCTACACACCGTCCCCTTTCTATTATATGATTATGAGCTCAAGATATATGTTTGGCCACTATGTTTCTGCGGGGGCGTATGGATGCATCTGGTGAGTGGCCTTTTACTCATCATTTTAAGCTCGGAAAACCCACAAAAACGTTTAAAAAACACTGAAATATAACCAATTATACTGCAGATATCCTTGGAATGTGTTTTTAGGTGTTTCAGGTACAAAGGATCGAAAACAGGGCAAAAACGGACAGAATTGAGCTTGGAATGGAAAAAGTGCTTTGCGGACGGAGCCGGGAGTAAATTTCCTACATTTTTGGATCCCGTGACGTGTTTTTGGATCGAGATTGGGAAAACAGACTCAAAACCGAACCCTAAACTCAAAATTACATTTTCACCCTTTACCCGAACCCAATTTACCATTTTACCCTTAAAACAAAATCCCAAATTACCAATTTACCCTTTTTCCATTAACTTAAAACATTTTTTCATTTAAAAACAATTATTTTTATTTTAAAAACAATTTTTATTTTTACAACAATTATTTTTATTAAAAATATTTTTATGTAAAGACCATTTTTACTTTTTCTTTAAAACTTTTACATAAAACCTTTATTAAAAAAAATAAATAAATAAATAAAACAAAAAAAAAACAACATTTCATTTAAACTTAAACTTAAAACATTTTTTAGATTACCCTTTATAAACTTTTTTTTTTAAACTAAATAAACCTAAAATACCTAATAAAACACTTTAAACCATTTACCCATTTGTGAACCCTTCTTTACCTCATTTGAACCCCCTTTATCCCATTGAACCCCTTCACATAAAACCCTTGAACCACCCATCCAAATAAACCTACCACCCAACACCCTTTTTCACCCAAATCAGTTTTTACCCAAACCCAGGTGAAACAATTGGCGCCTAAACTACTTCCCTCCTGTCTCTTTCAATCTCAGTTATACCAACAAAACTTCTTCACATGCTACCTTTGGTCTCCTTGCCACCTTGGTAATCCACAACCCACAGAGAAGATTGAATGGATGTGATTGCTTGCCTTGGCCCCCAAGATGCAATCCAATGGCTGTGAGGTTAAAGGAAACAAGCACACAAGCTCAAGCACTGATTCCCTCACATACAAAGCACAAACATAGAACAAGACAGAAAAAAGAGAAAAGAGATGAAGACAGGACCCGAGCTTTATTTTTAGTATAAATAGGAGATTAGGAATTTGTAAAAATTTGTCTAGAATTTCAATGTTCTAGTCCATTTTAATTTCATTGTCATTTACTTTTATTGTAAACCTTTTTTCAGCTTTTAATTCCAGTTTATTTAAGTTATTCTCCTTTTCATTGCTTATTTCAGTCTCCCTTTAATGCTTTTAGAAATTTTAGATTAAGTGCTTATTAGGATTCAAGCTTAGTATAGTTTGCAGCCCCTTTTGAGCTTGTTACAAGCTTCCTACTTGAATCCTATTGATCTTTTTTTTTTGGGTAAAGGGGAGTAATCCTGCACCCTGGTATATTAACCAAAAACGTTTAAGTACAACGGATGAGAGTGAATCTCTCACCTCGGCCCGTTACATGGGCAACATACACACAAAGCAGTGCACTAACCAAATAAATAACATAAGAAAGACATGCCAATCTTATGAACTACCAAACAACCAAATTTACTTCCTACCACGACCTAATAGACTAACATCATACATGTCACACATATCCTCCAAGTGTCTCGGTAGATCGTAGACTTGTTCAGCATAATCATCAAAATCTTCAAGATCAAAACCCCACCACCCCGAAGCCAAAATGGCGCCATAGGGTTATCGGCTCCAAAACCTCATCCTCTTCACGTCGAGCAGGTCACATTCCGACTTTAGAAAATGGATTACTTACCTTGGTAGCGAGAAGAAGTCACAGGTCTCACGGAGGCTTAGAAGCCGTACCAATATCAACACAAGAGTCCTTCCCGAGAACCATCAATACCGCTTCCTTAGTAGTACCGGAATACTTCCCGAGTCTTCTCCTTGTCGGTAGTAGAATCTCCCATGACTTGGGATGCCCGTGTCATCTTCCACCTCAAGAGTCCCAAAAGAGTTGGACGTAGTAATTGGTGTACCTTTAGCATTAACAGCTAGCAGCCAGGTGTCTTCATCTAAGCAACATATACCTGCTTCCTAGGTGCAAATCTATGACCCTTACCCATATTAATACCACTAGTCATCTTCGTACCTTTAGGTTTGGCTTTCCGATTCTGCACCACCTTAAAACCATCATCAGGTTCTTCCACATTCAAGGTGGGAGGGAGATCATTATGCTCCTTAATACACTTAGGACAACAATCAGTAACATGCCCAAACACTTTACATTACGCACGTGTGGCGGCTTCCATTCATATTCCACCTTGATACTTGCAGTAGTAAAACCACTATCATCCTTATTTGGGATCGCCATAGTCACCACATATTTTAGCTCAGATTCAGATGATAATTCCACAAGAGCACGTGCAAAACTTAAGCGTCCCCATGAATCAGCACACATGGAACTAGTAAAAGCATCTAACATAATCGGCTTACCCACTTGAGTAGCAATTAAGCTCAACCCATCTTCCGAATATGCAAGTAATGGATCATTATGCAATTTAATCCAAACGGGAACTCTAGTAACCTCACTTTTAGACAATAGCACATCAGCAGTCCATTTAGTGAGAATGAGAGGAGAATTGCGAATAATCCAAGGGCCCCGTTGAAGAACATTCTCAACACCCTCTTTAGAGTCGAATTTAAAGAGGAAAACGCCATCATCATTCTTCATAAGTTTCTTAAAACCAAACTTTCCCCACGTGTTGGTGACGTAGTTTTGAACCAAAGGATCCTATTGATCTTTTTTTTAGATCTTAGTTGTATGAATCTTACCTAGGTTAGCTTATTTAGGATTTTGTAGGTGGTTGGTCAGCTTAAATTTAAGCCAAAAAGTCCCTTCTTGGGCTGTTTTGGCAATGTCACAGCCAGTCTGCACTAGTGCTTTTTAGTGGTTTATAATCTCTTTTAGGCTTTAATTTTTGCTTATTTATGATCCTTAGTAGCTTTTAGGTTTAGTGGGTTAAGTTTTACTTAGTTCTAGCTTATTTAAAAGCTTTTGTAGCTTAAATAGTCCTTTAGATAGCCTTAAAACCAAACAGCCCCTAACTCACATCTGCTGCCGAATAAGCTGCTCTAACAGCTTATTCTCAAGCTTTTCTATGTTTATTTCTTAAACAAAATTGCTTATTTTGTCCCTTATTAAGTTTTGAAAGAAAAAACTCAAAAAAAAAAAAAAAGTAAAAATGGGAGGAGGTGGGAATTTAACCCACGACCTCACCTTACTTACTGAACACCACATGCCCATCGGCATTACGCACTAGAGTAGTCTTGTGTTAGATTTACATCTATTAATTATTTAATAACAAGTAGCCAATTTAAGCTAGCGACCTTCAATGGCTTTTTAATAGCTTATTTCTATAAGTTCTCACCTGTTTTATATTTTTCCTAGGTTCTAATATAGCTTAAGTATTTTTACAAAAACTTTTAGAATTTTTGAATATCATTTAGTATTTTTAATTAATTAATTAGTATAAATTAGTTTTTAATTTGTAATAAATAATATAAAAGTCGAAAAAATACCCGGATTTTTCCTAAAATTCGTTTTAGTTGTTTAGGTCGTAGGAAAATTGGTTTTGCACCCGTAGGCATTAAATTTCAAAGTTTTCACTTTTTAGGCTCCGGTGTTCCGTTCAGCGTTTTTTAGTTTTAATGCCCTAGTATGTAATTTAGCTTCGCTTTATTGTTTCTTAGGATTAGTATTAGTTTATTTAATAATTTACTTTGTTCTCGTGCCTTATTTACTTTCCCGTTCTTTAATTTGTAGAATAACGTAACTAAAAACGTAAATTCCGGATCAATTCAAGCACTTTAATAACAAACCTCAAACGTACACCTCAATTCACACCTCGTTGGGAAACGACCCGGGTAACACTTTCCCGGTATCACTTATCGAGTATTCGCGGGTTTTGCGTGTCGACCTTTTTCCTAAAAAAGGCAACTATCAATTTGGCGCCGCTTCCGGGGAGGTTATGTTACGACAATATCGTTAGTGACTTGAAGATCCTTCCTCGTGAAGTTATTCGCTTTCCAAAAACCCAAAAATACAAAAATATTTTTCTTTTCTTTGTATATACGTAAAAGATAAAAATACAAAAACATTTTGCTTGTTGTTTTAAATAAAATAGAACACACAATCAATATAACACTTCTCAACTTGAGTGTTATCATTATAAGTTCCCGAACAAAAGATTCAAAACTTGCCTTTGTGTCACTTGCATGAATACGTTTGTGATTATTGGTTTAAGTTCCTTGTGTTTTGCCTCGGTCTTGTTTTAATTGAAAGTGTTGTTTTTGAAAGTGCATGTGCACTCGTTCTCAAAAATCCAAAAATATTCTTCTGGTTCCTCTTATCCGTATGATTCTATCTCTCTTACCCTCTCGTACCGTTTGATTCTACTCTTCTTTACCCTCAAAACCGTTTGATTCTATTTCTTTAACCCTCTATAAGTTTAATTCTCATGGCGACTATCGATTATCGTCGTTGTTTTCCTTTGTAAAGGCCGTATGGAAGAGGATCAGCTTTATTGTCATAATCACGATTGTGTATGTAAGCAATGTGGAAGGGCTGGTGCGAGCAAATATTGCTATTGGTGCGAATTATCCGATAAAAACTCTCTCGATGATTCTCCAAGTTTTTCCGACCACCCACCTCAACCCGAGATATGTTCTATGGTTTCTGAGCTCAAAATGACTCCCGTTTGTACTCTAAACTCCAAATCGTCTAGAATCGATCAAAATTTTTCACGATTCACAGTTAAGAGTTTGTCGAGTAAACGTGTTGAGCCTAAAGTGATTACTAAGAGGAACGAACAAGAACCGGAGACCATCACAGAAGTGGTGGAAATTGCTAGCTCTAAGAGCACACCACTTGTCGAGTACTGCTCAATAAAGTGTTTTTGCAATACATCGAGGGTTTTTGAGAAAAATCAATTGTCAATCATAAATACCTTTAATATTTGAAATATTAATACACAGTCGATGTGCTAAAGAAAAGAATTTTTTAAGCATAACGACCGGTTTTTCAAAGGTATCCGTCAATCCATAACCTGAACTAGGATTGATTCATAAGTTTGAATCGCCCCATTGTTTCTGTTCAGTTGTCACATGGTTGATCTATTGGATAGATCTCACATGCCACCTACCAAGAGCTTGTTTGATGTTGGCTCTAGAAGGCTTTCCATCTTCATTGTGAATATA
Organism: Chrysanthemum makinoi; assembly: GCA_910596185.1. Classification (NCBI taxonomy): domain Eukaryota; kingdom Viridiplantae; phylum Streptophyta; class Magnoliopsida; order Asterales; family Asteraceae; genus Chrysanthemum; species Chrysanthemum makinoi. The sequence continues at coordinate 59,365,272 of OU343219.1, forward strand.
TTTGCATATCACTCAGATGTTCTGGCAATACCACAAGGATAATGTGTAGGACTCATAAGATATAATCTCTCTTTCCACATTGTGTGAAACAGAGAGTCTTCATTGACAGTGTCCTAAAGAGATTTATTTGATGATCTCGTGGCTCTAGACTCAATTGTGCACATTTGGTTCCTATGCCGGAGACTAGGGAGAGGGTCTCCTTCTTCAATATCAACAATCCCCGTGAGAATGAAACAAGCCCTTTTAAGAGGAACTTGAGTAGCTTGGGAAGTTTTAGTGCGGATGCGTCCTTTGGGTTCATGACGTCTTGTCTTAAATACCGTGTTACCTTAGTAAACACCAGTAGCATATGTATTGAACCCGTTTACTGCCCTAAGGTTGAATTATTGGAGGGCTATTTCTTTTCACCCTTTTTCATATTCATTTCTTTTTCATTCTTCAACCCCTTCAGGGCTTACCGAGACTTCATAACTAGAACCTTGTTGGGTTTATTCCAGTTCTAGCTCTATCTCAGGTCAGCACTTCCCATATCTCATTTTTCTCCTTTTTTCATCATACCTAAGGACTCTACACTATCTAGTGGATTATCCCTGGGTATATCCCTCCGGCTCTAGTCGGATCGTGGGAACGAATACCTAATCTAACCATCCTTATAACACCATACATAAAGTAACCTTGGTCGGTATATTTGGTATTGTTCTTTCCTTCTCGAAACCAATTGAAAAATCATTTGGAAAAACAATCAATGTACTTGTGATATAATATCGAAGCATTTTGTACCTTAATTGTTTTGATCTTTTAGAAATGCTCCCTCTCAACATGTGCATATGATTTTATAAATTGAGTAGCACATGGAGGCAAGAGTTCTTTAGAAATACTTTCTTTGATCACAATTTCCTTAGACAAAGCCTTTTGATTTTCTTTGGTAAATTCTCTCCCTCAATATGTGCATAGGATATTTTGAAATCATTTTATCATATAGAGGCTGGAGTTCTTTGAAGTACTTTCACGATCACATTTGCCAATAAGAAACCATTTAGAAAATCAATCAAGGTACTTTATGTTGAAACATATAAATCTTTGTACATTGAAAGTTTATTTTCTTTTGAAATGCTCCCCCTCAATATGTGCTTCGAGATTCGAAAGCGTTTAGCACATATGGGAGAGCAGCATGCACACTTGAGACAAAAATGGTCACCTTTTATCATCTTTCATATTTATATCACATTTTCTCCCCCGATCAAAAATTTCAAATTCTTTGAGATTTTGGATCTCAAGTGATTTAAATATGTATAAAACAAAACTTTGTTGGAGAAAAATGAGTCTGGTTTTATATGATCTGAAGTGGACTACACTGAAGTTCCCTTTTTAGATAAAAAGGGAAACCACAATACATAACCTATCACTACAACATACATTATAGTTGTTCATAGTACATACACCACATTTTACACATTAAAAATACAAAACTGAAACTACTTAGGAAGATGTCATCATTCAGTTCTTTGAAGCGACTTATAGTGACCTTACAGAAGTCTACCACCCACAAAACTTTCAAGGTTGCGATAAATCATTCTAGTCTTTAATCTTCGTCCGATCGCAGCAATGTAATCTTCACACATCTTCAAGTCCTGTTCGGACCGAATCTTGTTTTGTTCCACGGCTCGAGATCAAGTTTGATTTGCTTCACTCTCGAGTTCAATTCTTCTTCGACCATCTTGAGAGTTCCATCGTTGTACTTGAAAAGCTTCGCCATCTCATTAGCATTCGTGACCCGTGTCTCAGGTAAAGATGATGGATCTAGGGGTGTCAATCACCTTATATTCATGATGAAATTCAAGTCCTGAGGCTTCCCATTGCGGTCTTGTTAGGTTGACGCGGGTCTGGTAGTTTTCCATTCCTAGCTGAAAATCCCCAATTCTTTTTCGAATGACCAAGCCTCGATCCGAGATTGGCGGCTGACGAGAGAGAGCTTTCTTCTCACGAAACGGTAGATGGTCAAGATGTCCTTAGAGGTTCGGAAGATAGAGATCTTCAAAGTCAATTGGCGTAGATGTTTGAAGTCGTTTTCTTATAAAGTGATCTTTTGGTCGCTCTTGAAGGCAAATTCTTGATAATCATAGCCATAGATTGGGAAGATCTCTACACTAACAACACTTAGAATTCTAGAATTTGGATCGAGCGACTCTGCGACTCTTTTCAGCACTATGTCTATCAATGTAGAATTTCTTCTTCTTGAACCACCAATGAGAAATGCCATATGAGGCGGCAATGTCATACTCTTGTTCTTTATCTCGCCGAGATTGATCCGAACCATCTGTTCAAGACCACGATCCAGAGTAGGTAGCGACTTTCATCTTGAAATTGATAAAGCGTCTTCTTTCATGTACGAGCACATAGATAGTCAGTCATGGTTGAAGAAGAACTCGGTAGAATGATCATTTGTCCGGGTTCACCACCGAGAGGAAGAGGCTTGTTCACATTGAAGCGGTGACACTGCTCACTGACTTGATCACTCGGCATCTTATGACATTCTTCCATCCGGTATTGAAGCTGATTGGCATCGAGTGAAAGACTTTGACGATTTCAAATGCTTTGTTCCTTTAAGATCCTTTGGAGTGATGGGCCGAGATTCCCTTCTTTTCATAAAACCACTTCATAAAGCTGCCCATATCTCCTGTGATGTGAAGAAGAGAGTCTTCAGTTGGGGCTTCATAGTTGGTAGTGATTGTTGAAGCCCAGTTGTTGTCAGGGATCATCGTGTCAGACTCTAGGATGGACCATGAAGGTTCTGGAGTTTGAGGTCTCTCTTCGGTGAGCCAGCTTTGAGATATGTCTTTAGAAGGTGCAACTCTAGTGGTTTTAGAGTGTTCACCCAAAACATATGCATCAAACCAATCCTCTTCAGATGGCTTGGGGATATGTTTTGTGGATGCATCATCGTCATCGGATTTCGACTCGCCATGACATAAGATTCTTCATGTAGCACCTTTTGGTCTTACGGAATAATGGAGAATGTGGGTGTAAACCTTGAATCAACCGTGGTCCAAGCTGCAAACTTCTTATGAGTTCCACGATCACAGGATGAAGCTGGATTGATTGGAAGGTTTTGGTGGTGATGATGGTGGTTGTGGTGGAGGTGTAGTGGTTGTTTTAGAAGATCCACCAGCCCCAGAAGTTCCAGCTCCTCCAGTTGGAGGTGAGGGAGGTGGAGGTTTAGGACCTTTATGCAACGTCTCCAACACCAAAGTCCTCCTTTTCTTCTTAGCCTCCTTTTCTCCAATGTCCTTCATAAACTGTATATGATTGTCATGCTTAATCAATCCTTTGAGAGCCTCGAATAACTTCTTATGGACCTCATCCTTATGCTCGTTAGCTTCATACATCTTGTCTGAAAGGGCGACTCTCATATATGAAATGGGTAGGTCTTTAAGCGGTTGAAGCGAAGGAGCTTGCATTGCCCATTCTACGGCATCCTTAACTTCGCCTTCAAGGCGTGCTACCCCTTCATCGGTTAAGGTGCTCCGCACAGTAGATACGATCCTCGAGGACATTGGCAATTTAGACGAGATTGTCTTTCAAGAGCTTCAATTCTTTTCCTTTGCTTTGTCGAGTAATTGATCGGATGTTAGAATTTAAGGTGGTGAAGCGGTGGAGTGTCCGTGTCATTAATTGTAACCACGGTTCGAGTGATAGATCTTTAGCGGGTGCGGTGGTGGAAGTGCGGTTGTTGAGAGCGAGTTTTGGGCGGTGGAAGTGCGGTTGTTAGAGAAGGTGCGAACATCGGAGGGATGGTTGATGTGTCTTGCTTTGGATGCTTGCAGTGTGTACATAACTCGGCTTCCTCTCTCATCATTATGCTTATGAGTCGGTGTAGAAGGTTTGTCATTCAAAACGATCACCGAATGAGAAATCGCATCCAGATTCTTAAGTGAGGATAGAGAACCCAGACATGTTTGTTTCATCGAGTTGCACGTGCTCTTCGGATCTTGGCTCAAGAATATCTGTGGGTCTTTCGTGATTCATTTTCTTCATTACATTTCAGCAACGGAACCTCTTGAAAAATGTCTTTGTCTCACGGCTTCGATAGAGTATCCTTTAGGCAGGGGTTTCAACAGGTGTAACTGTTACATCTTTTTCCACTTCAGATTGAATTGGAGCTGAGGATGCTTCAACATCTCTTTTCTTGAGTATGAATTGAGTAGTCGTTTTATGAGGTGGAGAAGAGATGGTCAAATACATTTGAGTGGCTTGTTCTGCATCTGCTCCAACAATCCCTTTACCTTTATCTTGTGTGGTTGAAGTTGTTTGTTGTGTGGTGCTGGCTCAGGTTCTCTTAACACAACTCCTCCCCTTTGGTGGTCTCATATTCAGGCTTTCGGGCTTTGTTTAATCCCTTGTTGCAAAGCAGCATCGTCTTAATCAATCAATCGTCTGTCACCCTTTGGAGCCTCGGTTCCTCCAACACTCCTTTTCAACATCATTCTTCCTCTTTTTCTGCTTCTGTGATGAAGAGTCAGTAGGTTGAGATCTATCACGTCTCTTCTTGGGAAGGGCGGAATATGAGGTTTTAGAAGATGATTTAGTGCTGGAAGTAGACTTTGTAGACTTGGGCTGTGAGGGATTGGGAGCGTCATCAACATTGGATCACGGATACCCTTTTCTTGTATAATCACGAAGTAGTCGGTCTTCTTAATATCATCTGTGAGAAGTGCATCAGGAATTGGCTTTCCAAAGATTTCTTTATTAACCCCTCTGGCAACATACTTGAGGTTACCGAGAACAAATTCATCCCTAGCATTATGGAGGACTGATTCACTCCTAGGATTAAAGTTATGCATTTGTTGCAAGAACTGGATGAGAAGGTTCGAGAATCTTATGCTAGGAATCACAAGTTTGTGTACTTTCTTTCTTTTTTTTGGGTAAAGGGTTTATTGTGTACTTTCTTTCTTCCTTGAGTTTGATTCTGAACATTTGTTCTATCGGTGATGAAAGTGTGCATCGACAACGAGAATTCTTCCCAAATACATTCCGAGACATCAATGTTTACCCCTTTGACGAGACCCCATAGGATTTTCGAGGAATTGGTATCCTTACTTTATCGAACCCCGAGGTTTTGCGGATAAACATAAGTTGAGAATGGTAGTAATGGCTCTCCAAGGTTGATACATGTGTCCGGTGATGATGTCCGGCCTTTGTTATGTTAACTTGATAACCCAAATCATTTAGAAAGTCTATTAACTCTTCCCACTAGGTGGAGGGGACAGATTGTATGGTAGGGTCACATGGTGTGATTCCTAGGGCCTTACTGAGAATGTCGGATGTGATTTCAAATTCCTTATCATCAAGCTTGCAGGAATAAGTGGTTGTGATCTTGTCCCAAGTGATGGTGTTCCAAAATTGTTGTAGGTAAATGGAAGGGATCGTGCATTGTTTGGTTAGGGCACTAAAGAAGTTAGTGTTTTTAAGAATATCAATAGCCACCTTGAAGATTGGATTTTATTGAATCCTTTCCATGTCCACATAACAGTTACTTTTCCCAATTTCTACCCATTTTTCTTCTGGAAGAATTTCATTGTCTGTAAGAACTATGGATGGAGTAGAGGTAGCAAGGTTCTCGGATGAAGTTGTGTTAGCCATTTGAAATTCTGTATAAACACATAGACAACAACAGTGTTCGAGAGCATGTTAGATTAGACATGGTTAGCTGAACAACTTTTAATGCAACCTCATGACACAAGCACAACGAGTAGCAAACATGACTGATTACCAATAATCAGATTGAAATGCTTAGAAAATAGATTAAGATGCTTTAGTAATTTTCAAAGTAACAAATCATTTTGACAAAGTTTTCAAGAGACAATTTGCTTTGAGCCAAAATTGTTAAAAACAAAATTACTATAATAGGTTTTCATGAGACAAGATGCTATAGTGGAAGTGTTATAACAAGTTGTTAAAATAAGTTGTCAAATCAAGTCGCTACAAGAGAAACCAGATACAAATTGCTTAAACAAAAATTGTTATAGCAAGTCGCTATGAGTGATTTGTCAAGACAAGTCGCTACAGGAAAAACCTGAACCAAGTCGCTATCATGAAATTATTACGACAAATTAAGCTTTAAACAATTTGACAAATCAAGTTGCTACAAAAATTAGTGACAAGTCGCCATTGTGAAAATGATATAGCAAATTAAGCTAACTTGTCAAAACAAGTCGCTATAAGAAAAATACTTAACAAGTCGCCTTTATGAAAACGTTTAAGCAAGTCGCTAACTTGTCAAGACAAGTCGCTATCAAAAGTTACAAGGCCAAGTCGCTACAATTCGTATCTTATTACATTCTCGCTACAATTCGTAGCAAGAATGTAATAAGATATTACAACTCGCCATGAGGAATCTATGAACCAACTCGCTACCAATAACACTTAGCTTATCAGGTAAGTCGCTACCAAGAACTTGACAAAACATACGCATAATACCACAATCCAATCAACATATCGCTACAATGAACAAGTACAATCAACCCACAAGCATAAACAAGATCAGAAACACAACCCAAAAGGAAACACATACGAGAGATACAAGAATTTGCGCAAAGACCCATTTAAACATACTAATGGATCCTCACATCTATCCTAGTGAACCCAAACTACACCTAATTATATCAAATGTTCCCATTTAAACGAATCCATTAACAAACCTAAACGAGGGGGTCAATTATCGAGGATCAAATGCACGGTGGAATCTGTTAAGAAAACTGAGTTAGGGGAGGTATATAATCTACATGTTTTGAAACAAAAACGTTGACATAAACCTTACCACAAGCAAGTCGCTAGCAAGAAATGGTCACGAGAGAAAAAAACAAGAAAAACTTTTGAGTTTTTGAAAATATGCAACTTGAGACAAGTCGCAAAGGGTTAAGAATGGATTTTCAAGTTTACTAAGTTCACACTTTCAGTCCCTGTACTTGTGCGAGAAAGGCAACTCGCTAGTTAAGATTAAGGACAAGTCAAGCTACCGTTAGTAAAGCCAAGTCGCTATCCCTGATTAAAAGCAAGTCGCTATCTATCGAATTTGTACTATTGACACTTTCGGTCCTTGTACTTATCGGATTGCATGCAAATACTGAAGTGGATAAAAGCATTCATGTTGAATAATATGACAAGTACCAAAAGTGACATAACATAGATAAGCTATCTAACACAGTGGACATAACGAATCATGACTAAAACATGCAGCAACACACAATACATATCAAACAATGATGCAGAGTGAAACAGAGATAACAAAATAACTTGAAATATTCTCCCCCTCAATCAATGTCACCAATGAACATTGATTGAATTCTAACTCCCCGTAATAAAACTAGAGTATATCTTTTGTTCGAACTTCATCTACGGTCCCGTGTCATTATTGAATGACATTTCTAGGACCGTAGATGTTATCGATTACAAGAGATACATCTATTATCAGATTGTGGGTAAAGATTTAATTAATAATTAAAAAAAATGATTTTGATTTTGAATTTTTTTTTAAATTCAAGTGAAAACTAATTTGTACACTGATTCATGAGAACGAGTCCTGATTCAAGTCGAACAGGAGTCAAAGTACGAGGTACATCAATTTTGACAAGCTATAATTCCTGAGTGAGCAATCTTCATTTCTGATGGAAACCAGGTCATTATGTTCATGATTGAATTGAGCATTGTACACGAAAAAGGCCGAGGACACTTTGCACTAGAAGCACATGTAGTATAGCAAATAGATGAGTTAATGACATGAGTAACCGCACTATTGGATGTTGCACAATTTGATCTAGGAGTGTCATTAATACAAACCCCTTTAGGATCAATATTCTTGAAGATTTTTCCTGTGGGCATCCACTTAAGGTAAGATCTAGGTGTGTAAGTTCGTTTGGATCCTGAAAACTTAAATAGTCTACCAGTGGGAATCCATTTGAAACAACTGCTAGTAGATTTGGATGAAGCCACTTCCCTGTTTTGAATATTGGTCCTTTTGTAATTAGTTTGTTTCTTAGATTGATCGCCATTTGATGCTTCTTATAAGAACTAGATGAACTCCTAATATTCCCGATCTTAGGGCTTCAACATTAAGTGGGATTGTTATTCATCATATCGGAATGAATTAGTGAAGTGACTAGTTTTTTCAAAACTGTATTCGCATCAACTTGGGAGGCAAGCTTAGATTTCGATGGTTTAAATCTTTCTATTCTAAAAGCATTGGGCGCCTAACTACAAGACGTTCGAGTTGTTCAAGACAATTGGCTTTCCCAAGGTTGATGGTTTTACAAACTTAGTGTTCACCCTATTTCCAATAGATTTCTTAAGCTCATTTTTTAAGGCAACAATAGTGAAGCTCTTATCCTGAATTTGGGCTTTGAGGGCATCAATGTTCTGCCAACAAGGAGTTAGTTTGATCTATCAACTTGGAATTGTTTTCTAATAAGTTCTTTCTTAAGGACTCATTTTCCCTTAGTAGGTTGGACACACATAGAGCCAATTCATCATTCCTAGATTTAAGCGTATCACTCACCTCATAGTTAGAATTGTTCATCCCTATATTACAAATCTTATGCGATCCGAGAGTTGCTATTTCTGATTACAAATGGTTGAATCTTTGTCCTAACTGGTTTTAACGGGTTAATTTCAAAATTCTGGAATTCGGAATTCGGATTTATAAGGTTTTGTTGCAAGAAAACTTTATTCTCTTTGTTGTATTGCAATTTCTAAGGAAATACAATGTTTTTCAAGAGTTTGAATATTTGTTTGAAAGTTCATCAAAAACCCTTTTTTCAACCATTTCATTTGTTTTAAAGATTTTGACTCTCGGCTCAACCAAGAAACATTTATCAATGTCATGTTCGTAAATAGGATCATATTGATCGGGCATTGCATGCATTATATTGATAAAGGGTACCTCATCACATGACACATGTTCATTTGTTGATGTGACATCTGCATTCAAATCATGCATAACAGGAGTTATTGAAATGTAGGTCGTTTCTAGCATATCGACTCGAGCCTTTGTATTCGATAGACTGTTTCATCATCCTTTGATGTATCCATATTCTCAGATTCAAGATCATCCATCCGTTCAAGCGATCCATTACCCGACATATCACAACATTCACTTAATTTATCTTGACACCCATTCAAAGCATTGAAATTATCATTCTCTTGAGCGCTTCTCGAATGTACTTTTCCACATTATCCATAAATTGAATAAATGTGTTGATGAATTCATGAATTTCCATTCCAGATGTTTTTGAAGGAAATTCGAAGCGTGTTGATCGAAGTCTGCGGAATATTCCCCATTGATAAATGGCTGAAATTGGTTGTAGCTAACACGAAGGCGACATTGGAATCATCCATTAATACCTTCCTTTTGGTAATTTGAAGCTTTAGTTGTTCTAAGTTCAACACCAAGGTTCTTGTCATTGTAGGTAGGTCCCGGCGGAAGAGAGCACGAATGTTCGATCCCCCCGATAACAGTGATGTTGTATGAGGTGCAGATAAAGTAGTTGATAAGGCTCAATGTTGCATTCCATTTGCTTTGCATCATGTATCATTAATGTGTGTGATTCTTTGATATCCTAATTCGAATGTGAAGTGTTTTTGATCATAATCATTTGAATCAATCATGGTTAAACATTCCGGTAGCAAACAGTTTATTTGTTATGTGAGGTATCATAGAGTTCAAGCACTTTGGAGATTAAAGGGTCAGTGATGTAAGACATTGTGTTGATGGATATTAGGCACAAGTTGCTTGCATTAATTCACCAAATCGCTAACTATCTTGAAGACAAGTCGCTACTTACCCAAGTCGCTAGGTACTCAAGTTGCAATAAACCTTAGAAACAAGTCGCTAAGACACCAAGTCGCTAAGTAGACAAGTCGCTAAAGAGCAACTAGCTAAGTATCCAAGTCGCTAAGGATCAACTCGCTAAGAACAATAAGGACAAGTCGCTAGAAATAATATAGACAAGTTCACGCCAACCAAGTCTAAGTAAGTGGAACCTCCACTACGTTGTACTGTTTGCCGGCTTGTCTCAATAGACAAGTCGCTAGGCTCAAGTCGCTGGAAATTAACACAGCAAGTCGCTACGAAGAAACATATCCGAGAGCCAAATCGCTAGGAAGAAAAACTTAAACACAACCCTTTTCAATCCAAAACAAGCTCAACCAAAGTGATTCAAGCTTTCCAAATCAAAACCCAAGCACTTACAATGATTCTAAACACAAAAGTACACTCAAAATTCAAACTTTAACACAAGAAATGATCCAAATGATGCAAAAACCACTAAACTTTTTCAAACCCAAAAACCATATAAAACCACTAGAAATCCAAGGATATGTAAGAGAGATGATCAAACCATGGCTCTTGATACCAATTGTTAAATATTGGATTTCACAAGCACATAAACAATCACAAATATGGGCGAATATATGATTTTAGAGAGAGAAAGTGGGATATTCTAGTAAGAGAAACTCATTCCAAATGAACATCCAACCCTCTCCTTTGTGGGGAGAGGACTATTTATACAAAGAAGCACGCCCTCCTTCGGGCTGTGGATCAGGCATACATTGGGTAAAGACCAGACTTCCTCCTCCATTGTTGCACTAGACTAAACTACGCTAATCACTAACTAACAAATAACGTAATAAATGATATGTCTAGGAGCTAACTTAAGCTAGATAATATTTGGGGTGACCGATGCTTTACAATAGAATTTCCAATTCCTAACACATTAGCTTGAAAACTTCACTGCTCTTAGTGGAGAAAAACTTGATGGCACTTATAATGCACTTCAAAACTCATCGCCAACCTGAAGTTGGTGGACTACAAAGTTTCAGAAGATATCAATTTGAAGTTCATCGAAGTTTATCACCCGAATGGGCCGTGTGCATAGATTGTGTGGAGAAATAAGGATGACTTTGAAAGATGACTACTGACAATCTCTACAACAACTTGAAGGTATATGAGTCTGAGAACAACATTGCTGGTGCATCTTCTACTAATAAAAACATTGCTTTTGTTTCCACTAATCACAAGAGCTCATGGGATTCATCCACGCTGCCTATGGAATAACCACGACCATTACTAACAACACCACCATCGTAGTGATAATGTTAAGTGCAATTTGTTCTTTTCTCGGCTGATTTAACTACCGGTTACTATTTTGAATCAAGATTTAGATCAAATTGATCTCCGATGATCTTGAAGAGATAAACCTTCAATGGCAGATGGCAATGTTGACTCTCCAAGCAAGGAAGTTTTTGAGAAGAACAGGAAGGCAAGTTAAGTATGATGGTCAAAGAGAGCTGATTTGACAAAAGCAAGATGGAGTGCTTTAACGCAGAAGAGGGTCACTTTGCTAGGGAATGTCGAGCTCCTAAGAGGATTGAAGGCATCAAGAAGACCACCTAAGAGCATGCTTCTTCTTCGGCATTGGTTGCTCAAGATGGTATTGGTTATTATGACCGAGTGATCGATTGAAGAAGGTCCAAATGTAGCTTTTCTTGCTAGTGAAGCTTCAAAAGAGCATAACTTTGCTCTTATGGCCTATGCTTCATCTTCGGTTTAGATTCCGGGTATCTAATGATTCTAAAAATTCTACTTGTTCTTTTAAATCATGTCAAGATAACTTAAAATCTCAAAAAGCTATTATTGAGAGTTTGAGAAAAGAAGTAGAGAGACTTTCACTTGATAACTTAGGTTATAAAGTTGGTCTTGAGAGTGTTGAAGAAAAACTTAATTTTTGTATTAAATGTGAGTTTGAGTATGTCGATAAGATTAATATACTAGGTGGTGAAATTGATCTTAAGGATAGAGAAATTAAAGTGCTTAAAAAGAAACTAGAAGAGGTAGAGAGTGTAAAACAAGAAGCCCTAGTAGAAAAAGAAAAACATGTTGTTAGGGTAGCTAAAACACAATATGCTTCTGATCTAGTAAATAAGCCAATTGGTCAAAAACTATTCAACGAGGGTACTAGTCTTGGATACAACAATATGCCACCACCCTCTCTGATGAAACATGCACCACCTACAAAAGAACTGTCATTTAGTAGTGAATTCAGTTTTAACAAATCTATAGAAGAGATTAGTAAGACTCAAACAACTAAGATAGGTTCTGATAAGTCATTTGATGCTCCCACTATTGAAGATTGGGAATCAGATTCTAAGGAAGATAGATCTAAATCAACTCAGCCTAAAAAGATAGAAAATGTAAAGAAAGTTGATTCTGAACAAGCAAACCTTGTGCGATTTGGAGCACCAATTTCTAGGAAAGTTGTAGACTACAAGGAGATACCTAGGGAACAGATGAAAAGATATATACCTAGGGGAAATCAAAGAAACTTCAATGGACTAATTTCAAACAGATTAGGATATGAGTTTCAATGTGTTAAGAAGGCTTGTTTTGCATGTGGTAGTTTTGAGCACTTACAGAGAAACTGTTATAAAAATCAACCACAAGTTTGGAATCATTGGAGGAGGGTAAATCATCAAAACTTTTCAAAGAAAACAATCCCTCATCCTAACAAAAGTATGGTTCCCAGAGCGGTGTTAATGAGGAATGGTAAAACAAAATCTATAATCACTGCTGCACCCAAATGGGTTCCAACCACTTCTAAGCAAAATGTAACCCTTTGCTAAGCAAAACCTATCCACAAGCTAGAATATCACCAACGATTCAAATGAAGTTTTAAAAATTCCAAAGGTGATAACTCCACGGTGGTTGGAAACCATTTTTATGTTTGTAAGGCCTCACCTAGCGGCAATGGAAGCCTAAGACCATGGTTTTACATCATGTCAACTGTGCATCAATGGACCTAAAGAAATTGATTATGTTGATGACTTTGAGACCCAAGTCAAGATTGGCTTGGGTCCACAAAAGGAACTAACTTGTTTAAATTCATGTGTAGGGCAATCTACAAGATGAGCTAAAAGACAAAGGAATTTTTGATAGTGGTTGCTCTGGGCACATGACTTGGGATGGGAGCAACCGGAGGATTTTAAAGCTTTTGATGGAGGATATGTGGCATTTGGCAATGATCCAAAGGGAGGAAAGATACTTGGTAGAGGCACAATCAATAGTGGAAATTAGACTTTGAAAAGGTCTATCACAATGTGGATTAAAGTACAATTTATTCGTGTTTCTCAAATGTGATAAGAAAACCGGGTACTTTTGGGGAAACCGAGTGTGTGGTGTTGTCACACCGACTTTAATATGCCTAATGAGAAATTTTTGCGCTATGATACCCAGGAAAGAGAACATATATTGTTTTGATCTTAAAGATGTAATTCCTAATAGGTCCTTAGCCTGTTTGTTTGCTAAGGAATCAGTTGATGAATCAAAGTTGTGGCATAGAAGGCTAGGTCACCTTAATTACAAAACAATCAATAAACTAGTAAAAGGCAACTTAGTGAGAGGGTTACCTTCTAAGGTTTTTGAGTGTATGGAACTTTGTGTGGCTTGTCAAAAAGGAAAACAATATAGAGCTTCTTGTAAGTCCAAAACTGTAAACACCATCACACAACCACTATTTATGCTTCATATGGACTTATTTGGACCTACCTTTGTTAAAAGTTTGAACCATAAGCGATCGCCTAGTTATCACCGATGATTATAGTAGATGTTCTTGGGTATACTTTTGGTCAAGCTAAAAGTGAGACTCGTGAGATCCTCAAGAGTTTCATTACTAAGATAGAAAATCTAGTAAACCATAAGGTCAAGGTGATCAGATGTGATAATGGAACTGAATTTAAGAATGATGTGATGAATCAGATTACGTGTAGCTAAGGGTATAGAAAGACGCTTTAGTGTTGCTAGAACACCACAAATGTAATGGTGTAGCCGAAAAGGAAAAATAGGATGAATTGAGGTCAAGCAGGACAATGTTGTCGAATCTAAGCTACCAACTACCTTTCAGGTCAGGTACCAGAGATGTTATGCGTAATAAAATTAAGGTAGTGAAGCCTCATAACAAGACCCCTATGAGTTTCATACATGATAGGAAGCCAATGATTGCATTCCTAAAACCTTTTGGGTGTACTGTTACTATCTTGAATACCATAGACTACCTAGGCAAGTTTCAAGAAAAAGTAGATGATGGATACTTTTTAGGTTATTCTTCTAATAGTAAAGCCTTTAGAGTATACAATAGGAGGACTAGGATTGTTGAAGAAAACTTACATGTTAAGTTTAGTGAAGAGACTCCTAGTGTTGAGACAAAAGGACCGGACTGGTACATTTAACATTGATATGCTAACCAAATCTATGAATTATGAGCCTATCATTGCGGGAACTTCCACTAATGTTAATGCGGTACACAAAAGGATTCTCATGCGTAAACAATTTCTAAGGAAGCTAATTCTCCAAAGGAGTTCTATTTGGTTGAAAAGTGGAAATCTGGTTCTGTCTCACCCATCATTGATAAGCAAGGTCCCACTGATGATGATACCTTGAATTCTTGAAGCAAAGTTGATCATCATCAAGATAAGGATGAGTTGTTGAAAGTTAACTCAATGTCGGTAAAAGAAATTGAAAGGAAGAAAAGGCATTCTGAAAGCTTCGCTAAGCCAAACGAAAGCATGGCTAGGTATAATGAAAGCATCGCTAAGCCAACTTCTACCATCGCATTATAAGTGAAACCCCATCAAGTAATCGATGATAGTACTTACTTTGGACCAACAAAAGCCATTATTTGGTGAAGAGGAGTATTCACATGATCCGATATGTCCGCTGGAAGAGATTGATACTCCTACTGATGATGAAGACATGGATGACTTCTTCAATGCTAATTTTACTAATTTGAAATGTCATTCATGAAAGTCCAATCACTACCACAAGGATTCATAAGATTCATCCCAAGGAACATATACTTTGAATTTTGAATACACCAGTTCAAACAAGAAGCAAGGTTCAGAACACTAAAACCTTTCTTGAACAAGGTTTCTTTGCAAGGTCACTTCATAAAAGAAATAGTCACAAAGATCTTGCAAAATTGTTCTGCTTTGCTTGTTTTATGTCTCAAAAGGAGCCCAAGAGAGTTGAAGAAGCTTTGTCGAAGAAGTTGGGTTGAATCAATGCAAGAGGAGCTTCTGCTTTAAGCTTCAAGAAGTTTGGACATTGGTTGACCTTTCTAATGGAAAGAGGGCAATTGGGACTAAATGGGTGTTCAGAAATAAGAGGGATGAAAGAGGGATAGTGGTAAGAATTGAGGCTATTAGATTATTTTTAGCAAGAATTGAGGCTATTAGATTATTTTTAGCATATGCTTCATTCAAGAATATTGTGGTGTATCAGATGAATGTTAAGAGTGCCTTTCTGTATGGTATAATTGATGAGGAGGCTTATGTTTGTCAACCTCCTGGTTTTGAAGACCCTGATCATCCTGACAAGGTTTACAGGGTGAAGAAGGCTATGTATGGGTTGCATCAAGCTCCTAGGGCATGGTATGAGCTTCTGTCTACTTATTTGGTGGACAATGGATTTCAAAGAGCGTTGATTGATAAGACTTTGTTCATTAGGAAGCACAAGGATGATATTTTACTGGTTCAGGTCTATGTAGATGACATCATCTTTGGCTCAACAAATAAGGAGCTATGCAAGGATTTTGAGAAACTTATGCATGATAAGTTTCACATGACTTCTATGGGAGAACTCACTTTCTTTTTGGGGCTACAGGTTTAACAAAGGACTGATGGTATTTTCATTAGTCAAGACAAGTATGTAGCATATATTTTGAAGAAGTTTGGGTTTCGTGGATGTGAAGAGTGCTAGTACACCCATGGAGACTCTAAAACCACTCGCTACCGGATGATGGAAGTCCCAAAATTGATTTGAAGTAATATAGGTCCATGATTGGATCTTTGATGTATCTCAATGCATCTAGGCGGATATAATGTTCTCGTGATATATGTGTGTAAGATTCCAAGTCACACCCAATACATCACACATGAATGTTGTTAAGAGAATTTTTAGATACCTTAAAGGTCATCATAAATTAGGCCTTTGGTATTCTAAGGATTCACCTTTTGATTTGGTGGCCTATACAGATAGTGATTATCGATGCTAGTTTGATAGGAAATCTACAACCAAGGATGTCAGCTTTTGGGAAGCGAATAATTTCATGGCGTTGTAAAAGCAAACGGCGCTAGTTGTTGTGGTCAAGTTCTTTGATTCGTAATCAATTGTTGGACTTTAGGTACAATTTTATGCATACTAAGATTTACATTGATAATAACAGTACAATTTGCATCATTAAAAATCCCGTTTTACATTCTAGAACTAAACATATTGAGATAAGGCATCATTTAATTAGAGATTGTAATGAGAAAAGGTTGATTCAAATGGTAAAAATCCATACCGATTTCAATGTTGCTGATCTTCTCACTAAAGCTTTTGATGGGGAGGTTTCAAAGACCTTATAGTTAGTATTGGAATGATTAATCTCTAAATCTCAACTTGTTTTGTAAAAGTTTGTATAAGTATTAAATGTTATTAAGTGATCTTAGTGTTGCTATTTTTGTTCTAACCACTGCGTTAGTTATGTTCAAAACCATCGTTTTGTTTCTGTGTTCTCACTTAACCATTTTGCAGAGATATGAAGTTAATCCTTTGTTTGAATGATGCAAGAGACTTAAAAATAAAGGACATGGTTCTCTTATTCATATTTTATAAACTGCATTCACCAATGCAGTGGTTACAACCATGGTTACAAACTAAAGGGAGAATACATCACAACATGCTTACAACAACCAACATAGACAACAAGCTTCACAACTAACCCCCCACCCACTTAAGGCTTCCTTGGAAAGGCCCACTCAGGTATCACTTTAGGTGCCCTACGCCTATCAATCACCCTCCACACCTTTGGGCATGCAAGCCCAAACACTCCCCGGCAGGTGGAAAGGATGATGAAGGACCCTCTGGTGGTGCCTGCTAACAATGCTCTTGCGGTGGTGCTTGGAGCTCTTCACTGGAGTAGGGGTGGAGGGACAACCAAGACTCTTAATGAAGTGTCATCATCCTTGCTTTCATATGGTGAGATGTAGCTTGACATGGAGTCAGATCTATCTTCCTTGATGATAGCATCTTGGAGGGTGGGTGGTTGATGGACCAGCCAGATGAAGGAGTAATGCACATGGACCCATGGTTTCTCTTTCTTGATGAAACCTCTGCAAACACCTGTCTCTTAGTTTTCCGTGGATTGTTAAGAACATAATGCCATGCATCATCATCCCAAATGCTATCTGAAAAAGAGCCATTCATGAGATGTTGATTGGGTTGGAATTGCTCATGGTGATTTTTGGTAAAGCAGATTTTCAGAGATTTTAGTATGAGATCATTATTAGAAATCAAGTTATTAAATATTTGGAATAAATCACGAAATTCGAAACTCCCCATTACCCAATAAAACCCTAAAATGCCTAATAATAAACCAAAATCGCCAACACGATTAGTTACAAACGCTTTTTGACAAGCCTTTGCTGCAACAGGTCGTGTGAACCAAAATCCTATTAATAGATAAGAACACATTCCAACTAATTCCCAAAAAATATAAATTTGTATCAAATTTGAACTAGTAACTAATCCCAACATAGAAGTACCGAAAACTCATATAAGCAAACAATCTTAAATACCCGTGATCATGAGACATATAATTATCACTATAAATAAGAACTAAAATTCCAAAGTAAGAGGATTAATATTTTAATAGAAGTAAGTGGATCCATCAAGTATCCAAATTCTAAAGAAAAATCATTATTGATAATCCAAGACCATACATATTGATAGACGAATCGCTATTTATTTGTCGAATAGACGTGATTTATGGAAAAATCATGACTATACTTAACAATAAAACGCTCGAAAAGCCCACATACTAATTTAAGACTTTTGTTGCCGTCGGAAACATAAGAAGTCCCAACCCTATTAACATAGGAACTGGAAGTGGAAGAAAAGGTATTATCCACGCATATTGATATGTCTGTTCCATAAAATTTTTTTTTTCTTAATTACTTGTTTCCGATTCACCGGATCTTAGCTCTTTCGAAAAAGTAAATAAAAAATAAAGATATGCACTAACTTATTTAATAATTTATATTTATATTAGTATTTATTCTGAGTCTTTTCAAAATTGTTCAAATATGCAAAACAAGAAGTTACAATTGGTCAAATGATATAACCAAGTGACATATAAAAACGAATAGTTATAATAGGAAAGTAGGAAAATAAAAAATATTATTAATATTCATAGAGCAAGGATAACATTTTAGGCTAAAAAGAGTACTTGATGCTAATATGAATTAGAGGATTAACTAAGGTCGTTGGTCTAATGAAATAAAACCTCTTGATTTTAGTTAGTTTATTTAAACTCATTAACTAATTCATTATGGGATTTATTGTTTTCCATTTCAATCAAAACAATTTATTAGGAATATTTGGAAAGTTTATAAGATTATAGCTCTAAAATAAACTTTTTATCGAGCAAGGATAAAAATGATAGATCCTTTTTATCAAAACTACATACCCTTTAACAGATTTTTACTAGTCTCATTCGAAGTTTTAAAGTTTAGGTGTATTTTTTCAAGTTTTACTAAAAAGACTCAATTTATTAGGCAAAGTTTACACGCGTATTTTACATGTAAATAAAATATAGAATGACTAAAATAAAGGTATTTTAGGTTCTTTATTTCTTTTGATTTCTATCCCATAGCGTATGAGATAAACAACGAGAACTAAGAGTTCAAAACCAAAAATTGTTGGTTTTACAAATAGTGTATGGAATCAAAATTTTGTTATTTCGAGTCATTTTTTATTTTCACGGATCTTTGACGTATCTAGATTTCTATGAAGAGAATCTTTTAGAAGAAAAAAAAATAGATAATGAAATAAGATAAGAAATAATAAATTGCTTTGAACAATAGATGTCTTTCACATCCAACTATAACAATGACTAACTCTCTTCTTTTAAATGGCGCTCCAAAACGCGACTTCGATATCAAATGCGTATTCTAAAAATATTTGAAAAGGAAAGGATATTGTGCCAAGATTAAAAGCTTTGTCATTAGGGAAATCTCTTTCTACCTGGAATTCAAAAAGTTTTTTTGTACGACAAACAAATAAGTCCTAAAATATTGGAATAATTTGGAATGGATTTGACTAAAAAAATTGGATCAGTAATTAATATCTCAGTAATTTGTTAATTTAATATTAAAGTTAATATAAAATTAACAATTGGCAGTTCCTATTCTAATCAATATGAAATAGACTCTTAATCTTATAAAAAGAAGAAGTATTCTTCTTTCTAAATTCTAAAAATCAAATATATAAGATTTTTTATTTTATTTTTTTAGTATATTTTCATTCAGATTTTGGTGGTGGGGAGTCTTCTTTTCCCCTATGTGTTGGTGTGTTGGATGTATGTGAGTCTAATGTTATTAAATAGAGGTTAAGATGGGATCAAGAAGTTAAAGAGGGGAAGGTATAAGTGGGTGAGGAGTAAATGAAGTCTTTTGACTTTGGGAAATGATTTAAATACAGAAGTTGACCATATTCACTTCGATTTTAGCACTGTTGGCTAACCACTGCTAAGTATATAGAACCACTTCTTGTTTTATCTAACCACTGCTAACCTTAACCATCTTTTCAGTGTTTGGTTTATGTTTGTGATATGCATGTATGAAGGATTGTTGTACATTGAGCTTTTATTAAAAAAAAAACGTTTGTAATCCTTCATATTTTTGTGTGATATCACTATTTTTGACAAAGATTTGATTGTTGTTAATCTTGGTCAACAGATTAGAGTGTAATTTTGTATCCACTGGTAGAGTCTTTCAAACCACTTGTAGTGGTTTTCAATCCACTGCTAGCATAATTCTGTTTTTGGATTCTTGAAGGGTCCGTTAGTAACTTTGGTGCAAACGCATTTATATCTCCAAATCACTGCCAGATCATTTAATTGATATTCAAATCACTTCCAATTGGCGCTTTTCATAAACCCAAACCACTTCCATCTGTTTAATTCACAAATTCCACATCATTAACATCACCAATCACCATGTCGAACCAATACTCCAAAACCCATAACCTAGTTGCTAATTTGATAAAAAATAATCGATCCATAGGTTTTCATGAAATGATTGATTTCCTTATTCACACTCCTATTCACTTTGCCTTAACTATAGCACCCACCATCATTAAAGCCTATGTACATCAATTCTGGGGAAATGCTAAGCTTGAGGATGTAGATGGGGTGGAAGTTTTTAGTACTGTTGTGAATGAGAATGCGATTTTAGTTGATGAGGAGATTATTTGAGGGGTTTTGAAGTTAGATGATGCTGATGGTGTAGTTAACCTTTCGACGCTGAGATCTTTGAAGGTTTAGAGAGGCTAGGGTATACTAGAAGGGGAGACAAGGTAAAAATTTTTAAAGGAATGTTTTATCAACAATGGAAGTTTTTGATTCATACCATGTTAATGTGTATAAGTAATAAGACCACTGGATTTGATGACTTTCTCCAAAATTGCTAACGCTATCATATGTCTATCCGAGGGAGGAAGTTAATTGGTCTAGGATGATTTATGAAGGGTTTGTAAAGAATATTAGGAAGAAGGGTAAATATTATTTATATCCAAGGTTTGTCAGCGCCTTATTATGGAAAGTCAAATATAGGAACCTGTTAAGCATTCTAGGGAGTATGAAGTGCATTATATGCTTCCTAAGGTCTTTGCACATATGAGACATCAGAACCCTAATTTTCAAATAAGAGATGTTCCCTTATTCCCATATATGATTAATTTGCCTCGCTATTTCGAGAGTTTGATGAAGGTCTTGAATCCCAACCATTGAACCCGAACCCAATTGCTAGTACACTTGAACCCACATTTAGTGAATCTCAACCCATCAAGTGCAACTGAACTCACCGCTAGTCAACCTCAAAACCACCGTTAAACCCATTTTGTGGACTAGGAGGAGAAGGGCACCAAGCTACCTCAGTGGTGTTAGTGGTGTTGTTCATGAGGTCGTCAAGTTTTGTGGAGGTTACATGATTGGAAGGGCTTCCACTATTGATTCATGCTTAGAAGCCGGTCATAACAGAGGAAACATCATTAAGACCCAACCTTGGCAACTCCTAATGTAGAGAGTTCCTGAACTTAACACGCGTGGAGGGAATCCCTAGCCAACCGCTTACCGAGGTGCATAGATGATCGTGCAAGGTCCGATGCTATGTTTAATTTATCCAAGGATTCACTCGTGAAAGCTTAATGTACCAAGTGATGAGGATAGTTTGGAACATGAAATGAATGAACGGATCCTAAACCGGGTACATGATGACTTTTCCAATGAATCATTCTCTGACCTGTAACACAGTCGGTTAGGAGGATATTCTTGAACACTTAAATGAATTGACCGCTAAATGTACCAAAATGGAGGACACAATCTCAAGTCTTCAAGAGTTAGTCAGGTTTCGTGGTAAAGAGATTAGAGGAGGTCAGCACGATGTTTGTACCTGAGAAAGCGGGAGACTGGGCTGCTTAAGCGAACATGAGAAAGTTGAAAAGAAGGTGACCTCCTCTGGCTGAATGGGAGGATGTACCCAAAACGGGAGTGGAAGGCATGAATTCGGGAGGTCGAGAGATGTATGGATGAGGATGTGGATAGTAGAGATCAAGGTAACAATTTGTAGTTTCGCATAAAGATGGAATGAAGTCGCTCTTGAAACTTTGAAGATTGTGGTAGAAGATGAGGTGATGCGGTGACATAAATCCAAGTAAGCGTTCCCAGAACCATCGTTCATGTTCTTGAAACCATCTGCGCAGCTTCGCATAAGGTAACCATAACCACTCCCACTTTAAACTTACTAATCGCTATCATAACCACTTCTACAATTGTCAAACCACCTCTCAGACTATTACCACTTAAATCAAAAGAAGTTGAGAAGGAAGTGCAGGTATACTGATCAATTTAAGCAAAACCTC
>OU343219.1:59387377-59420034 GCA_910596185.1 Chrysanthemum makinoi
TTAGATGAAGTTCAAACAACTGCTATATTCTTATTTTAAACGGGTGGGTTAAAATCAATCAATGTTCTTTGGTGACATTGATTGAGGAGGAGAATTTTTCAAGATATCTTGTTTATATCTGAGCCAGTGTTGGTTATGTTTTGTGCTCAAATGCAGGTTGTTAGTTTGCTTATCCATTATGTCAGTTTGATTATCTTATTATATTATCTCTGTATGCTATCTATGCTAGCTTGCAATCTGATAAGTTCATGAAACTGATGAGTCTGTAATACATAATGTGACAAGATAGCAACTTGGTTTGGTAAATTTGAGGTTAGAGACTTACTTTGTAATGTCTTAGCGACTTATTAAGATTCTAGGATAGCGAGTTGCTAACCTCTCACAAAATACAGGGACTAAATGTGACAACTTGGTATTCTTGCTTAAACCCTTCCCTATACCCTAGCGACTTGCTGTTTCATTTTTCATAAATATTATTTTCCTTTTTTTCTTCTCTCTCTCGCGTACTCTTATCATCCTAGCGACTTGAGTGTGGTAAGGCCATATTGATCTGCTTCTTGTCTTTGAATATGTAGAATGTATGCATTTCCTAACTCTTTTTCCCTTAACAAATTCCACGGATTTTAATTCTCATCTCTTGATTCCCTCATATAGGTTTGTTATTGGATTTGTTGAAAGGAACAACTGAGATATATGTGTTAATGGATTCGTGGTAGTTTGAATGCACTAGGGTTGATTCTAAACTCTCATGATTACATTTATTAATGAATGTGTGAGCGCTTTTTTGTGTGATTCGAGTTTGGTTGTGTTTCTGAAATTGTTTGTGTGTATGGATTAACTAAAAGTGTTCCTGATACTGGTTGGAGTGTGTTGAATGGATTGCAATGATTATGAGAATAATTTGCTTGTGTTCTTTATAGCGAATTATCTGCTTTGATAACGTTCTTGGTAGCGAGTTAGTGTGTTAATTCTTCGTGGCGAAGTTGCTACTCCGAATACTGTCAAGTTAGCGACTTAGTGAACCGACCTGTAGCGACTTAGCAATATTCTTTGTTGGTGGCGACTTGTCTTTACAAGTTAGCGATTTAGTAAAGTTAGCGACTTAGTGAACTGATTTGTAGAGACTTAGCAGAATTACTGTTGATGGCGACTTGTCTTTACAAGTTAGCGTCTTAGTAAGTTTTCATGTAACGACTTAGCCTGGTTTAGCGACTTGTACATTTTAGATTAGCGACTTAATTGGTTTATTTTTCATATGGCGACTAGGGTTATTAAAATGTTTTAAGGTAACTTGCTAGGATAATCTCATGCTTACAATCTGATTCAGGATTTCCTGTAGCAACTTGTATTGACAACTTACTTTTTGTGACCTGCTATAACAGTTCTGTTTGGGCAAGTTGTACGTGGATTATCTTGTAGCAACATAATATCACAACTTGTTTCATACAAACTGTTATATCATTTCCACACTTGTATCTTGTCTCATGATATTATTTCTTAGCAAATATGCTTTGTAAATATTTTAATTCCAAAACAACTTGTCTCGTGAAATCTATATCAAATGGAGTCCTTATCCTTATACTCTCGCTTATGCCACTCAATCAATCACTATTTGCTTATGGGAACCCTGTCTGAACTTCTAAGTTTGTGTGTTTATGTCATAAGGATGTGTTCAATGTTGACTTGACTAACCACTTATAATCTAACGTGTTCCCTATCACTGTTGTTGGTTGTGTATATCTTTAGATCTTCAATGGCAATCACTACCTCAGCTGAAAACATTACTTCTTCTGCACCACCCAATGTTCTCTCATACGAAGAAATCCTTCCTAAAAGTCAATGGGCAGAAATTGGAAAAAGTAACTGTTATATGGACTTACAAAAGTTGCAACAAAATCCTACCCTCAAAGTGTCTATTGATATCCTCAAAAACACTAACTTCTTCGGTGCACTAACAAAGCAATGCACAATTCCCACCACAATTCTGGAACACCCTTGAATGGAACAAAATCACTGCTAAATATTCCTGCAAACTGGATAATAGGGAATTTGAGATAAATTCTGACATTCTTAGCAAGGCTCTAGGAATCAATCCCTGCAACCCCAACATACGATCTGAACCTCCACCTAGTGCTGACGATCTAATAATCTTTCTAATTAGTTTGGGGTACCAGACTAGCATTACAAGGGCTTCTGACATCATCACCGGACACATGTATCAACCCTAGAGAGCAATGACAACAGTTCTCAACTTATGCTTATCTGGCAAAACATCAGGGTTTGATAAAGTGAGAATTCCCATCTTGCAAATCCTATGGGGTATCGTCAATGGTGTGAATGTGAATGTCTTAGAACGTATCTGGGAAGAATTTTCGCCGTCAATGAACACATTCATATCTGATAGAACAAACTTTCAGAATAAAGCTCGTGGACGATCGAAAGAAACAGAACAAACTTGTGATTCCTAGCATTAGATTTTCGAAGCTTGTTATCCAGTACCTACAACAGATTCACAACTTCTACCCTAGGATTGAATCAGAACTCGCACAATGCCGAGGATGAATTTGTTCTAGGCAATCTCAGATATATTTCCAGTGGGGTCAATAAAGAGGTCTTTGGATTGCAAATTCTTGAGTCTCTTCTTCAAGATATTAAAAAGACGGATCATTTCAAACTATTCATGAAAAGGGCTTCCAGATCCAGTGATGATGTTGATGTCTCTCCCACTCAACCACAACCCAAAGCTGCTAAGTCTGGTTTTGGCTCAAAGACTTCATATGCTGCTCTTCCAAAAAGAAGAAGTAGGGAAAAGTTACAAACTTCTGACAAACCCTCCTGAAGGTAAAAGAAAGAAGAAGGAAGGGGAAAAAGTAAACGTTGAGAAAACCGAGGTCTCCGGGGTGATATGAGATTGACTGATGAAGATGATGCCGCTCTGCAACTTGGAATCAAGCAAAGTTTAGAAAGTCAGAACATGAGTACACCAATTGGAGGTATTGTGTTCAGAGAACCGCACTGAGCCGAGCCATTCAACTCCAATCACTCAAGATAAAGGAAAAGGGATTGTGATTGTTGATACTGAACAAGCCGCAAACATGCTTCTGACAATCTCATCTTCTCCAGCAAGTACCACCAATCAATATGAATCAAGAGAAGAATCAATCCTCTTCGCCTAAAGAACAACTGGGTTGTAAAAGTGCCCGAAACATCAAAAGAACCTCCTGCATCAAGTGATACCCACCTGAACGTTGATTACTTGTTGTATAAAGACTCGCAGGAGAATCTTGAGTCAAGATCTGATGAGACCATGCACTTGGAAGAACCAAATCTGTCTACCGGTTCTCTATCTTCAATGAAGAACCTAGATACGAGACATCACTTTCGTGATCAATTCTAAATGACAAACCCATAGATGCTGAGTCTTCTAAGCAAGATAATGATAAAGAAGATGTACAATCCATGTTTACCGTCAATATTCAAGAAGACACATCAACCATTCCACCTATGTCAACATCTTCACTTGCAACCGCACTTCCACCTCCCAAACCTGCTCAAGCAACCGCACTTCCACCACCTGAATTTGCAAAGAATCTATCCCTTGAACCAGTGGTTACAGCTTTAAATGGAAACTCCACCAGCCTTCATCGCCTCAAATACTTACATCTGATCAATTGCTCAACCAAGCAGTAAAAAGAATTGAAGCTCTTGAGAGACAACTACCTAAATCTGTTGATTCCCTTGTGGATCGTGTCTATAGGTTGGAACACCTCAACTTTGATGAAGGGGTTGCAAACGCCATTGAAGGTGAAGTTAGGGATGCGGTGGAATGGGCAATGGAAGCTCCATTGCTTAGACGATTCAAAGATCTACCTATTGCGATATGAGAGTCAGTACTTTCAGATAAGATGTATGGAAGTACGAGCATAAGCATGAGGTCCATAAGAAGCTATATGAGGCTCTCGAAGAATCAATTAAGCACCACAATCATGAACAGTTTTTGATAGACATTGGAGAAAGAGAAGCAAAGAAGAAAAGGATGACCATAGTGTTGAAAACATTGCGTAAAGGTCCTAAAGATCCTCCTCCACCTCCACCTCCTCCAACTGGGGGCTGGAACTTCTGAGTTGGTGGTTCTTCTAAGACAACCTCTACACCTCCACCACCACCATCATCACCACCAAAGCCTCCCAATCAACCCAGTTCATCGTGAAATCAAGGAAGCAGAAGAAATCGCCAGCCTTGGACCACGATTGATTCAAGATTCACTTCTACGTCTCCTCTATCCCCTCAAGATCAATTGGTTCATGAAGTGTCGCATGTTATGACGAATCGAACCGATGACGATGATGATGCTTCCACCAGGTTTATTCCCAAGCCGTCTAAAGATGATTGGTTTGATACTTACATATCAGGTGAACGACCTAATCCATCCGAGTTGCACCTTCTAAAGACACCATTCGGAAGTTGGCTCATCAAGAGAGACCTCATACTCCGTAACCCTCGTGGTCCATCTTAGAGACCGACACGATGATCCCGACAACAACCGGGCTTCAACTATTTCTACCAACTATGAACCCCAGATGAAGACTCTCTTCTTCATGCTACTGGTGATATGGGCAGCTTCATTAAGTGGTTCGTGCGAATGTAAAGGATCTCGTCAATCACTCCAAAGGACCTTGAAGGACAAGCTTTTAAAACTGTGAAGGTCTTTCACTCTGATGCCAATCATCTCCAATATCGATGGAAGAGTGCCACAAGATGCTAAGTGATCAAGTCAAGTGAGCGATTAGTCGTTTCAATGTGAACAAGCCTTCCTCTCGTGGTGAACTCGACAAATGACCATTCGCCCGAATTCTTCTTCAACCGAGACTTGATTATCTGGTGCTCGCTCTCTAATTAAAGAAGACCACTCTATCGATTTCAAAGTTGAAAGTCGCAACCTACTCGATCGTGGACTTGAACAGATGGTTCCCGATCAATTCGGGCTAACAATCTAACAAAAGTATGACATCGAAGCCTCATATGGTATCTCTCACTGGTGGTACAAAAAGAAGAAATTCTACATCGAGAGACATAGTGTTGATAAAAGACGCAAAGATGTTCGATCCAAGTTGCAAATCTTAAGTGTTGTACGAGTAGAGGTATTCCCAATCTATGGCTATGAGTATTTGAAGAAGATCGTCCTTAAAAGAGCAGACTTGAAAGAGTATGTTATTGAAGAAAAAGACTTCAAACATCCGGCCGCCAAATGACTTCAAGATCTCTATCTCTTGAATCTCCAAGGACACCTTGAACATTTGCCTATCCGTGAGAAAAAGGCTCTCTCTATTGCTGTCAACCTTGGATCGGGGGTTAGTCATTCAAAAAGGGTTGAGGACTTTTAGCTTAGGATGGAAAGCTACCGACTCGGGTCAATAACAAGGCCGCAATGGGATTCCTCAGGAAATGAATTTCGTCATGACTATAGAGTGCTTGACACACCCGTATTCCTCTTCCACGACAGATATGGGACTCGCATGCCTGATGAGATTGTGCGAAAGCTCTACAAATTCGTGATGGTACTCTCAAGATGGTCGAAGAAGAAGAACACCGTGAGTGAAAGAAATCGAGTTGATATGAAGCCATGGAACAAGACTAAATTCGGATGATGATGACTTAAAGCGGTGTGAAGATTTCATTGCCGCATCAGCGAAGACTCAAGACTCGAAGGATCTTCCGCAGCCTTGAAAGTTTTGTTGGTGGTAGACTTCGTGATGGTCATTACAAAATACTTCAAAGAACTGAATGAGGACATCTTCTGGAAGTAGTTCTATTCTGTATTATATATGTGTTTAATGTGGTGTACAAACTATGAACAACTATAATGCATGTAATAGTGTTAGGTTATGTCATGTGGTTTCCCTTTGTGTCTAAAAAGGGAACCTCAGTGTTGTCCACCTCTTTTCATATAAAATTGGACACATTTTTCTCCAACAAATGTTTTATCTCGCACATATTTAAATCACTTGAGATCCAAAGTCTCAAAGGATTTGAAATTTTTGATCGGGGGAGAAAATGTGATATAAATATGAAAGATGATAAAAGATGTCCAATTTTTGTCTCAAAAGTGCATACTGCTCTCTAATATGTGCTAAACAATTTTCGAATCTCGAAGCATATATTAAGGGGGAGCATTTCAAAACAAATTCAAACCTCCAAGGTACAAAGTTTTCCATGCTTTTATATAAAGTACCTTGATTGTGATATTGATATCTTTTAGAAAAATGGAATTCAAAGAAGTTAATTCTTCCTCTTGCCTCCATGTGTTAAACGATTTCAAATACATGATGCACATGTTGAGGGGGAGCTCTTGTTCTAAAAATATCAAAAACAATTCAGGTGCAAAATGCTTTGATAATATATCACAAGCATCTGGATTGATTTTTCAAATGATTTTCAATTGGTTCCTATGGCAGATGAACGATACCAAAAAAAAAAAAAAAAAAGACCGACCAACTTTACTTTATGTATGGTGATATAAGAATGATAAGATTAGGTTAAGGTCCCATGATCAGCCAGAACCGGAGGGATCTACCCAGGGACAATCCACTAGATAGTGTAGAAGTCCTTAGGTATGATGAAAAAAAGGAGAAAAGTGAGACATGGGAAGAGTGCGGACTGAGACTGAGCTAGTACTGGAATAAACCCAACAAGGTTCTAGTAATGAAGTCTCGGTAAGCACTGAAGGGGTTGAAGAATGAAAAAGAATTGAATGTGAAAAAGGGTGAAAAGAAATAGCCCTCCATTTTTTTTCAACTTTAGGCGAAAACGGTTCAATTCATATACTACTGGTGGTTACCAAGGTAACATCGGTATTGAAGACAAGACGTCATGGACCCAGTGACGCACTGCACTTCAACTTTCCAAACCACTCAAGTTCCTCTTAAAAGGGCTTGTTTCATTATCACGGGGAACCGACATAAGCTATCGACTTTCTCTTAGAGATTGTTGATATTGAAGAAGGAGACCCTCTCCCTAGTCTCCGGCATAGGAACCAAATATGCACAATTGAGTCTAGAGCCACGAGATCATCAATAAATCTCTTTAGGACACTTTCAATGAAGACTCTCTGTTTCACACAATGTGGAAAGAGAGATTATATATTATGAGTCCTACGCATTATCCTTGTGGTATTGCCAGAACATCTAAGTAATATGCATTCATATTCACGATGAAGATGGAAAGCCTTCCGGAGCCAACATCAAACAAGCTCCTGGTGGGTGGCATGTGAGATCTATCCAATAGATCAACCATGTGACAACTGAACAGAAACAATGGAGAGATTCAATTTTTTGAATCAATCCCGTTCAGTTATGGATTGACGGATACCTTTGAAAAACCGGTCGTTGTGCTTAAAAATTCTTTTCTTTAGCACATCGACTATGTACTTATTTCTCAAAATAAAAGGTGTTTATGATTGATAATTGATTTTCTTTAAAACCTTCGTTGTATTGCAAAAACAATTTCTATTGAGTAGTACACGATTGTTTTTCAAATCTCTTTTTCATCAATCGTGAATCTCGTTCGTGGTTCACTCACTCGTGTTGTCTTCTTTGAGACGTTCGGTTTGAGAACAAATTTAGAACAGCTGCGAAACCCCTGTTAAGGAAATTCTTCGAATTATACCGATCGTGCAGCAGACTTGGATGATCAACGGGGAACCGTGGGCCGTGTACCTCAATTCAACGAAAGTGATCAAAGACACTTCCGTGCGATTTATTGCTAACTGTTGTATGCAGGTACGCTCGACGTTGCGGTGATCGAATAGAGCGGTCAATCCATAGCCGCATGCTCACACCACACATTCATATCTAAAGAAATCATGATTGGTGCATCAATGACTCTGATATTTTTACTCCACGCTTCTGCTACGCTGCTGCCAATATCATGAATCAATGAAAGCTTCCGCTACCCTGATAAGAAGAAATCATGATCCAGAATGTGAGCATGTCGGTCCAAATGTCACAACATCATATGCTGACAACACAACAATAGGAGATGCTGAGATTTACAGTGGCTGATGATCTCTAGTAATGCTCAAAAGGTCATCATGGTGGATCAGATCAATAACCTCCACGATACATACATCGTAGTTGTACAATGATGAAATGATCACAGAAAC
Organism: Chrysanthemum makinoi; assembly: GCA_910596185.1. Classification (NCBI taxonomy): domain Eukaryota; kingdom Viridiplantae; phylum Streptophyta; class Magnoliopsida; order Asterales; family Asteraceae; genus Chrysanthemum; species Chrysanthemum makinoi. Next base: position 59,395,539 of record OU343219.1, read on the forward strand.
ACATAGTTTGAGTACTTTGAAGAAGAAAAGTCTGCGAGCTCAAGACTGAAGATTAATTAGAATGCTAGGATTCAAAATGTAAAACATGGGGTGACCTCCCTTAGGGGGAGATTGTTAGGAATTATAAAATTCCATAGTGAAGTATCGGTCACCCCAAGATACTATCTAGCATAAGTTAAGTAGACATTACGTATATTACTAAGTTATTTAGTTGGCTATTTAGTTTAGTGCAACACCGTGGAGGAAAGATGGGTCTTTACCCATTGTATACCTGATCCACAGGCCGTCAGGAGGTCGTTTATTTTGTAACCTATAAATACCCTCTACCTTGCAAGGTAGAGGGTTGGATGTTCTTTGGTAATCTAACCTTACATAAGTTTCTCTTTCTAGAATATCCCACTTTCTCTCTCTCTAAAATCATCTATTCGCCTACAAGTGTTTGTGTTATGATGTGTATGTGAAATCCAATATGTTACACTCTTTAATCTTTAGGGTCCTTATATCACGCGCTGCACACTCCATCTTGCAATGTTCGGACTCTTGAGGATGGGTTCTGTGGCTCGATCTCACTGATGCCACCGGTTCCCACAATTTCAATACCGAAACATAAATAGTCGTTATAAAATAATCACACTACATGCCTATGTATGCCACTGGTTCCCACAATTTCAATACGAAAAATATAAATAGTCATTATAAAATAATCACACTACATGCCTATGTTTTGTATCCACAAGTTTTTTGGTTAATGGGTCAGCCAAATACTGCTAAACCAAAGGCTTGTTCGTAATCATCATGTAATAATATAATATACTTGCATAAGTAAGAAAAGAAAGAAACAAAAATGAACCTTCGTAAAAGCTCCTTTATCCTGCTCGGTTATAACTTGACCCCAAGTTGATAAGTAGTTAATTGCTACTCTGAATCATAACTTTTCGCATCATCATATTCATCTTCAGCATCATTATCGTCCTTATCAGATGGTTCATCAAATGAACAAAAAACAACCTGATAACGAAGGATCCCAACAATTCCACCAATACCTCTACAAAACTGTGATCCTAATTCCGATTTGTTTGTAACAAACTCGAGCGTACACCCAAATTTTTTATACTCGTTAAAAAACCAGTCAAGAAGCGATATCTTTTCCTCAACTTCCAACTCAACATTAGTCTCCTGATCCCTAAAATTACTCTTATCGCTCTCTTGTTCCTTGTTTAAGTGCTTAACAATGATTTCACCAGATGTTTTATTTCTACACGTGTAATGATTCATATCGAGATTTTCCCACAAAATAAGTAGTCCCACGGCACCCATTTCTAGCGCTTTTATAGTATTATCCACACTAAAGACATATTAATCTGTATCGTTACTCATCTCCACAAAATATTTCCTGAGCAAACATTTTTTTCCTGAATAAACAACATTATCAGGGTATTCACACGAGTAGTAGACATATGTACTGGAAATTAATGTAATTCAAATTTTAATGAAGATAACTACATATTAGCAGTTCAAATATAAGCTTTGCCAATTTGTCCAAATTCTTCAGGAACAGCTTTGAACAGATAAGAAAAAAAGTGAGTATTCTAAAATAGAGAGCCAATTAGTTTCCGTGAAGGAGAGTGCATGGAAATTAGCTGCAAAAGACTGACCTGTGCAATTTCCATTGATTCGTAGATGCACAAAGCAAGTTTACATTTGTGTCTCTCCATCCTGTGCTCCAGATTGGCCAGATTTTTCGAAAGATAAACAGTGGTCTTTACTAACCTGTCTCCATCCGTTTTTTAATGTTCTCTACCATCTCAGCAGCTTCAGGATTATATGAATCTAAATGACATATACAAATACAGAGTAAAAAGGTCATATATGACACTTACATAACTTTTAGGATCGGTGCATAATCAACTGTGACATCTCATAAGCTTATGAAGAAACGACTGATCACAAAAAAAAGAAGAATATATGAGTGTGACATTACCTGCACTACATACTCTTGTTCCACACATTTTCCTGTTGCAGCTTCTTGCTGTGTCGTCATTTCCAATCTTGTGATCTCCTGTTCTGCCACAACAATATATATCATTAGCCCTTTAACCTGCACCACGGGAAAGTAATTAAATATTTAAATTAACAGTAAGCATTCAAGATCAGCATTGCCTATATACTCTACATAATTCATATTCAGCTCTTTGTCACCAAAATAATTTCAATATTGACGCCATAAACATAGCAATAACCGAGAATAAATGTGAAAAGATACACATAACTCAATTTTGGTATTTTCTGTAATGAATACAACAATATGAATATCTAGTACCTGTAAACTATGTATTCCTGCTTGAATTTCAGCTATTATATTATCAGTAATAGGTCTTTCATTACTCATTTTCTTGTCATCTTCAGTATCCTAAAAACAGGAAGAAAATCAAATCTATGAAATTGATGACATGGGAATTTTGCTAATCATTCACAATGACCATGTTACCTTGTTGTTCACAACTTTATCAATGGTTTTTTCTTGTATGCGAAAATAATCTGTTACATGGTACTATTATTTATACATCAGCTGCCATGGTTTCCAGTAAGCCGTCAAGCTGGACCGGCGAAGAAAAAATGGTAACAGTAAAGTTTTTTCAGCTGAGGTAGAGCATTGGAGTAAGCATAAAATTTAGCATCGGGTAGTTTGGGATAAACGACAGAAGCCACTTTGGTCCTCCATTAGGATTATTAGATCTGCACCATTCACATTAGTTAAAAATCAGCCATTAAGAGCGCATCATATCAGGTAAAATGACAATTAATAAATGAAGTGATTTTCCAGATGCATGTTTTGCTAATTCTGTAGAACATCGACGATCAACATCGACTAATGCTTTCTGAATATTACGAGAATGAGGAGATTGAGTCGGGATCAATTGAGGATAGAAAACCTGTCATAAAAAACAATGTGATTATACTCATGTTCTATTCTGCCGATGTGAAAGAAATTTAACGAAAATATCATAGCCAAAATGCAGTTCCTTGATTGAGATCAAGATGGTTACTTGTTGGTTTAAAACCGATTACAGCTTTAGCTATGGTCTCAAGTCATCAAGATCAATCCTTTTTGCAGCTACTCTATTAGTCCTGGACTTCTAACGTACTTCTCCCCCCACATTAACAAACCGCCACTAAATTTGGCTGCTGTAATAATTTTTTTTTGATAGGTTTGGCTGCTGTAATGTAACCGCAAATAGTGAGCATCTTGTATTCTGATGACAATAAGAACACATAGCTACCATCAAAATCCAGTTCATTCAGTTAGAAGAATAAATCACACCATAAGATCACATACTGAGAGATTGATTAATCGAGCAGCACTAACCTGGCCACTTTGCTCTGCATAGAAACTTGGGTTTTCATGAATTATACCAACATCAACGCCAACCTCAGCCCGTTCCACATACTAATTGCCTGTCTAAATTGCTTTTATCACACTTTTGTGGTCCTGAAAATATAAAATTGACTTTCTCTAGTTAGCATAAAAAAACAACAAAACCAAAATTGATAAAGGAATTAAACATTACATGTGATTACGTTGCATAAAATGAGTATGTGTGGTTTACAACTTCCCTTTCTAGTGTGATAATTAAACCTCCCTTTTTTGCAAACCACAGAAAACAATTAGTGGCAATCAACAAACCAGAAAACAAATAAACTACTACATGTTAAGAAATATGACAACATACTATACATAAAAAAACAAAATTGGATATCAAGATGCATGAAAATATGACAGTAGATATACATGATTAATAGAAAATTTTAACAACATACTATACTAATAAAAACTTGATCTTATGATTCTAACCTTTTTGGTTTGAAGACGTTGTTATACATGCACAGAAACGTATATAAATTAATAAACAAAAAGAAACCTTTATGTGAGGTAGAGGTATCATTAGTTCTATAAACATAATTCCCATGAACATCATAATCTACTTCATGAACCATCACAACCAAACTGCAAAAGAGCAAAGAAACCAACAATATGTAAAAAAATATAACAGAGACCATTAGGGTTTTTAGGAAAAAGAGGTGAAAAAAAATGAATGAACCATATATAATTTTTATGTATATGTTTTGTTTAGGGCTACCTAGTAGTTGTATTCTCCTACATAATTGGTTGCATAGATTTATAATTTTGGACTTGCAACAAATATTCCAAAAAATCATATTGCCTTAGTGGTAAACACACATGTTATTTATCCAAATAACCAAGGTTCAATCCTTGCAAGGCTCATTTTTTATAAATAATTTCAAAAATATTTAATAAAAATCCGAATTTTACAAAAATAATTATTAAAAATCCGAAATTTACAATTAATGCTTAGGCGGATAAAAATATTGCTTAGTTGGACAACAAATGCTTATGTGGCATGAAATTTGATTATTTGGCATTGAGGTGGCATTAATGCCAAATGCCTCCTGTTATATATAATATATATATATATATATATATATATATATATATATATATATATATATATATATATATATATATATATATATATATATATTATTTTTTCCATCTTTTCTTTTATTCGATTTCATCTACGGTCTTTGTGTTGTCATTCAAAGAGTGACACGGGTCTTTAGATGAAGTTCGAACGTACATAAATTGTTTAAAAAAAAAAAAAAAAAAAAAAAAAAAAAAAAAAATTTCGAGAGAATGAAAAACAAAAGGTTTATAGTCAATTCAGACTATACCCCGTTTTTAAAGGAAAGAACAGAGCCATGCTTTATCTTATTTTTCAATTCTCATGCTCTGATTCTAAAAACAAATGTTTGTCACCAAAAAGACAAATGTTTCCTTCACAAATATTTTTCCTTCTATAAATTCTTCTAAAAAAATATTTGTTATCAAATGAAAACTAAATAGCTTTGAAAAATAACTCGGACTCAATTTTTTTTTGAAAATCATCTGGACTTGAAATTTGTCAAAATCTCTATCTCTGAATCAACAACTTATGGCATTGATTGAGGGGGAGAATGATTTCAATTAAATCAAAAAGGTTATTTGTCAAACAATTGCAATGTCTTATACAATTGGTTCAGACCTTGGCTAATGTTATGTTTTCATAAGATACTTAAGCATGCTTGAATATTGGAGTTTAAAGTCTCAAAATCTGATTCTTATCAGTTAAAATATTTTTCAAAAGCAAGTCACAATTCTCCTCCAAAGTTCTAAAAAATTAATTTAAATCAATAGAGATCACAATTCTCAATGGATTTGAAAATTGTGATCGGGGGAGAATATTGTGATTTAAATTGGATTTAAACTGATAACTCGATAAACGGTTTTGTAAGTGATTAACAAGCTCTCCTCCTTACATGTGCCAAACGATTTCAAACTTTTCATGCCCATGTTAAGGGGGAGCATCTATATCAAACCAAAAAGGACTGAAACGTGATTGATTTGTTTCAAAGTGCAGGTTTTCCCTAATATGTGCAAAACACTTTCGAATCTCGATGCACATATTGAGGGGGAGCAACTTTTTGATAACCACATCCTTTCCCAAAAATATCTTTAACTAAGTATGAAAAATACTAATTTTGATCGGGAAAGTGATGTAGATATTTTTAGAAAATGTTAATCAAAGAAGTGAATTCTTCCTTTTGCCTCCATGTGCCAAAACGATTTCAAATATACGATGCACATGTTGAGGGGGAGCTTTTTCTAAAATATCAAAAACAATTCAGGTACAAAATGCTTTGATAATATATCACAAGTACCTGGATTGATTTTCAAATGGTTTTCAATTGGTTCCAATGGCAGAAGAACAATACCAAAAAGACCGACCAAATTTACTTTATGTATGGTGTTATAAGGATGGTTAGGTTAGGTATTTGTTCCCACGGTCTACCCAGGGATAATCCACTAGATAGTGTAGAAGTCCTTAGGTATGATGAAAAAATGAGAAAAGTGAGAAATGGGAAGAGTGCGGACTGAGACAGAGCTAGAACTGGAATAAACCCAACAAGGTTCGAGTTATGAAGTCTCGGTAAGCATTGAAGGGGTTGAAGAATGAAAAAGAAATGAATGTGAAAATGGTGAAAATAAATAGCCCTCCATTAATTCAACCGTAGGGCACAAACCGGGTTCAATACATATGCTACTGGTGGTTACTAAGGTAACACCGGTATTGAAGACAAGATGTCATGGACCCAGTGACGCACTGCACTACAACTTCCCAAGCTACTCAAGTTCCTCTTAAAAGGGCTTGTTTCATTCTCACGGGGAACCTACATTATTTATCGACTTTCTCTTAGAGATGGTTGCTATTGAAGAAGGAGACCCTCTCCCTAGTCTCCGGCATAGGAACCAAATATGCACAATTGATTCTAGAGCCACGAGATCATCAAATAAATCTCTTTAGAACACTGTCAATGAAGACTCTCTGTTTCACACAATGTGGAAAGAGAGATTATATCTTATGAGTCCTACGCATTATCCTTGTGGTATTGCCAGAACATCTGAGTGATATGCAAACATATTCACAATGAAGATGGAAAGCCTTCTAGAGCTAACATCAAACAAGCTCTTGGTAGGTGGCATGTGAGATCTATCCAATAGATCAACCATGTGACAACTGAACAGAAACAATGGGGCGATTGAAAATTATGAATCAATCCTGGTTCAGGTTATGGATTGACGGATACCTTTGAAAAACCAGTCGTTGTGCGAGAAAATCAGTTTTTCATGGCACATCGACTATGTATCACATTTTCAAATATCAAAAGCTGTTTATGATTGAAAATTGATTTTTCATATAAAACCTTCGTTGTATTACGAAAAATTCTTTCTGATATGCAATACACGATTGTTGTTCAAATCATGTTTTATCAATCAAGAAATCTCAATTTTTGGTTCACTCACTCCGTGTTGTCTTATTTGAGACGTTCCGGTTTGAGAACGGTTAGAGCAGTTGCGAAACCCTGTCAAGGAGATTCTTAGGAATACTACCTGATCACAGGCAGTACTTGTACTGATCAACGGGGAACCGTGGGCCGTGTATCTCAATTCAACGAAAGTTATCAAAGACACTTTTCGTGCGCTTTATTGCTAACTGTTATATGCAAGTACACCCAACGTTTGCAGCTGATCAGAATTGAGAGGTCAATCCATAGCCGCATGCTCACACAACACATTCATATCTAAAGAAATCATGATAAATGCAATCAAGACTATGATATCTCACTCCATGCTTCTGCTATGATGCTGCAAATATCATGAATCAACTAAAGCTTCCGCTACTCTGATGAGAAGAAATCATGATCCATAATGTGAGCATGTCGATCTAATGACACAACATAACATAATGTCAACACTGCAAAGGAAGAGTCAGAGATTTAAGGAAGCCGATGATCTCAAAGTGGCTCAAAACTCATCATCACGTGGATCAGTTAAAGACCTCCACTTGGATTATTCAAACGTGCAAAACATGAAGAATCAATGACTATGGGCTACAGAACAAATAGCTTAAAAAGGAATCCAAGAACAATCTTAATGTAATATCTGTTTGTATTCAATGTAATTTGAGGTGACCTCCTTTAGGGGGAGATTGTTAGGATTTAGAAAATCCAGTGGTTAAAGTGTCGGTCAACTCAAGTATATGTAATCATTAGAAAGCTCGTAGTCGTAGTTATTTAATGTTGGTTAGTATTTAGTTAAGTAACACCGTGGAGGACGGACGGGTCTTTACCCACTGTATGCCTGATCCACAGCCCGTAGGAGGCGTCTTGTGTATGATACAATAAATACCCTCTACCTCCTAAGGTAGAGGGTTGGAGCTCATAATAAGATTTTTCTTTCTCTCTCTAAGTTCCCTAAACCTCTAAACTTTCTCTCTCTAAAATCCTTAAAGTATATGCCCCATTTAAACATGATTTGATGTGTATGTGAAATCCAATATGTTACATTCTTCAAAGTCAATTCCGTCTTTCTGACGATAACCTTTAGCCACCAGACGAGACTTGTTACAAAAAACCGTCCCTTGAGTGTCTACCTTGTTTTTCCAAATCCATTTGAGTCCAATAACATAGACCCCAGTTGGTCATTCAACCAATTCTCATACTTCAATACGTTTGAACTGATTTAATTCTACTTGCATGGATTCAATCCAGTTCTCATATGTCATTTCTTCTTTAATGTTTTTGGGTTCAACATGACTTACAATGAGAGCATAAATGCAATTTTGACCGCCAGTGTGAAGGCGTTGTCTCGTGATGACTGGTTGGGATTGCCAATAATGTTTACTAAATATCGATCTCTTGTCCATTTATATGTCGAGGGTTGGTGTTTATATACACTCTACAGATTTGGTGGATCCATATTGCGTGTTAATTATTCGGCAGCATCTGGAGTAGTTGTTTCGGATGAAAAAGGGTTAAAGAATGCATTTCCATCATAATCTATAGGTGTAGGTACATTTTGATTAAGTGGATCATCAGCTTGTTCATTGTCAATGGAGGCAGTTTGTTCTTTTGTTGTTGGAGACTCGATTGGTAGTGCATCAACAATAACAGTTGTTGTGGTGTCAGGTGTATTAGGTAATGGATTTTGATCAGGTTGAGAAGCGGAAATATTGGATACTTCTGGAGCATGTTGGTCGATATCTTCATTGAGTAGTGGAGCAAACAAAGTTTCCAATTGACGACGTGTGAGTTGAAATTGTTGATTAGCTGATTGAATTCGGGTTCTAAGCTGTTTTGCTCAGAAGCCATTTCAGTAAGCTCATCAAAATTAGCATGGATGGTTTATATGATTTCTCTTGTAAGACGGTTCCAGATTCGAAAAATGCTTTTGAGTTTTCACAATATCCTACAAAGACTCCTATGTCAAATTTTGCTTTTAGCTTTCCAAGGTCATCATGATTATTATTTGGGTAGCAGAGAGCACCAAATACGTGAAAGTGATTTAAGTTTGGTTTTTGTTTATAGAAAAGCTCATATGGTGTTTTGTTGTGGCGTTAGGTGATCATAGAACAGTTTTGGGTGTAACATGCAGTTGAGACAACTTCTGCCCATAAGTAATCTAGTAATTGAGCATTAATAAGCATCATTCTTGCAGCTTCCGCTAACGTCCTGTTGCATCTTTCAACAACTCCATTTTGACTTCTTGCAATGGATGTTTGTTGTTCAATTCCCACTTTCTCATAGGTACGAATAGTCTGATTCATGAATTCAGTTCCTCTGTTTCTTCTAACTTTTCTGACCGTGTTACAAATCTGAACTTGAATTTTTGTGAGAAATGTGATGATCCTTAAAGGTACTTGACCTTTACTTCTTCGAAAGTAAACCCAAGTCTATCTGGAGTAGTCATCAACGATTACAAGAATGTAGCGTTTGTGTTTATCTTATACTGCATGACACGCATTGGGCCACACAAATATATGTGAAGAAGGTGAGTACATGTTCAGTACTGTGTTCTGCCTTTCTAGGGAAATGGGCACGAGTGCTTTTTCCTTGTTCTTGGAATGCCTTCGACTAGCTTGTGTCGTGCGAGATCAGTCATGGTTTTAAAGTTCAAATGAGAAATTCGTTTGTGCCATAACCAGGATTTTGTTGAAGTTGCTTTAGAAAGTAGAAAATTGGAGAGGAAGCAATCACGTCAGTCGTAGAGATTGTGTAAAAGCTTGTTCCACAGGTGCCTGACATGAGATCATTTCCTTGTAGATCACAAATGAAACATGTTTTCTCCCGAAATGCTACTTCCAGATCCTTATCACATAATTGGCCTACTGAGAAAAGGTTGTGTCCAAGGCCTTCGACATAATACACATGACTAATTTTGATGTTTCCATTGATGTAGTCTCCATATCCCATGATAGCAGCAAAGTGATCATTCCCGAATCTAACCGTGCCAATGAACTTTGAAACAAAGTTTGTTAACAATTTAAGATTGCTTGTCTTATGCCAGGACTAGCCGCTATCAACAATCCATAAGACAATTTGAATCACCTGCAGTACACGCAGATGACGAAGGTGGAATAGTGGTAGAGGTGGAACCTGTTTGGTTTTATATTTGAGTTGATAAATACAAAACTACAAGTGAAGAATGAAGACAATGCAAAACACAAGGGGAGTGCTTGTTAAAGAAAATTTTACTTATTAGTCCTTTGTAGTATTTTGTAACCCTAATGTCTCTATTATATAAAGAGACATAGGGGGCGTTAGTTTATGTGTGTCAAGATGTAACACCAGATAATGTGTGTAAACATAGGCGTAGTTCTCTAAAGTACACGCCTAGGTTTTTGTTTGTGTTCTAGCCCCAAGGATCTTTATGATTCCTGTTAGATTAGGTAAATCCTACATTGATCAAGTAGGATCGGGGCTTTTGGTTTGTATTGTAGTTGTTAGAGATTATGACGAAGAACCTTATACAATAACAATGATGTTTTCTTATTCCGTTGTGCATCTTATTATCGTTGTTATTGTTATCCCTAGTGCTCTAAACGATCTTCACAATTGTTATCAGGGCAGGGGGGCTCTAGATCTAGGGATTTACATGGTGTTTCGACGAAAAAGGTAAAAATTCAAATCTGGAAACAATTTTTGTAACCTTTCTGCCGGGCTGTTTTCAAACAGCGATATTTCATTCGTTAACCGTTGGATCAGGACGAAATGTTTGTTGGAGGTTCTCTGTATATCAAATAAGATTTTCGCCAGAGGAATCTTCAATCTGAGCATTATTGTGTCAAATATTGACTGCAGAAAACTACTGCAGAGGAAGGGTATGATGTTTGAATTTTTAGGGTTTTCTGAATTTCAACTTCATTGATTTTTTTTCTATTGAAATAATTCATAATAGAAGTTGGTTACACATTGTTTTTTGTATATAATTCATGGCATAAAACAGCTTTGAAGAACATCTTTTTAGGATTTTACAAAGAACATCGATTATTATCTCTTCATGGTTTGATGAATAAAGCTGCTGAGAATGATGAGTTTTGATTAGGTAGACTTAAATTCAGATGCAAAGATTTGGATGGACAAAAATTTGGGAACGCAAAAGACTAATAGGGTTGTGTGAAACCCTAACTTGAACTGAGTATAAAGTGCGCTGATTGAGAACAGGTTTACTTCTTACTACACATTGTATAAACTTAATGCTGCCTACTATAAGTTTATATTGCTCATTAAAATTGTTCGTTATTACTAATGGTGTTAGATAAAGGGCAATTGAAGTTGAGGGTTTGATCTGGTTAGTATTGTTGAACGATTTTAGTGTTGCCTAGATAAACATTAACACTGCTGTTGCTTATTGGTTGTGGGATACGAGCATTGTTGGTCTACATAGTTTTATTGTCGAGATATGCTTTTGAATGATATACCTTGTTGAACACAAGAAGGGTTTTAATGCCGCCGTTGTTATCTCATTAATGTTGCCAGTTAGTATCGGTTAGTACTGCTTTCACTAGGTTACTACTGCTAGCATTGTGTTAATACTGCTGCACTTATCTTATTAGTACTGCTGCATTTGTACTTTGTACTACTTGCATGAAACTTAGTACTGCTTTCATCAGTTAAAACTGCTGCTCGTTCTTTTTCATTAATGCTTTAATAGAACTCAATTCCACTCTTCATTGAATGTTAATGTTGCTTGATGATGTCAAGGTCGTATCTTGTGTGCAGATTGTTTGGTTTTGAAGGATTATGACACGCATGTAGCAATTAAAGTTGATGATATTGAAGAGTATATGTTTTGGATTCATGGGCTGAGGTTACTATCTTCAAAGTAAGTACATGGTTTAGGTTTTGAGTTTCATGCTATTCGTTGATACTTGTGATTTTTATGGGCATGAGTTACAAGCAGTGAGGGGAAGCACATATGGTTATTGGATATAAACACATAGAAGGATTTTTGGTTATTGGTTTTTTGTTCTTACCTGGTTTAATGGCTCGCTATTATTTGTTTATAATTGATTACGAAGGAAAGGATTTATCACCTATTTGAAGATGAAGTGAAATTATTTAAGATTGTCTTTTATCATATCTTAAATGGCGGAATCGTTTAAAGGTAACTTGTTCATGTGATAATGTGACAAAGAATTGACAAGGTTGTCAAGAGATTGCGGTCTTCCTATACACTTTGGGTTATGTGTTACGTGATGTCATCTATAGTACAAGATATAAGATGTAAGTTTGGGTTGTTCTACTTGACATCAAGTTGGTAATACTTGGTTTCTTCATCGAATCATTACATAGAGCCTACATTCGTCAAATGGTTAACGTATGAGTTTCAGGGGAAGCTTAATGTTAAAATGTTTAACCATTTACATGCGCCATTGAGGGAAGGTTTTACATCTACTACTTATTATTACTACTGATGGTTTAGGTTTCTGTTGTCTTGAATTCATTTATAGTAAGCTTTTTGGTGTTCATAATAGTGGGTAATTCGAGACATTAGAAGACGAGATTGGATGTATGATAGTGGTTCATGGTTGTAAAGATCAAGAGTCCCCTAGTGGATAATACAAAAAGGGGAAGAAGTATTTATATTTTTTGCAACTTGAAGAGCCTCGGTGGTATATGTGAGCTTAAAGGGAAGATTGTTTCATTCATGGAAGATCAAGAAGAAGGTATTGTAATTATCAACTAGGGGAAGATTGTTGGGTTTTATATTTAGAGTTGATAAATACAAAACTACAAGTGAAGAATGAAGACAATGCAAAACACAAGGGACTTGTTGTTTAAAGAAGATTTTACTTATTAGTCCTTTGTAGTATTTTGTAACCCTAATGTCTAAAAGAGACATAGCGGGCGTTAGTTTAAGTGTGTCAAGATGTAACACCAGTGAATGTGTGTGTAACATATGCGTAGTTCTCTAAAGTAGCCCCCTAGGGTTTGTTTGTGCTCTAGCCCCAAAGATCTTTATGATTCCTGTTAGATTAGGTAACGGTCCTACATTGATCAAGTAGGATTAGGACTTTTGGTCTGTATTGTAGTTGCTAGAGATGATGACGAAAAACCTTATACAATAACAATGATGTTTTCTTATTCCGTTGTGCATCTTATTATCATTGTTATTGTTATCACTAGTGCTCTAAACAATCTTCACAGAACCCGAAGAGTTAGTGAGTTCCGTTACGGTTTTAGTACACATGTTAATAATTTTGGGTAGCCACTTAAAAATAGATATACGTTGTAACCATCTCTGCCAAGTCCAGCTAGTTTGTGCTTTTGTCTTAGTGAATTCGCTAGGTGAAGGTATATTCCTAGGAGTTGGTATTGCGGTATGGATTCATCTATGATATTCTAAGAAACTACAAATGGCGCTTTGCTTAGCACAGACTTAGAAGCTATAGTGGGCCTAGAGGTGGTTCCATTAGTATGATTCCAAGTACGAGATAAGATAGATTTTAAAACAAAATTATCATGATTACCAGAGAGCATACTTCTACGACAAAACACACAAGAAGCTTCAACATTAACATTCAAAGTATTCAAGGTTTTATCCTTCTTTACATTGTGTTAACACAAATAAGCCGTAAAAAAGTTTATTTATATTTTATGATCTTCTAAAGTTTTTTCGATAACAAACGTAAAATCATTTAACGAAACAAATAAAATACGTAAATGGTTTGAGCCAATAGTTTACAAACACACTTAGATTTTCAAATAAAACATTAAACAAGTAATATGTTTACATCTTATAGAAATGCATACGTATAACAACTAGTGTTTACATAATATGGAAATGTATATATATATATATATATATATATATATATATATATATATATATATACACATTATATATAACAGGAGGCATGACACGTGGATTATTCAAGAAAAGTCCATGTTATTGTCATGTAATTATTTTTATGCCATGTCATAAAGCCACATCATTACAATTAGCCACCTCATCACAATTAAAAGCAACCTTTTGACATTTATTAAAATTTCGGATTTATTTTTTCAAAAAATTTGAGCTTAACAAGAATTGAACTTAGGTATCTTAGTCCACAAAGAAACATGATAACCACTATACCAACACATGTTTTGAATTAAATCTTGCAAGTCCAAATCTATAAACCTATGCAACCAACCGTATACATGTATTTTCCTTAAATATAGTTAACCCTAAATTCGATTTAATATGTAAGGCCTGTAGAAATTCGGTACACATTCTTCCTCCATCCAATTGAACTTCAACATCTGCTTAAAACAACCATCATCAATCTCTTAAAAAAAACCCTAAAGCAAAAGATTGCAGCAATACACGAATAAAGAAGTTAGGGTATGTTCGGTTCATGTCCAAGTAATCATTGTGATATTTTCTTAGAGTTGTTTAACATTTATGTATTATACATATAAGAATGTTGATTGGCTTTGTTTGCTTACAATGATCTGCTTATGTGGAATTTACTATGTTGCAGTTAGTAATACGAATAGAAGTTAGGTAAGTTAGGTTCATGTCTAGGTAATTATTGTGATATTGTGTTGTTGTTTAACGTTTGTGTATTATGTGTATAAGAATGTTTATTGGTTGTGTTTGCTCACAATGACCTGCTTATGTAATGCAACTTAAAATTAAATTCATTAATTAGGGTTCTGCATGCAGTTAGTTGTCCATAATGAGGAATCCCATGATCAACAAGAAAATCAGGGTGACTACTAAAGGTACTTGGTTGAGTTCAAGACCGGATCTGAGGGAAGGAAGTTGCTAAGAGCACTTTGTTGACGTACAAATCGCTCAGTGGTTAATCCTTATTTTTTATATTGTGTGATTTAACAATGCTTTGTGTCTGTCTCATGTGCTAACTTATAATTATGGTATTTTGTTGTAGGATATCGCTCTCTCTGAGTTGGCTCCCACTCACCCAATCAGGTTTGGACTTGCACTTAACTTCTCAATGTTTTATAATGAGATCCTTAACGCGTGCTTGCAACCTTGGGAAGCAGGTAATTTGTTATCTTTGAGTCAAATGTAAGTGGAATTTCTTCAGTTCGGTGACCCTGGCTGGTTTGAGGGTATGCATATCCTTTTTGGAGGACGGGATCCATTTGATAATCCTTTGTTTAGACGCCAATTAGCATCAAGCCTATTTGACATTGGTACTCGATAAATGTACTCAAGATGTTATTGATCTGATGAGAATCGGTCTCACAAATCATGCAACTCGCGCTACTGCTTTAAATAAACGCAACAACCGATCTCACAGGTAAACTGTCTTTATTCTTATGTTTTAGAGGTGGATGCATTGAAAGTGGGTCGTTGGGCTTATTCATATAATCAAAACTTACAATAAAAAAATCAGATATTTTTCGTCTACAACTATTGGTTTATGAAAGGCTTTTATAGTTTAAAATAATAACCAACGTGAAGATGGTGTTACACATTTTTGTCCATGATAGTTATTGAAATGAGCGATATTTACCTCTTGCAGATGGAAGGATATGTGTTACCTGATGACAGGGAATCAAGTTCACTTGCCACGACACAATCATAGGCATCAACACAATCAGAGATTGGTATTGTAGATCATGCACTCAATGAACCAAAAAAGTAAGAGACGACACATGAATATTAGAGTGTACAGAACATGCAGCCCAACCAAACCCTACACACAGGTCATTCCCCACTACATCATCGTTTGCCTTTTTATTTATACATCTAACACATATAATCAAATGATACATATATAACTTTAAGGCCTTCATAACAGACAGCTCTACAACTGCACAAACCACGTTCTTCACTCCTATCAGGGGAAAAAAAAGTCACGGCGTACTGATGATTTAGTCATGAACCTAGAAAGTCCTAACCCCTACGAAATACCAGCAGAACTCCAGGTAATCACAGGGAAAAGCCACCTTTTCCAATTTTACTTCAACCAATTATCAAAAAAATACCCCCAACTTTGTTATAGACGACATAAAATACAGATCTTAATTCTTTGACATGTTGAGGCTATGAATATTGTTGCAATAATGCACCATTCCCCTTGAGAAGTTGTCCACCCTCTTAAAGCTTGCCCTAAAGTTGTTTTGAATCAGCCGCACCAATGCACCATTCCCCTTGAGAAGCTGTACACCATCTTAAAGGTTGCCCCAAAGTTGTTTTTCATACTCTGTTAGCATCAGGTCATGTGTATTAAAGTCTCGCGAATGCTTTGTCAGGTTGCATTGTTGAATCATTGTTGTTTGTATTATAAACAAATTAATTTGTTCATTCATTCAAGTATTTTCTAATCTGCTGTTTAATTTTCTCTTTGAGGATCATGAGGGGTTGTTCGGACTTGGCCTCCTAAAGAGATAACCAAGCTAAAGAATGGAATCATGAAGTGCTCATAAATCCTAGGATGATTGTAGACGTGTAACTGGTTTGGTAAGTTTTAATACCAACTACTCTATTTTGCTTAAAGCTCAGTTCATTCCATTTTAATAAAACATTTTATTTTGTTATGCATTTGATTCAAAAGAATTGCCACCTGTTATCTGAAGGTGATACCATTTTCTCATTGGATGGATATCTTAATAAAAATGATTCACAATAAAAGGATCTATATTAATGAAATTCAGTTGCTACAAATAGTTAGGGACCAAGAACTTAACCTTATGTCATTTGGAAAACCTTATGTTATTTGGAAATCAGTGATACTTATGGCTTATTACATATTATTGATAATGTTTATAATAATTATTGCAATTGTCATTGGTTAAAATGTGAAAAATCAATCATTCGACAACTCCCAAAATAGACAATATCCTTTCACTACTTAGGTGAGTCAACCTAATTTCACAATAGTAACTATTAGAATTGATATTGCTAAAAGCAATAAAACTTCTAAGAGGAAAGGATTAAGTTATAGTATGCTTTAAGTAGTGAAACGTTCCTGATAGGTTTTTTCTTTTGAATTTGGCGTGGCATCGATAGCGACTAGAAACCTCAATTTTCTGTTGTATTTGTTTCAAATATTGTCAACTACTAAGCTAATACACCATACGAGTGTGGTGGAAATATATCCATGCTCTAAAAGAAAATGAAATGATGGGCTATGCCATGTTTTATAACATCGATCTCTCAAAGGAATATGAATAATATAAAGTTTTATATGCATGCATCATCCTCATCATGCTATATTATCTGTTGTACAGGTTATGCAAATCGCTGACAGAGGAGCCGACATTATTCGAATTACTTTGCAAGGAAAAAGAGAGGCCGATGCATGTTTTTAAAAAAAATCATCAATGAATGTAGGGATGTGTAGTTGAGGATGTGAATTTCATAGACGTGGTTGACCTTGGAAAAATACGACGGTGGTGGCACAAGGTATATTACAGTTTTCAAGATACAATGTTTAAGATGTGTTTGATTAGTTACATCTGCACGTGAGTTTAATTTTAATTGGTATACCATCACAGTCCTGAAATTGGAGTCTATGCATATGCAGCGGCTCAGGTTAAGAAAGCAATAGAGGTAGGTACTTGGTCCATTGAACAAGTTATATTTATAGTTCGTAGGTCAGCATAAGATATAAATGTGTTTATTTATGAACCTATGTTGGATGGTCAAAAGATGAAGGTTAAGGTAAGTTATTTGAATCGTTATGGTATATACTCTATCTGTTTTATAATTAAATGCTCTTTATTTTCTTTTTGGTGCAGCTATGCCACATGTGCTTCATCATGATCAAGAACGAAGTTGTTCTTAAGTTCTTCGGGCGACCAAGCTTTAGAAAATTATTCGACGGCAGTTGTTTGATGGTAAAGTTGAAGGTCAATAGTGATTGTTATGTATATTCGGGCAGCACCACATCGGTTTGGCCAACCCATGAAGGGGTTATTTGAGTTATATGAAGTACCACATTAGTAGAAATGTAGTATGAGTTGTACGCTAATATAACACCAAAAGGGTCATGGCATTTTTAAATGGTTTAGTTTTGTGTACTTTCTGAGTTACAACTATGACCAAGTTTTCGAGTAGTTCATCCATTTTTTTGGAGCAGTATGCCAGTTAAGAACCGAAACTGATGGGAGTTTATACATGCCGAAAACTAAGTACTATGTGCAATTTCTGATAGGTAAGTTGGTTATTGATTTATTTTATTATTCCATCCATTTTGGTGGCTCTGATATGCTATGAAACTGATTTAAACATGCTTGATCTATATATAAAGACAAACGAAATGGAGACAAGTGGCATTAAAAAATAATGCCTTATTTGTTCTTATACAAAAGATCAGCAAGATGATGGGATCTTGACGAATATGGATATTTAGCATCTATTTGTTGGAGTATATATTATTGTTCTATAGTTTTGCTTTAATTTATAATTTAATTTCATGTTGGATATGAGGGGTGTTGGACAGGAATAAGACTCCTGATCAAGGTCAATATTACCTTCGTTTTTTTTCATGTTTGTATTGTTTTAGACACTATATCATATTCTGTTGAAGCTATCCTAGGCCAAAATGATGATTTTTTTCCAGAATCCCCCTCAGGAGTAAGTCAGAATCGGCAACATGGGAATACTCTGAATAAAGTCCTATTGGGTCTGTTTTGGTGCAGGATGATAAGATACATTTGTGCATTAGCGTTCTTATAATATGGTAAACTTTGTGGTTTTCAAGGTAGAAAAGTTGTGTGACTACACTGTACCTGCTAGGATGATTTGAGTTCGTGAGCCACCCAAACATTTACGCTCATGCAGACTTTCGAACTTTAATGGGTTAGTAAACATTACCTTGTTCGCTTTGGTTCAGATGGTATAAAAGATAACAACCATCGAAAAATGTTTCAACATGAATGGTAATTCAAATACGAGCTACTAAATGTACACTTACATTCACAGGCTTCGTACAACATATGGTCATTGTTTGGCCAAATCAACATGCCAATCAAACTGATCCCATGTTACTCAGCAGACACAATTGTGGCATTTTATTTAAGCCAATGCTTGATGACACGTCACATGATCAAGTTACTGTCTTTTCCTAATTTGTATTGTTTTGTTGTTTATTCACTTGTCTATATCTTTATTTTGCTTTTCCTAATTTGTATTGTGTTGTTGTTTATTCACTTGTCTATATCTTTATTTTGCTTTATCTTTCTGTATGTTACTGATTTATCATATTAGCAACATGATCAAATTGTAGTTTTGCCAAGCCCTGTGACTGCACATATCAAGTAAGTGTTGGTTTTATCAATTTTCTTTATATACAGAAATTAAGCCACATAAAATTACAAAACATTTGGTTGACCTTTGTTTACTTTTTGTTTTGGTATGTCAATATTTTTTTTTGGTAAAAAGGTTAATTCACCCCGGTAAAATGCATTACACCAAAAACGTTGAAGTACATAGGATGAGGGTGATATCCCTCACCTCAGTCCCTTCACGACACTTTGGACTCCAATATAAGAATGACACGCCATTCCTATAACTTACAATAAAATGAACCTACCAATAATGACAAGTACATCAAATTTACAATACTACTCAAGAAAAACACTTGAGCCTTCTATATCACTATGGCGGTCCACCTTAACATCCATGAAGAAACCACATAGAAACATCCAAGAGATCTTCAACATAAAATCAGTTTGTAGTAGCAAAAAACACTACAAACAAAACCTTCATTATCTTCAACACATCGATCACAAGACCAAGATAAGTACCAATCAGCAAAAGGTCTTGAAAAACGATGAACCAAGGGTTTTGAACAAGACCCTTCAAAACTTAACTTCCAACACTATGACATGATTTTAAGTACCAATAGGTTGCCAAAATGCAACCAAGATCAGAATGCAAAACCATGGTAGTCAATCAATAAACCACGGGTAAACCGCAGATAATGATGTCCGGCAAAAGATGACAAGAAAAATATCTCGTCACACCATACATTCGCCACCACACCCAAACCATCATGAAATTACAGCACAAGACCACCATAACACCATAATGATGACAAGTATATGTGTGGACACATCTTATCGAATAGAACATTAAACACCAATCACACTCTCCAAGCAGAAACTTTATCATCAATGTCCAACCTCTCAACAAAACAGCATACAAGATGGACACAGAAGATCAAACCTTCAATACACTGCTGAGCGATCGACAAGGTAATTCATAGAGAATACAAAGATAACAAAACCACCATCATCTGATCAAACAACACCAATCCTCTCTTAACCCACCATCGGATATAGAACAAGGTAACATAAATCAAACCCTAAAAGGGTTAACGTGCAGTTCATACAAAACCCTAAAAAAGGTTTACTTCCACATCAGAATCAATAACAAATAAAAACCTTAAAGGTTTTATAAACGTTAAGCCCAGAACCAACCATCAGATCGCCCTTAAATATACGATCAAAAAGGAACATATCAACCAAAAAACAAGGGTTTCGTTCTTGGAATAATTCATGATAGCCGAAAACCTCATAACCGAAACCCTAAAAACTTAGGGTTTCGACCACAACATAGCAGAACCACACAACACCTCATATGATATTAATCAACCCTAAAAAACGATTTTAGATGTTGATATAGGCCAGAATCTTGATGAAGAGATGGCGGCTACAATCAAAAGGGATCGATTTATGAATAAAATCAATCAAAACCGACTCCCAACCCTAACAAGTCGGATCTAAACGTTCATTCAATTAATCCAATGAAAGATTAAAGAAAAAACGTTAAAGATAGGCAGAATTATGGACGGATTTGTTAGGGAATGGGAGGCCGGAGATCACCCCTTCTAGAGAGAGAAAACTAGGGTTTTTGATTCCTTGTTGGTATGTCAATATTGTATCGAAATGTATCTTAAAATATCTGATGTCCTAATATAATCTAGATTACAAGTATTTTTTATATTTATTGACTTGTATATGTAGGCAAGTAGGACGCATTAAGAGGGCTATAATGGGTCAAATCCCAAAAAGTTGGCTAAGAGGGTGTTTGCGATTACTTATTTAAGTGTTTTTCTTCTTGCTTATCGGATGTAGAGTGTTTAGATAGAAATATAGTAAAAGACCTTAGGGAGGAGTTTAGATGCAGCTAATTATCGTCAAGCTTATTTTGTACGACAAGCTTAAAGATTGCGGGTTTTAGTTTGCTACTTTTTGTTCAGGAACTGAAAAGGAGGTTTGTTCATGTTAGTTTTGCTACTGATCGAGTGTGCTATTAGTCTAATAAGTGTTTGTATTTCAATCCATTTACCACAGCAAGGCTATTAAATGTCCATGATTGAGAGAGATTTAATTGAGCCAGATTGGATGGTAGAGACAGTGTGTCCAGCTAAATTGGTTGTTGAGGTAATCTAGAAAATTAAGCTTGGTGGTATTCATGAAAAAACGAGGCTAATATTATGTTTTGCATGTGAAAATTTTGGAACCTTTTAGTTTACTTGGGTTCGAACATGGAGCCACATATTCGGAAATAAAAAAAAGGCATATACGAGACTTTGAGTTCAGTACATTCAAGGTATACGTCGTAGAAATCTTATCAAAGTGCCCGATATGGTCTACACAACCCGTTCAAATCCACACAGAAATAGATGAAAGCGGAATCAAGGCATATGTAGTTAAAATTTGTATCACACATAAGCAAAGAAAAGTGGAGATATAATGCGTATGGCTGTACTCAAAGAACACGAGTCAAGGGCTCTTAAAGGGTTTGTAATCTTGTCCCTTATGCCTTGGGATACTGATTTTTGATAGGTACCCACAATGGGCTGGGTTCACCTACAAACGTTGTCATTTTTCTTAAATTCGTATAAAATGATTGAAAAAACTAATATTAGTATAATCATATGAAGAAAGCAACATAGGATGATGTTGTCAAAACTTAATTAGACAGATCAGTGACAACTATTGACTTGAATACTTATTTTATTGATTAGAATGGTGGTATTGTTTTCTTTTTTTTTCTTTTAGTCATGGACTTCTCGGTACTACACATGTGTTTGTGAAATTGGAGGCAGCAAGCTAATTGTTGAGGAAGCAAAAAAAAAAAAAAAAAAAAAGGAATATGGGTATATGGTGATGGCGGAGTGGGTTAAAAAAAGTGGCTTTTCCGTGGTTGGAGCAAAGAGGATATGGATCAGGTAGTGAAAATAGTGGTTGCCATACTGAAAGTGGTTCGGGTAGAGAAAGTGGTTCTGGTAACTCTTACCTACTTATAGAATCGGTGATAATGAAGCACAAGGAAGAAGCTAGGCATGCAACTATTTAATGTACAAAAGTCAAGCTTCACAAAAATTTTGAAGGTCTTCCTTTGATTATTGGTATAATCTTTTAAAGGTACAAAATGTGTTGGTTGTGCAGGTTGGGTGATGGGCCAAACCAGATTGTCAACACTTTCTTGAACTTCATTGTTATACAAATAATAATGTAATTTTAAATTAAAAAAAAAACGAGTATAAGCATTATAAGTACTTTGTGTGACTTTCAACCTCATTGACCTATTTGACCCGTTGGAGATAAAATTGAAAACAAATTGACCCAGTGTTAGGCAACGGGTCAAAATGGTTCTTATACAACTTATTGTCTTTATTTACTTTAACTTAGTCAATCATATAAACTGTCATATTATAACTAATTAGATTAATACGAGGGTCGTAAAAGCTATGATATCTTTTTATCGCCATTATTTTGTGTTTCAGGTTCCTAAATCTTTAAAATCAAGTTGTCGTGTAGCCCAATTCTACTATGATCAGAGAGAAAGAATGTTATTAATGGGCAGAATGACCAATGTACCTTCGTGATTTAAAATAATGTTCATTCTAAACATCCACCTTTATGTGACGGAGCAAGAAATGTTTACATTACCAATTATTAATTAAAAATAATAACTTATGTATTCTATCGGTCATTGTGGCGAGTCATGTATGGTCGATCAGTTTTGAAGAATTTATACTCACTCCAAATAGTACTTTCCTATCCTACCTAAATAGCATACACCAGGTAAGCTTTGTGATTCATTATCGTACACGCTTCGAATAAAAATATAAAAATTAAAACCTTAAAACATTTGTGGTTTATTAATCAGGAAGCAACAATCCTAGAGATAATCAGGGATGAGCAGATGGCTATGAGTATTTTAGAATGGGGGAAACACCCTTCTTTACAGAGATGTCCTTCATTCTATCCTGGGCGTTTTCATGTTGTAATAAGTAACCATTCCTTTTCTAACATCAAGTACTGTAGATTTGGCGAAATGGCATAGTCTGGCAGCAAGTGAGCTATATGTCAAGATTTATGAATTGAGGTAATATGTCAAGATTTTTTATCTGTCCATTTTTGTTGAAGTTGTGTATAATGGTTTATCTTTTGCTTCTATTGTTCGCCTTTTTCCTTCTTTCTTACTCCACTTGGATGCTTTCGATATAAAACTATAAACGAGTACTATATAGTGATAAATAATTTCATACTCAGAAGCTTTTCAACTTGCTTGTGGAAAACTAGAAGGGGGAGGGGGGTTGAATAGTTTACCAATTAAAACTTCGTTTGATTATTGTTTATAATAATATGAAATCGGTTTATGGATGTGATTATATGGGAGGGGTTGTGTCTTGTTTATCTCTTTAGTATCTTGTGAAATCGCTGCTCTTTCAACATAAACCCTAATCGTATGTTTTTTCTTTTTGTCGGTTTTTAATCGATTACTTATTGGGATTAGGTTTATTGATCATTACTTTTAAACCCTAAACGATTTCTTAATGCTAATCTTGAATCGTTGAAGGTGTTAACCCTAAAACGATTACTTTTTTTTAGGGTTTCTTATGCTTGATTATCGATCGTTTATAATGTCATGGTATTATCTTTATTCGATCTGCTTGATGGTGCTTCATATATCAGGTTTATCATTGCATGGAGCCTTGTTTAGGGTTTAAGATTATTATGCTGGTATATGGTACTTTTTTTGGATGGGGCTTAACGATATACAAAACCTTTTTAGGGTTTCGTATCTTCTTGATCTGATGATGGACGTGGTAATCAAACCTTTTGGTTTTGATTCTTTGCATGTAACCCTCTTTAGGGTTTGGTTATTGGTTCGTTCCATATGGATGCTTTCTTGGTTTGTAAGTGGTTGTTATGGGAGAGGATGTTGCATTGGAAGTTAGGGTTTTGAAAACCCTATGCGTATCCGATTATCAAAGACATCGAATAATGGTTTATCTTGGTCTTTGTGATGATTTGATGGGTGTTAGGATTACATTGTTGTGTATGACGAGACGAATCTTGCGTGTTGATGATGGTATTTTCCAAAAATTTGGCTAAATGCTCTAGGGGGTGTCATTGTTTGGAGATACAACTCTTGACGTGTTTTGCTGATACTTGCCATTTGAAAGTTGGTGTCAGCGTGTCAAGTGATGACATTGAAGGCAGGGTGCTCACTATGGAAGTAGTTTCTTTTAAACACAGTTCTTTTACTATGCCGGTGTATCACATTGGGTTTGTTGGTTTTAGCATTTCCTTGCACTTTTTGGAGCGAAGTTTT